>OX438746.1:15562980-16162980 GCA_949316235.1 Oegoconia quadripuncta
CCTTATATTCCAGAGGTCCTAAACCTTTGGCTGTGAAAATTAAAATATTTTATAGCCATTGATTATGATTGATTCGATCCGACTCTCACTTGGCAACGGCTCGGGATATTAATTAAGAAACTAATGGGAAAGGAAAAAAAGATGGTTCAAACAAGCAATGACCTTTGGGATGGTCAGCACAAAAATATTATTTAAAAAGTGTTTATTCTCTTAAACAAAACAAATACCTAGTTGGAACGATTATATTATTTGGGAATAACGGATTTGCCTCGGATGGGTACTAAAGTACTTGATCTGACTCATCGATCAATGATGAAGGCATGCACTTACCAAAATCCTCAAATTACTAAAGGTTACTGTTGGACCACAGACTTCTCTTACAAGGAGAGAGAGACGTAAAACTATTGCCTAAGGATTTATTTAAATGTAGATTAAGAGCATGGTTACAAGAGAAAAATTGCTATTCCATAAACAGTATATTAACTTTAAGAAACTTATGACATGTAAATTTTAACATCTATGAAATTAAAAATCGTGAGAGTGACATTTGAATTATATAGATACTATTTACCGACTTACCCGAATGTAATATTTCTACGTATTACTTTTTTGACGAGAAATCGAATTTTAATTGACATTTGCATAAATTATATAAGTAGATATTATTATATTTTATTAACTTATATTTATTTTTGGTAATAATTATTAAAAATGTATATTTGCATGCCAAGTAAGGTAAAATATGCGAACTTTATATAATAATGTATTGTTCCCATCTTGTTCACCATATTTTCAGCAAAATAAATGATTAGAGAGAGAGACTGACATACTTTACACTGATCACCATCAACTAGCCTACAGTGTTGTCATCAATACAGTGCGATCACGAATAACTTTACATGTCAGTCAAATGTTATGATAGTAAAATCTGCTTTGCCGAGCACAAGACGTGCCCAAATTCTTTTGTAATTCGGCGCCGAAATCGAAAACTTTTACAGAACACATTCAGTTACGTCACACATTTCTGTAATGATAACTACAATTTATATGTAGCCTGAACCTTCATTTACGACATTATTAAGTTTTTTTGCTGTCGATACAAGCTCAGCCATAAGGCATCGTTCACATCTCGTTACGATATGGGCGTTATCTCATTAACAATCTGAACACGTCAAACAAAGTGCTATCGAACATGTCTAGTGGACAAGTGTGGACACGTGTGAAACGCAATGATGCATCAAAGTTGTGACGTCATTATAATCAGGTGACGTAACATTTGGATCGAAAAATTAGAAATTACTCTTGACAGCTTGATCTCATAAAACACCTCTAAAATATGCTTTTTAAGTAACTTAGGTAACCTTATCAGTTTCTGTGCATATTTATACTCTTAGTAGGTGAAAATAATTGAAATCCACTGTGATGATTCTGACACACGGACGTCTGTTTATCCCGCATACCTACGCATACGAAGTACTCTTACCAATGGAAATGTAGGAATGTTTCCCAATTCCATTTTCATTATCAACAGCCTTACACGTCCACACTTTTGGGGCAACGGGCCCAGTATTTAACGTGCCCTCCGACGCACGGAAATACTCGTATTAATATGCCACTAGTGGTCACCCATCCTAAAACTGACTGCTCCAGACATTGCTTAACTTCGCTAAACGAAAACGAATAGCGATTTTGACTACGCCGACTGTGAATTCTATTTTTGAATTAGTGATTTTGATTTCGGCACGTAAAAAGATTTCAATTCCCGTGGATATCATGAAAGGTGACTAAGGGACTTTCCACCAAAAATTATCTATATAATTGTATGTTTAAATGGCGATGGGATCACTACCACGTGTGTAATTCTGCATATTTCAAAGGGTGACACTTGGATATTGTTCCAAGCATTAAACTCTTAATATTTGGAACACCCAAGACATAATGTTTGGGATATATCTGACCACCCCATTCGGGATAAACATAATACATGTATATAAAGTGACAGAAATTAAATGTAAATTTCTAAAGGCGAAACGTGGATGATGTTTTAATTATTAAACTTATGTGTTTGGAACACACAAATGCTTGTTTGGGATATCTCTGACCCCCCCTAAAGGTTATGTATTATATTTGCTGCATACTACAAATGGCCTATTATCCGGCTGGAGCGTCGCAGTCATGAGATATCTTGAGTCATTGTTAGATTATCATTAAGAAAGCGTAGCTATACTTTGCCTTTCCTGCAATTTTGAAAACACCAATTTTAAAAAGACCAAAAAAAAACTTACTTACGTGATCCTTTTACATGAGACAGTGATGAAAAGGTTGGGCCTCACCTGATTTGCTGATTTTCAGTCCCCAAATCTTCCAATGTTCTATTGGAAACCCATATCCAGGGTTAATATGGACGACCTGTTTGGTGTAGTGGTTAGAAACTCTGACTGCTTTACCAAGAGGTCGCGGGTTCGAATCCCGCTAGGCGCATATGTTTGTATGATGAATACAGACATGTATTCCCCAATTATGGATGTTTATCATTAATATATTATGTATTTATTTACAAAAAAAAATTGTATTTATGTAGTTTATCAACCATCTGGTATCCATAACATATGCCTAGATGCTTACTGTGGACCTAGATGCCGCGGTGTATATGTGCAAAGATATTTTAAGAAAAAAATCTTATCGACTCTACGTATCTGTTTCGGACTATGACTAAAGATTTTACACTTGTCTTTAATTTAATTAAACCACATCAACCATATAACAGACAGACGGATGGAAATTCAATTTTATGGCGAAATTGATTATGCACGGTCCTACCTGGGCATAATAATTACAATAAAACCCGAGTCTATAAGCTAATGCCAGCCGAACGAGAACACAATCGATCGAGAAGACGACCTGTTTGGTGTAGTGGTTAGCAACTCTGACCACTATACCAAAAGGTTGCGGGTTCGAATCCCGCTAGGGGCATATGTCTGTGTGATGAATACGGACATATGTACCCGAGTTATGGATGTTTTTATTTATAATAAGTATTTATTTACAAAAGAAAAAATGTATTTATTTGAACCATCTGGTATCCACAACACATTTAAATCGTCAGTCTGTCTCAATCGGTTTTGAAATAAAGAAAGGAGACAGAATGATGATGTATTAGTTTGTATATGTCACCGGCAAAGTGTGTAATACAATTATTGTATGGAATACCTAGTTATTCTATACCGGGTTCATCTTGGCAATGTGTAAAGTATTTTATCTATCGATAATCATTACACACTGTTCCTAAGTAATGTATGAAATATTTAGGAATTGTATGGAATGCCATTAGGAGAGCATGTAAAGTATGAAATTATAGAAATTAAAGACTTTTACTAGAGCAAAAATCATAGACATAGACATAGAAACTTTTTATTCAGTGCCACAATACATTGTACAGAACCATAAATATAATTATTATTATACAGGAAGAAATCTTAGAATAATGCACAATATAATTGTAGCAGTGAAAGGGCTTGCTGGCTCAGCTAACGCTGCAAACGCTGAACGCGCTTACAACACTGATAATTCTGCCAGTGCCTCAAGTGGAAAGTGACGTTCAGCTTAAAACAGAACTTTGGAAGTAAATAAATAATTAGTGGGATGGTAGCAGTATTGGTTATTTGTCATAAAATCAAAAAAAATCAAAAATATTTTATTCAATGTAGGATACAAAAATATCACTTATTGAAAGTCAACATGGTATTATTTTTTTTTAAACTACATCGCTTCGCAAGGTGTTATGGTTAGGGAGAAGAAGCGACAAGAAACTCCGCAACAACACATCTTTTCAATTTGTTTCCATCTTTACAATAATATTACATTTTAATATTACATATTACAAAACAATAGCAATTAACATAACGACCAGCTAACACCAGACCTCCTTATCGCCTAAATAATCATCTATCCTGTAATAACCCTTCTTACACAGAGTTTCTTTAATGTGGCGTTTAAATTTCTGCTCTGTTAAACTCAATACATGTTCTGGTATTTTATTGTAAAAGCGTATGCTGTGTCCCACAAAGGATGTGCTAACCTTGCTAAGTCTAAATTGTGGAATTTCAATTTTATTTTTGTTTCTAGTATTCAAATTATGATTATCAGAATGTTTACGAAATAGGCATATATTTTTGCGTACATACATTATACTGTCATATATATATTGAGATGCAACAGTTAAAATACTTATTTCTTTAAACAGTTCTCTTAGAGAACAAAACATATAATATGTACTAATATGTATTTAGTTTGAAAAGCGTACTGGGTTGAGTTGGTTATTAATATTATATTGGTGATGCATGTATTTATAATATTAGTATTAGTAGTATTTTAGGCTAGTTTATCAGACGGGACGTAGGACACGGTCAACAAGTACGGAAATCAGTCTTTTGATTTGCAAAGATAAGCTTTTTATATTGGGCTTTGAAAGATGCTCTAGACTAAAATCACGATTATACCCTTACAAAGTAAACAATTCTGACACCACCTTTAGTATGGAAGCCCAACAATTTTCAGCTGGTGACTCGACTCCTGATTATGAACAACTGTCCACTAAGAATTATAGCCGAATACAGTCGAAAATTGTTGGCCTTCCATACTCAAGTTGGTTTCAGATGGTTTGCATTGTATCGAAAATGTTTTGATCGAATTTGACTACGGTTCCTTGGGCAAAGTTGTTCATAATCAGGAGTGGGATCACCATTAAACAGGAATTACACGAATTTAATTTCACCCTGTATATCATATGAAAAATAAAGCATTTACAAACATGCAATAAACATTGTGCAGTTCCAAAATTTCCAACGCATACACACCATTTTGAATCTCCACACGAAACCCATCGGAAGAAACAGCTCAGACATATTCAATAATTGACAGGCAAGCAAGACTCGACCTAATTGCTTATTACCAATGTCCAAAATCGAGCCAAAAACAAAAACTGAGTCAGTTAAAAATAGAACAAACTAATGAATCGTAGTAATTCGTTACAATCACTCACCGGCTCGGGTTCTGCAGACATCGTGCCGTGCAAAGTGGACTTTCCCAGCCATAATCCAACTCGTCATCCCAGGCTTTCGCTGCCAGGTGGACCGTTGAGCTCAGAACGTTCGGATGTGACAGTTTTGCAAACAACTAAACAAACCGCCTGGCTAGCTACCACCATCTTATCTAAATTTGCCGCCAATATTACGCAAACTAAAACATTCTGCTACTTAGAAGTTGGCATTTTAAAAAGTGTCATTATAAAAAGCAGACTAAACGTACAGTTGATAACTGTGAGGTTGGGAAATAGAACAAAATTATATGATAATTTGGCAAATGATTATTCGGCGAAATAAAATTCTGCGAAGCGTTAGTTGGCAAGTGAAAATGCGGCCATCAATTTTCGGCGAGAAGGCAGAGAACCAATCTTACCTCCTGTAATACGTATGCATCTGTGTTATCTACTGTAGCCATTCAAAGTCACAGTCCTAAATATGAAAATGAGTATCGAAAGTACGCCACTAATGCTTATTACATAACAATTGGGTCGTACAAAAAAATCACTTAGTTTAACATGTTTTACTATTGGTGGTATACATTAGCAATAGAAGAATAGAGTAAAATTTACGACTGAGATAGACAGATGACAACCGCCATCAACACACAAAAAATCTTGCGAACTAACCAGGATTAAAAGCTGGGCTTTAACAACCTCATAATTTACCGCATCCACCTACGCTGCAATCTACACACATCCATCGTCCTAGTTACATCTGACCCTAAGGTTCATAGAAACGAGGTTCATCTAGACAATAACTCGGCGACTTGACTTAGTGCTGGTAATTCATGGCAATTTGCCGGTAAAACTGGCAATTGAACGACATAACCTTTTTATTAGTCGACTTGTAGGTAGGTACACTCAAAGAATAAAAAGGGTAACCATCATAAAGACCATTGTCCGTTGCACTTCTCAAAATCATAAGAACTACTTGTCCTACGATATTGAAATACAATTTAAGTTTTTGCTTTTTGATTAACAAGGAATCTGTCTCAAAACTGTGTTAATTTTTTCGTTCCGCAAAGCACTTATTACTCTATCATATTTGTGGGAAATCTAATTTGGAAATAGAAGGGTATATTCAAAGTTAGAACAGTTAGATTCCGATTTAGTGCGATTGGAAGGTCGACGCCACCTTCCTAAATGCAGAGACTAATTTGGCATACATTTGGTGGAAGTAAAGATATATGAATTAAGGAAACCATGCCTCCCAGAAATGTATGTCGAATTAGTCTCTGCATTTAGCTTGCAGAGTGTTCATAATACAAATAGGATAGTGTATATAAGCGCTTTAGGTTTAGAAGTGCATTTGCAATTTGTTTGCATAGGTTTTACTGTATAAAAGAAAATAAATACAAATCCAGTTATAGCTCAAACAATTAAGGCAATATAATACGAGTAGGTACCTTTTAATTGCTGATGCAAAATATTTTTAATTCCTTTGCATTCGGTCATACTATACATACGTTAATTAAGACTTGCTTATACACATGTGTTCGATTAAATCGTTTGAGCCGAGACTGACTATGCACTCATGAAATCGATTATACATACTTGAACACTAGTCTGGTATTGGCAAGAAGTTGTATCAATCTATCATTAGTGTAAGCTGTACTCAACTTTTTAGAGCTATCCTCTTGACGGCGGAGTAAGGACCACGTTCCTGCTTTCCGTCCTAACATTATTTGCAGCAAGCAACATTTCACGCGGTCAACTCTTGGATGGAAGGCCGCTATTGGCATTTCATACGAGCGTTAAACACTTGGTCCTGGTAAATTTCAATTTAAGGCAGATAGTGGCCTAGAGGAGCGCTTTGAGAACATTGACAGGCAGATGGTGACTTTGTCAGACCATGGTCTCACACAAGTCCGCAGAGCAATAAGACCTAATCGACACGTCCTACGTATAGTACCGTAAGCGTCAGTTACTCGATAACACGTTTGTGTCATTTTTGAAATCTACGTATCTCATTTCATAGTTATAACTCAGAAAAAAAAAATTTAATCACTCCAAGCCGGTTTTTTCCAAAAGTACAAAATTGTATTTGCGCGGGCTCTCCAGTGCGAAAGACAGCATCAGCCATTTACGATCGTATACGGCTGAGGTAAAGGGGGGGCGGCCTTGTGAACTGCCACTTAGTCAGATACACGCGGGAAGTGGGCGCGCGAGGTGGCGCACTTCGGTGTACTTCGTTGTCTCCGGAAATTCTCAATTATGTGAAATTATAAAATAAGTTTTAAATAATGTCTGCCCGCGTCAAGTTCATGGGAGAGTTGAAACAATTATGTAATCCCAAAAATAATTGCAGTGATGCTCAAGGAGAACAACCGGAACATCGCGCAGGTAAGAGTTTTGTTGTAATATTTTCGATTTAATAGCTAAAAAGGTGTATTCTTATTAACAATATAATTTCGGTATCCGAAAAATGTTTACAAATTACAATTTTTCATAAACAATAGTGTTTGTTAGCCTTTAAGATAAATTCCGTAATACATAATCGTATCGGCGTAGATACAACGATTTACAACGGAAAAGAATTTTGTATGTACTAGTTACTATAATGTACGCCGGAATTAAAAATATGTATTTATCATAAGGGTCACTAATGATTATTTATGTCATCATTACTCGTTTTCTATGATTGTATGTGTTACATGCTATTATTTACATTGAAAAAAAAGGATAATTATTTTTTATTGGAAATAATTTATGTTCATTCCGCATAAATACATATAAATTTTGCTAATTATTTAGCCCACATATTGCCGGGAAGAGATTGGTTATAGCGATAAGATCACCATTGTATATTATTTATTTTAAATTATTGGATTTAGTAAATGTGTATTTTCAGTGTGTGATGAAAAATTTTATAGGTAGGTATTAGGTATGCAGTGTAGGTACTGTATCCTATTTTCGTTTTTTTTAGAGCAGTTGACTAATAAAGGTTGATTGATAATAATGATGGTTGGCGCGAAAAAAGTCATAAATTGCTAGCAGAAGAAGTCGTTGTTGGTTTCAATATAACATTATTTTAATATTTTCCAGAATCAACGTTAGCATATTGGAACGAAGATATAATTCCTAATACTGACGAAAGTGATGAAGATCGAAGTCCTTCAATTCTACCAGCTACATTAGGTAGGAACAGTAAATTTTCTGTTAATTCATATCTTGTGGATACAAAATACCTAACATGATTGATTACCATTTTGCACAATGTATTGAAAAACTTGTATATTTAATTTATATTTTAACTTTTTAGGAATTAACTCACTTGGTGATAGTAAGAACCTCGCAATTGGTGATGAAAATAGCAGTCATGAACAAGCATATCGTGATCCTCTTCTTTCATCTACTCTTTCATTATCTCCAAGACTAAATCTTGTACCTGACTCTGATGCCAATGCTGAATTTTCGCCTTTCGTAGTAGAAATGCCTGAACTTCCTATACCAACACCTGCATCTGTTCCATCAAATCCGGATCCAATTGAAAAAAGTCATCAAACGAGTGATACATCTTTAAATCAAGTCTCTAGTAAACCAAATAAACAGAGAAAAATAATAAAAAAAAAGAACAAGGGAAAAATACGAGCAGTGCACAAAGATAAATGGGAAGATACAAAAAGGAAAATAGATAGAAATCTAGGTAAAGTTTACAGAAGCCGCAATGGTAAAGTCAGACCAGCTAGACATGTTAAGCAATCTTGTACCAACAAATGTCCATTCAAGTGCTCGACAAAATATTCCGCGACGCAGAGACAACGGTTATTTTCAGCATACTGGAATATGGGTGATGTTTTAAGGCAATGGGACTACATCACAAAATATACTGAAAAAATTTTTAAACGTCGTGTAACCACAGAAAGTGAGTCAAGAAGAAAACATACAGTACGATATTTTCTTCCCTCAAATAACGAGTGCCCAGACGTTTTACAGGACATATCGAAGACACGCGTTTGCAAAACAATGTTTTTAAATACATTTAGCATATCCGAGACAGTAGTATACACAGCTTTGAATAAATTATCACCTACAGAAGGGACAGTCGCTCCAGACGCAAGAGGATTTCATAGTAACCATAAAAAGATTATCGATGAAGAGATGAAAAAAAGTGTTTGTGACCACGTGAAAACTTTTGCTCCAGTTGAATCCCATTTCGTGAGGAGTCGAACATCGAAGCTGTACTTAGAGGAGTCCTTATCTTTAAGTCGAATGTTTCTTTTATATCAAGAATGGTACGATGAATCCAAATACAATAACAAAGCCACTACAATCAGACAGTATAGGGATATTGTTAATGCAAACTTCAATTTAGGTTTTCACATTCCTAAGAAGGACCAGTGTGATGAATGTCATACTTTTAGGAATTTATCAAAACCGGTAAGTGAACTACAACAGAAATCCTATGATGATCACATTAGGAATAAAATGATTGCACGTGAACTGAAGGATAAAGATAAATATATTGCTCAAACTAATCTTGTTGATATTCTTACTGCAACGTATGATTTTCAAAAGGTCCATGGCATACCACATATTGAAACGAGTATTCTATATTATAAAAGGAAATTATCTGTACTGAACTTTACTATAATTGATGTGGGCCAAAAACTTGGTACCTGTTACGTCTGGGATGAAACAACCGCCAAAAAGGGAGCTACAGAAGTGAGCAGTTGCATTTATGATTTTGTGAAAGAATACAGCGCAAAAGGGATTAAGATCTTCAATTTCTGGTCCGATAATTACGGTGGACAAAATCGCAACAGAATAGTGTTTGTTGCTTATTTACAAGTTTCAAAAGACTTTGAAGTAACTGTTACTCACAAGTTTTTAGAGAAAGGTCACACCCAGAATGAAGGGGATAGTGTCCACGTTTTAATTGAAAGATTTGCTAAAGGCAAAGCTATTTATACACCCGATGAATGGTTTAGCATGATTCGTTGGGCAAAGCAAGATAGAAAGCCTTATATTGTAAAAGAAATGACTAACTCTGATTTTCTTGATTTTAAGAAGTTATTGGTACCTATGTAAAAACTGGGTAAAAAATACTGACGGAGAAAAAATGTACTGGTCTCAAATAAGGCAACTAGAAATACGTTCTCAAGAAACTGACCGCATTTATTACAAATCAGACTTCTGTGACCATGAATTCAAGACAATTATAATTGAAAATTCGGTACCAAGCACACGAAAACGCAAAACCATGCCAGCCACCAGTTCCATAATACTGACAAAAGCTTATCCGAATAAATTGCCTGTACCTTCAAAAAAACTTCAAGATTTAAAATACTTATGTGAACACAATATAATTCCACAAAAATATCATGAATTTTATGATAAATTAGTACCTGGCGATTTTGAAGAAAATGAAAATGATGAAGACTGAATGATGCTATTAGAATTATAAGAAAAACTTGTTAAGTACCAGAAATATTGTTACTAAGACTAGAATATAAATACATGACAGGGTAAGACTAGAATAGAAATAAATATATAATACAATATGCTGACAGGGTTGCAAATACAATAATTATAAAATATGATCTCATTATAGCGAAACTAATTATTTTGATATAATTTTGTTGGATATAAAGAATTTTTGAAGGTAACTAATTTTATTACTATTAGAACCTCGCGATACTCAGATCTCATTAGAATATAATATAAAGACTGATAATGTGATTAATAATATTGTTCTTGTTATATTTTTTATATTATATAAAGCCGGATTACACATAAAACCCGCAAAGTACATAATATTTTCTTATAGAATGGCATTGGTCATAAATTTATTACAAGATATTTACCTTAACTATTATTTTTCTTTTTCATAAAAGGGACAATACCTAAAAGTAATAATTTTGAGCGGATAAAATATGGCATTTTACTTAGAAAGTTATTGTTGATTTAAAATTATACACGGAAATCTGTGTGTATTTGTAATTGTTCATCTTAAGGCACGTGAAAGATTTTATGTGGATTTAAAACAATTCCTAAGAAATTATTTTTGAATTTTGAAATTGGAAACCACAGATTTTTAAACTATTATTTTGAATGTTTGATAAAACTGTAACTGGTTGGTTTTGTATAACTATTATAATTTTCTAATTGTTGATTAATTAATTAGATAATAATTGTATTTTCTTTGAGACATTTTATTTGGTAATATAGTACACAAGTACTATTTTTATTTGGTACAATTTTCTTACAACAACTCTCCATTCGTTTGTTACACATTTTAAGAAGAATATTATCATTTCCATTGTACCTATCAGTAGATTTTTGAGGTATGATATGATCTTCAATACTATGGTTATGTTTACCAACTTACAAGATTCATGATAATAAATGATAACAATTAATAAGTTTTATTTCTGAAAATTATACCATGACAGTTAAAATAGGTTTCTTAACAATAATCCATACTATTATTATCAACGCGAATATTCTGTCTTATGTCTGTACGTTTTACACGCTCAAACAGCAGCACAACTTTTTATGAATTTTGGTATAGATCTGATCTTGGAGAAATACAGGATACAGGATGGGAGGCGCTAAAACCTAAATCCACACGGAACAAGTCGCGGGCGGAAAGCTACTAATTAATAAGATAGTGATATATAAATAATCTTTTTTATCCATCTATCTGATTTACTGTATTTAATTGCCGAATGATGCACTACTTACCAAAACCCAGACAGACACAAATCGTGGTAACAGCATGTTTGTGCCACCTACGAGAAATATATGACTGGAAGTTCAGAGTATAATCATGTATCAGCCACTTACATAATACAATTTTATTTAGGTTCCCACGTAACAAAAAACTTCTACCACATACAATGAAATGCTTAACCCATATTCCGAAGTATGAAATCGTAAGTGTTATATCTCAAAATATACACATTTCTGATTTGTAAATAGACTAGAAATAAAAAATACGTGTAAAATTAACGTGGTCTACCAATTTTTATAAATATTGACCTGTAGGTTACTTAGAAATTGGGATTTAAAAAAATTCGCGCACAAAAATCGCTCTCCTGTAAAATTTCATTTTTGCAGATACGGTACTTCACATAGGACGTGTCATCATCATCATCAGCCGAAAGACGTTCACTGCTGGAGAAAAATCTCCCCCAAAGATCTACACAACGATCGCTTCTGCGCTGCCGCATGCAGCGGCTTCATTGCTCGTAGGACCGACTGCCGTTGGGGCAGAAAGGTTCTCGAATGGCGACCACGCAGCGGAAGACGCAACGTCCCCTCCGAACCCCTAAAGAGGTGGACCGACGATTTGGTAAAGATCGCGGAAAGCCGCTGGATGCGGGCAGCGCTGGACGGATCGTTGTGGAGATCTTTGGGGGAAGTCTTTGACCAGCAGTGGACGTCTTTCGGCTGATATGATGATGATTCCTTCCTTCTGCTTCCTAAACATTAACACTCACTGCGTTGTGTCGCTGTCCGATGGTGTATCAAATCAGGGTGTCAAGCATAACATGATCTCCTTCCCCATAGGTTAAGCCTTAGTGCTGATTTTGAATCCAAGGTAGCAATAGAGACACGTAGGGCACCGTCTACCTTCAGTAGGCGCCGTACAGAGTACTACTGTTGATCCTGGCTTACAAGAGTTGCAGTGGGAGGAGTGTGGAGGCGGGTAATGATATGATGATGATGGAGGATGTATTTTTTGTATATAACAAGTCTATATTTGGTACATAACCAAATATCTAATATTGAGTTTCGACAATAAAATTTATCTGTATTTTAATGTTAATAGCCTATTTATAAAGTTTTTGGTCAATCGCAAGCTATAAATTTAACACTTGTTTTCCCAATTCAGGCTTTATTCTCGTAATTTTTTTTTTCGTTTCCACGTTAATTTACGACATGCCCCGATCGTGACTGGCCCCTTTTCTCGGCGGAAAATTTTAATTTTCTCACGGGAAAGGAGAATGGCTGAATACGGGACACCCTTTAATATGTCGTAATATTTAATTTTGGAATGACTTGACTGCTTTCGGTTATACTTGTATGTAGTAAAAATGCGTCGTCAAAATTTTTTGCCATTGTTTTGGTGTTATGCTTTCGTGATTTATGAGCAAACTGACTCGACTTTTAATATAGATTGATAGATAGATAGATAAGCATTTATTTGCATCCATGTACACACACATAACAAATTTTACATATAAAAAATACAATCAATCGATCAATCAATCAATCAAATACTCTTTATTGCACAATTAACAGAAGCTACATGAAGAATACAGCGTACATCAGTAATCGCACAAAAAGGCGGCCTTATCGATAACGGCGATCTCTTCCAGGCAAACCTTAGGATAAAGATACAACTAAAACAATAAAACACAAGTACAGAAACAACAAATATTATGTGTGTGCCGCAGTATACAAAAAGGCTACAGCTCAGTGTATGGATTTAATAGAGATAATATGTGGGTATTTAGCTCTTTATGGCTATACTTCTCTATTTCCTTGACAACTATCTACTGTAACAAATGTTATTTCCCTTTCTCTGTCGTACTCAATATAGGGTGAAATTCAATTGGTGTAATGATGATTACGAACAACTTTCCCCGAAGAACCGTAGTCGAACTCCATCAAAAAATTTCCAATTACCCATACAAAGTAAACCATTCTGAAACTATTTCATGGGGAGTGTCCTGAAGAACTGTTCGAGCTAATACCCGCTGCTCAATTTAACCGATACACTTCTCGCCGAAAATTAAATTTCCATCCACATCACCTGGATGAGTGGAAGTCTACCGCTGTACGTTTCTCAAGAAACTTCTTACCACGGACGACCACCCTGTGGAACGGACTTCCGGTAGCGGTATTCCCGAACGAGTACGACATTGGAACCTTCAAGAAACGAGCCTACACCTTCCTCAAAAGCCGGCAACGCATCTGTGACCCTTTTGGTGTCCACGGGCGGCTGTGATTGCTTTCCATCAGGTGACCCGCATGCTCGTTTGCCGTCCTCTCATATAGAAAAAAAAAAACGGCTATGGTTCCTAGTGAAAAGTGGTTCGTCACCAGGAGTGGACTCATCAGCCGAAAATTATTGAACTCCATACTAAAGGTGGGTTCAGAATGGTTTACTTTGTAGTCGCTTTGTAGGCTAGTCGAAAGTGTCGTCACCAGTTACTAGGAATTACACGAATTCAAATTCACCATGAAAACTGGAGTTTTTTTTTCTTCGTTAATCATATGCACCAATTCCAGCGATTTTCAAAGCTATATCCAAATTTGTTTTTTATTTGGGGAAATGGAATATTATTTCAAGGTTTCACATGAAATATTTTTTAATTTCTGGGCTAAATCGCATAATAAAAAAAACTTGAACAGAGCTCTTTTCACGTGCTTCCCCATAATCATTTCTTAGATTCGCTGAAACTTTTATAAAGCGGTTTCTTTTAAAAATTAACGCTGCTTATACGTAAGTTAATGTTATCCGATAATACACACAAAGTTTAGCTAAATTTGGATTTGCCGTTCCCAAAAATAAATCAAAAATGTTTGTATGGAGAAAACAGTCTGAATGTAATTCTTCATACAAAACGCCAATTTTATAGGTAAGGACCTAATATATTACCTACTTGTCTATGAACACAATTTGGTCTATGATCTGTCTATAGCTACTTCTATAATGCGTTATAACGTAGGTACTATAAGTATCCCAAAACCACCTAATTGAAAGATAAAATTAAAGACCCAACTAAAAATGGAAACGCCTTTATGATTTAAATGCTGTCCCACACGCCTGCAGCTTAGTTTGCTTATCTGTAATTCACATTTCCAAAATCTTCATGATGAAACTTTTCATATGATACCATTTTTCATGACATCCTATCCTAAGACACTTGGACAGTCACGATGAATCTAACATAACCTCATTAACAGATTGGTGTAGTAGATAGTGACCCTATCAGCGAAACCAACGGTTGCGGGTTCGAATCCTGCGACGGGTAAATGTTTGTGTGATGAATATGAACATTCTCTCTCTCTTATAGAGATAAGCTCGCCTTTTGTATATTTTAATATTCTCCTGTTTTTTTGTTTTGTTTGACGTGTATGCTTATATATCTACAATAAAGTGTTAAATAAATAAATAAATAAATAAATTTATTCCCGCGTCATGGATGTTTATATAAATATTTACGTATGTTTATCCGTTAGCTAGTATCCATAGTACAGGCCTTGCTTAGTTTGGGACTAGATGATTGGTGTAAGAGTCAGAAAAAATAAAAAAAATAATAAATAAATAATAATTAAAATCCGTCCAACCCATATTTACATACACTGATACGCGCGAGAAACATAAGTCTCTCTCAAGTCGGGTTTAACGAATACAAATTTCTAACAATTCCAGATGACAGATGCCCATAAGAATTCCGAAGACCAATTATTTTAATTGACAGCCTTCCAGTAACTATGGCCCAAATTGAATCGCATAAAATTAATCGAATGCTTTTCGATTAATTTTACAACGGTTCATGAACAATAATTGTACACTAACACAGATACATATTGATGCTGTCATGTAAAATTACAATAAGTATTGTTCCTGCTTCACAATTCACTGACCTATCACAACTTGCATTATCATGTTTATGTATCCCTTATTTTGTAGGGTTGCGTTCTTACACAAAAGTTCATTGAAAAATTATAACATTTAATTTTTAAAAATTCTAACAATTTCCGTCTTATGTCTTGACCGCTACTATTATCTTTGCAATCTTGCAAATGAGAAACGCTACCAAGTGCATGCAGGGTTTCCAACTGGTTGTTATCAACATACCATATCTGTGCATTAAACGTGTCGCTTCTTCATTCTTCTGCAAATCTCTGACAGCGACAGCGACGAATCACTTAAATTTGGTATCTTAAATTCTAGACATTACTAAAATCAGGTGTAAAAGTTGAATATGTGAAAGAATGCTACACGCAGACTTTGAATGATAGATTAAAGAATTGTGTGGCGTGCAAGATGACGTAGTGAGTAAGATAGAAAGACATATATATTAAGGTGCTTAAGCTTCTGGGAAAGCTCGTTCCATCGTAGACCTTATCTCGACATTAGTCCAGATTAAGGTCAAGAGCGATCCCATTCTAATTAAAAAAAAAAAAAAAAAAAAAAAAAAAAAAGGTTGTTTAGGCATATATGTATACGTACTGACAAATGTTTTCATTTATAATAAGCCATCCAGCCATAATCAACCATCTGGTTATTCACAACACAAGCCTATAGTTGCTTAAAGTGGAACTAGATGACATTGTGTGTAGGTCCAATGATATTTATTTATTTATTACATTTATTATATTATTTATTTGTTTGTTTTTTGTTTGTAAACGCTTCATTGTACTTCACGAATAAATATACATTGATAAATTAAATGCAACTTAAAATTAAGTACAAAGGCGGACATGTTACGTAGGCGGTATGTTAAGTACAAAGAACACATTGACTGGGCGTACAAAAGCTAAACATTTTCATTAAAACTATGAATCTACATGTTATATACCTACTATACTACAATAGATATGTATACTTACTATTATACTGAAGTTCAGGTGCGGTCAACTACTAACTGACGAGCGTGTATGAAGCGTTTGATGAGAGTAGAAAAAGCAAACATAGTATGTCAGGTTATCGTTGCAAGTGGAAATCAATAGTCACTGCCTACCCCAAGTGGAAATAGACGTGAGCATATTTATGTTTGTACTAAGATCAATCGCTTCTTCTTCTTCTACATCGTCACTTTCCACCAAGATATAGTCCGGGTGGAGTCGATATCCATCGTAAAGAAATCAAAGAGTTGCAGATTCGAAACAAATGAAATGCATTTATGGCAATTATTTTCGAGCATCAGGTCATCAATGCGTCTATATTCTATCAATATCCTGTTCATGTTAGGTAAGTGCAGACATAGTTCTTTTTGTACACAAAATTGTTACAGAAATATGCATTGTATATAAAATGTACAAAGGCGAGCTTAACTCCGATAGAGATACCTAGTGTTTATTAGATTGGGCAGAAAATAGTGTACACAACAATTGAAAATTATTTCATAAAAAAATATATATAAATAAATATACCACATAACCTATCCGATATACATATATATATATATATATATATATATATATATATATATATATATATATATATATAGTACGAAGGTTAACAAGTATATACATTATTAATAAATAATTAAATAATTACTATAATACTGAGGAGAAATCATAAAGACAAATAAAGCTGTTTTACTCTTTTCTTGAAAATTTTTTACTATTAAAATAATTGGTCTATTTTCAAAAATACAAGCCGACATAACTCGAGTTGACGGCAACCCTATTTCACGAAACGTAAACCGTAAAGTGTTTAATGAAATAGAGTCGAACGCGGTTGTAAACGTTACAGATACGAAACGAATTGAAGGCGATAATGGCAATAACTTGCGAGGATCACAGGTCAAGGTGCGCACGAGTTCAATAGACTGCAATGCGTTGATAGCGAATGCTTTATATGTACAGACAGAAAAAGGATTAACTTCTGAGTTACAAATTCTACAAGTTAAATTTTTTAAATTTTTTTAAATGCATAACGGGTTCGTACTTAATCTCAATCACACTTGATGTTAAGTGAAGATGAGGTCGATGGTGGAAGCGATCTGACCCGGAAACCCCAACACATTTGGGGGACTGGCTATCTTATCTCTGACAACCGGAACACAACAATGCTATTAACATTGCTGCTTGGCGGCAGATTTAGATAAGATGGTGGTAGCTAGCCAGGCGGACATTTAAAATGCCCTACCACCAACCAAACCGAGTACTTAAACATGTACCCCGCTGGGGATCGAACCCGCAACCTCCGAATCGTAAACCCAATGTTGTTTACATTGAGCCACGGAGGCGGTTAGCTAGTTAGTTATTTTATCTTTTCTTGATCCAAGACCCCCTCTACCCGACTAGCCTGGGTTTCAATCGCACCGTTGGATCTGGATGACGCTGAATAGGATCCAGATGGGGGTTGGCCGGTGTCAAGGACTCACCGGCATGCGATCCCGATATTGTGGATCCCACTGAACTTCCTAAGACCGTATTAATATACCATTCTGAAGATTGAGAACAGTCTTGTGACCGGTGTCTGGTAAACGTGTTGATTAATAAACCTAACTTGAGACCTGAAAAGCACGCAGTCAAGCAGTACTCACTTGAGAGGTGCGCGAATTTATGAACGAACTCAAGACTATCATTCATTGGCCGCTGAGGCGAATACTATTGAAAAGTGATCTCAGCTGAGTAAACCTCAAGATTGGTTTATAAATTAGCCCGGAGCTTGAGATAGCGTCAACTGCTTAAGACGCATCTCGGTTGACACAGCCTGAAGACTTCTATTGAGATTGGTTTATTAATACGGGCCCTAGACTTGAAGTTTAAGAATGCATATTATAAAATATCAGACAAATTAGATGATAAACATCCATAGACCAGCTCATTCGCATGCCAGGCTATTTCAAAACTAATAATGAAATATCATTGTGCCTTTTTGTATTATAAACCTGTTTTTAAAAAGAGAAACCTCTAGAGTTTCTTGCTTGTTCTTCTCAGGGGAAAATGTCTTTTGAACAAGGAGTAGCTTTAAAAATGTAACTGACTATTTTTAGTGTACCCTGTATGCTTACAAAATTAAGCATCTTTGACTTTGAGTTCTCAAGATTGAAAGATGAGGGAAAGCCTACGCTGGTATGGAGTTTTAAACTACAGCAGTCGGCATTATGAACGACGAAATTCTCTAATTTCGTCGTTTGTCTTCGTCGTTCGGTAACTGTATACGACATGGGACACTGTATACGCTTTTATAACCTTATACCTGAGAATATCATTAATCTAAATGAAAAACAATTTAAAAACCATGTCAAAACAACATTAACAAAAAAAGGTTATTACAAAATTAGTGACTACCTGAATGACAAAAACGCTTGGTATACTTCGCCCAGCTCCCAAAAATTATAAAATTGTATTAGTTGTATACTTTAATATATATAAAAAAAAAGAGAAAAGAAAAGAAAATGATCCTGTGGGTTTCTTGCGCCGCTTCTTTTGCCACAGATGATTTCACTTTCCGAAGCGGTGGTAGCTTGGACATACTGTTGACCGAAAAATGCTTAGCCCTATTTTTATTTCCAATAGATTTAAATTGACATTCAACAAATGATATCATGTATCTTACATTGAAATAAAATGCTTTGAGTTTGAGTTTGAGAGACTCTTTACCGAAAAAAAAAACTAAATCTTATTATGCAGACGGTAGTTACACAAAATCGGCATGTCCGAGTGCGATGCACCGATGTTATTGCAACAAGTTAATTTATGCGGCGGGCGTGGACCGATCCATCGGCTTTCGTACCTCGTTCGTTTTGAATAGGAAATTCATGACATTATTCAAATTCAGTCCAGCAAACCCGTTTTGTACGACGGCCACTTCGCAGATAATGAATTAACTATCCGCTCTGTACGAACGGCGATCGGAATTACTGTTTCATTCTTATTTGTGAAGTGGAACGAGTGAGATTATGTTTGTTTCGATGTTAATGATACAAACATTTTTAACATAATTACATAAAATACTTGTTGATCGTGACGATCTGTTTGGTGTAGTGGTTAACAACTCTGACCACTATACCAAAAGGTTGCGGGTTCGAATCCCGCTAAGTGCATATGTTTGTGTGATGAATACGGACATGACATGTTTTCATTTATAATAAGTATTTATTTACAAAAAAAATGTATTTATGTAGTATATCAACCATGTGGTATCCATAACATAAGCCTATAGTTGCTTACTGTGGAACTAGATGGCGCTGTGTGTATGTGTAAAGATATTTATTATTAATTATTATTTATTCCGAAATGATAGGTGTGCATGGAAGAGATCGCTATTAGCTTATTAATTATTATTTATTACTTGTTTTTTATTCCGAAATGATAGGTTTGCGTGGAAGAGGTCGCTATTAGCGATTAGACCGGCTAATTCGTTCAATAACACATTTATAATATACTGCATTAAGTTCCTTGTATAGATAGATAAAGCATTTATTTACGCGACTGCGTTCACACAATTACACAATTTTTAAATTACAAGGAAATATACATACAAATAAAAGTAAAGATTAGAAAATACAAAGAGCCAGTGTGTGCCGCAGTAGCACAAATGGGTTATAACTCGGTGTGGCACATCACTCAAAGAGCGAAACACTGGTTTTCAGTTACCACCCCTACAAGTACGAGTGAATAAAAGTACGTGCATGTGAAAAGTGTCCGTTGTTGATACAGCTAGTGTTGAGTAGTAATTATGATAACAAGTTAAATGAATGATAATGATGCGACAAAAGGAATAAGAGAAGTGCATAGGTAGTTCAACTACAGGTAACGCTTAGGAATTCCAATTTTTTGTTTTTTTCATTAAATGTGCCCTAAGGTGTTTTCTGAACAGGCTTAATGATTTCTCCTGGATTAAGACATACTTTAATCCCGATAAAGTGAGTAAGTAGTTCCTGCGGGGTAAACAAATTAAACATATCCGCGATTAAGCTAGGTATTCCACGCAAGCGAAGCCGCGGGCGGGAAGCTAGTATGCGATGAAACATTAAAAGGTGGTTTTTAAAGTATTTTTAATGTAGAACTAATTATGATTTTTATCCAAGAAAAAGTCCTACCTCTTCCATGTTTATACATACTGGAAACTGCTAAATTCGTCAGAAAGCATATAAGCCTGTATGATCATGTTAAAAGCGCCCGCAGGGGAAATATATTTGTACCTCCAGAACCTAAACTCGAAATATTTAGAAATAGTCCATACTACCGGTCAATACAAATATATAATAAACTACCCAATACCATTTTAAATGAAACGAAATACCTATACAAGTTTTTGTAAAAAATTAAAATCTCTCCTCTTACAGAACAGAAATACTGTCGAAGAATACATCGCTGCTTAAAAACTAAAGGGCCACAAAACAAAATTATCCAAAATTACTTTTATTTCAAAAACATGATTAAAATCGCCCTAGTTTTCATATTTCACTAAGACACTCGTCTAAATCGTCTTATAAATCACATATTTACGCAAACGCCCTTTTGGCATTTTCGCGCATTGGTGGTTAACTTCAGAGCAAAGTGGCCATCTTTTCAGTTGCGACCTGACAATCGGCGCGAGCGCACGTCTGTTATGTACTAAAGGGTCACATCACGAAAAGTTACCTATAACGCGTGTGAATTTTATAAGCGACAGGGCCACATTTCGGAATGCGTCCATTTCGCATATAAAAAAATGTAAGTACACAATTATTTTTAATACAAAAGTGCCACGTTTTGAAAAATGTCCGTTTCGCAAATAAAAAAATGTATGTAGTCAATTATTTTTAATACAACAGTGAAACGTTTTGAAAAATGACCGTTTAGCAAATAAAAATGCTTAATTATGTTATTTTTATTACAAGCTTAGGAGTTGTTTTTGTTAACCGTCTGTTTTCCTCTAAACATTGTTGTGTTCGCGATGTTTTCTTTTAAGACTTGGAATTTCTGTTTAGTAATGCAATACTTTTATTTATGATAGTTAATTAATAATGTTATTTTGTGCAATATAATAACAGATTTACCATAATATAATAATACCAAACTTATCTATTTTTTACTTTTATTATTCAAACGAAGGAGGTTTGAAACGGCTCTGTTCTACTACTAAGTTCAGTCTTATTATTTTTATTTTATAGCTTTTGATTGTAGAAGGAAAGATAAAAGAATATTTAGGACAATAATTTATTTTGTTAAAGAGGTATATTATTATTATTATGGCACTTTTGATAAGATCATACGCAAAGACGTCTCCAATTTGATCCAAGTGTAGGTTAGGTACTTATTAACTTTGAACGTCCCTCCAGGCTCCTTCGCTTCAATTCATTCAGTATCCTTTAATTTTTTTAGAAGCCCAAACCTATGCATCATACCATTCTCGATTCTTGTGCTGTCTTTCTGTCTCAACTTCGCCGGCTTATTAATGTTAAATGGATTGATTAAATTTTGCAGAATGGGAAGCAGAACACGTAGAATTTTAAGCATGGTTGCACCTGAAAACAACGACTTCAAGTATTCACGGAAAAAAGAGGCAGAGCCAGATTTACCTACATCTGACCTTATACAGAAACGTGATAATCATTCTTCGTACACCTGCCAACCTACTGACTTAAACGATGATTCTTGTGACACAAATTCAATACCAGATAGTCAGATTAGCTATAACCTCGACTCAATTTTTGATGAAACGGATGAAAAAGACTCTGAATGTCCTAAAAAACCAAACAAAGTTATCGAAGAGAGTAGCTCGGATTCTGATGATGACACCAGCGCAAGTTCTACGAGCACCGGAAGTACGCAGGATGCATTTTCATCCGACGACAGCGTAAAAGACCCTAACTATGAAATTAATTCTCCAGCTGAGTCAGATTCAGACAATGGCTATACAAGGCCAATTGTAACACAATTTATTTCACCAAAGTCTGGGACTTCTAGAGATTTTAATACGAATCCACCTAGATCAAGTAAGCAACAACATTCAGTTTTGATCTAGGTAAAATTATATAGGTAACATAGGTCTATATAAATATTCACTAAACCATTTTTCTAAATTTTCCAGGTAATATGGACATGGAAGCTCTCAGATCTGACGTGCAGCCATGCAGCATGGTTAACCAGCCAGCCGGCTACAATGTTCAGTCACACAACATTGAAACCCAGTCACCAAGTGTCATTGATCCACCAGCCTGCGTCGATGACCAGTCACCAAGTATCATTGATCTACCAGCCAGCGTCGATACCCAGCCACCAAGCGTCGATGCACAATCTCCTTGTGTTGAGTCAGATTTCCAACCAGGATCTCGCAAAAGGAAAGCGAATCCAAACTTATGGAAGAAAAACCAAGCGAAACTTTTGAGAAACAGTGGCAAGGCTTACAAATCTTTGTCAAAATCAAAGAAGCTTTATGGCCCCAAGGAAATGGGACCTATTTGTTCAAATAAATGCAAGCTCAAATGTTTTACTAAATTTACGAATCAAGAGCGTTTGTCTATTTTTGAAGCGTATTGGGCAACAGCTGATTTGCATATTCAGAGACAATTTGTTCACGAGCACATGACCAAAATTACCCCAAAGTATCGATATACTCGTGTTGCCAGTAATAGAAAAAGTCTCAATAACGCATATTACTTGCCCGTTAATAAGACCCGCCTTCGAGTATGTAAAATTTTCTTCATGCATACTCTTGCAATTTCTGATAAGTTTATCAGAACTGTTGAAAAAAAACATTCGAACCCCTTAGGAACCCAAGCAAAAGATGAGAGAGGAAGACATGGCAGCCACAACAAAACGGATTCTGTTTTGATTGATGATATCAAAGCTCATATTAACTCGATACCTCGGATTGAGAGCCATTACTGCCGTGCTCAATCGAAACGAGAGTACATTGAAGGTGGGACTAACGTCACTGCTTTACACAGAGATTACATTGAAAAATGCAAATCTGAGGGAAAAAACTTCGTTTCGTACCAAATATATTATTACGTCTTCACTAAAGAATTTAATATCTCTTTCTGGCAGCCGAAGAAAGATCAGTGTGACGATTGCGTTGCCTATGCTAATGCTGAAGATAAGGAGTCACTACTGCTAAAACACGAACTGCATCTAAAAGAAAAATGTCTTGCAAGAGCAGAAAAGGAGAGAGATAAAGAAAATGTCAGTGATAATTTTATAGTGGCAGTCTATGACCTGCAAGCCGTGATGCCTTGTCCACGAGGTGAAGTTTCGAGTTTCTATTATATTTCTAAAGTAAACCTATTAAATTTTACTATCACTGAGCTTGAGACCAAAAATACCACTTGTTTTGTTTGGCACGAGGGAGAAGGAGCTAGAGGTGTCAACGAGTTAGGTTCATGCGTGTATATGTACTTAAAAAGTGTGCATGAGAAAGCAAATGAAGCGTTTGATGTGGTTTTTTACAGCGACAATTGCTGTGGTCAGCAAAAAAACAAATTTATGCTGGCGATGTACCAACACGCTCTTCGTGAATTTCCGTCAATACGAAGCATAACACACAAATTTTTGATAAAGGGGCATACCCAAAATGAGGGTGACTCGGTACATTCTGTTATTGGAAGGAATATTACAAATGCACTGAAATCTTCGCCAATTTATGTACCTGATCAGTACATTACCTTAATTAAAACGGCGAAGAAAAAAGGCACACCTTACATGGTCAAAGAATTAGCACATGACAGTTTCTACGACTTAAAACCTCTGGCTGTTGGTAATTACACAGTTACCGAAGATGGAGAAAAGCTGAGATGGACTGATATAAAAATTATTAAAATTGATCAAGAAAACCCAAACAAATTATTTTTTAAGACTTCTTATAACGACGATGAGTTTAAGTCCGTGTCTACTTTGACCAAAAAACAAGCAAAGACGAACACCGTGATACGCACGACACTCAAAAAATTATATGCTCAGAAACTGAAAGTTCCTGTAACAAAAAAACAGGGCATTATGAACCTGATACAAAAAAATGTGATACCAAAGTATTATGAAGCTTTTTATGCTAGTCTTTAAAGTAATAGTGGCCTTTGATAAAGACTGATTTTATAATACAAGTATAGTTATAATTGAAAGTGATATTTAGTAATTACCTATGAACCGCATACTTATTTTAAATAATGTTTTAAATAATATTAAGTGAAAATGTTGATCTCTTGTTTGTGTTAGTACAAAGCATTTATCCATACTTATTAGTTGTTGTCAATAATTAGTGGGAATTAAGCCTGTTGAGGTTTTAGAAGAGTTTATTTATGTTTATATCCTAATTTCAGTGGTGCCAAAACATTATTTTTGTAATGAAAGTAGTTTTTTTGCCTAGAGGTTTTTTATGTTCTATTTTTAAGTTATGAGTCTGTCACTATCCATAAGGTTGTCATTAATTTTTTTAATTAAACATTTAATTTTTTTCGACTTGTGGCCTTTTAATCAAAATTTTTATTTATTTACTAGATATTTTTTATAAACTAGAGGGACGTATGTGCTGCCAGTTGTCATTGGGTTGTAGTTAGCACAATAATAAAATAAACAAATTATAGGAAATTAAAATACGCATTGAGTGATATAAAATGACACAAAATAATTGTAAGTATGAGTATCAAAAAAGCAAAAAAACTAAATTAAAATTTTCAATATGGTCTCCTGATAAAAGCAAGATTTCGAGTTGTGGCACTTTAGATTTAAAGCAGCGACATGTCAGATAAAATAAAACTACTTTGATCTCATTATTATAAGAGTGGATCTCATAACTATAAGTACAGTACAATAATAATAATTATAATTTATAAATAGTTATCATATAAGAATAGATAAAAAGAGTAAAATACCTAATATAGAAATAAGATAAAGGCTTTTAATTAGTTTTAGGTTAATTAAATTTGCTACACCCTATAAGACAGGGTGCATGTACTAGTTTTAAGAACTTTGCATGTAAACATGATCAAATAAATAAATAAATAAATGATGGTTTTTTATATCTAAAGGCTTCTATACCAATTACATGATGCAACTTCACGCAAAAAATTGTATTAGTAAATTAAGTTGATTTTTGTAAATTGTAATTGCTCAAATGTTGTCATATTGTATGCCTTTACGGCGGAACATAGCGCTCTAAGGATTTTGTAAGACCAAATGCTACCTGTGATTCACAATAAATGTGCTTTGACTTTGATGATTTTCAATCTTTTTAACATTCGCCGTAGTACTCACCTATATCCCCTTTTCTCTTTCTCCTAATCCCCGATTTTCTTTTCGAGTTGGCAAGCCACTTCACCTTCATTTTTATTACAAAGTCCCCCGGGGGAGGGAGTTAAGTGGCCGGTAATTGTATGGGATAACTTAGATTGGCTTTTTAATACGGTGGATTTGTTTTGGTGATGCTACTACTGTGTTCATTCGAGCCAGTCGCTTCTGTGCTCAATTTTAGAATTTTAGTAAATTTCTGAAGGGGAGTCAAATTGGTAATGTATTTTTTAGGGTCCAATAAGTAGGAACCCTTATAGTTTCACTATATATGAATGTCACAGCTGTTTTATTCGCTGACTGACTGTTAAGTAGTACAATAAAAGTAATCGTTATGTGCCTATAGTGTTATGTAATAATTAAAATGTTTTCTTTTAAAAAGTAGGTTTAACATTAAATATGGCAAATTATGAAACAAGTTAAAATTTGAATAAAAATAGAAATAAGTCAAAAAATTGCATTTTTTCACAAACAATACCTACCTCGTATAATTAAATTTAAAATTAATAAATATATGGATTATTGAATGGATTAGATTTATTTAGTTCAAAATCAAAATATGCTTTATTTTGTAAGTACACAGGGTTAAAATAGTCAGATTTTACATTTTTTAAGCTACTGCTTGTTCAAAAGGCAATTTTCACCTGAGAAGAACAAGCAAGTAACTCGAGAGGTTGCTCTTTAAAAATAAAAGGTTTTTATATTACAAACTGATTAATTATTATTCTATATTATAATATTTTATAATTAATTGTGAAATAGCCTGGTTATGCGAACGGGCTGTTTATGTCCATGATTGTTTATCATCTAAATAATCTGATATTTTATAGTAAGCTTTCTTAATAAGTCTCTGTTTTATAGTATCTTTTACAAATTCACTTTTACAATATCATATCATACATATACAGTTTAGTAAAGTAATGAAGATACACAAGAAAATAACATTATACATACATGTCATAATTTATAGAATTACAGAATTATACAATATAATTTTAATGTTAAAATAAAATCCTCTGGTAGCCAACAATCTGTCTAGTAATCAGGCATAGATTTAAATTCACATATTATTGTGAAATTTATCTTAAATAAATAAATAATGACGAATAATATAAGATGTTTCAGTACTGGTTCTATCGCCTATTCAGCCTATCTATAAATCTTAAAACTGTTACAGTAATAATTATTTTTTTGGATATTAAATTCATTTAAATAATTAAAGTCGATAACATTAATTACTGTTAAATCCATAATATCAAATACATTACATAATTAGGCTATGGAATGCGCCAAAGGACGGACATACATACACACGAAAAACATTACCCTCCTTTCTTGGACTGTCGGGTAACACGGGTATTAGAAATGTAAAATCACCAAGGTTTTGACAGCCCTGCATTTTAAGCCCCTATTATTTTGTCGCATCGATTGACGTCAAGGCGCTGAGCTGATCTCCTCCAAGAATTATCCTTTTCATTGTATAGATTTCATGCATCGCTTGGTTTCTATTATACAGACGGCCTTAGGGGCATATTTAAATAATGTCGTAGCTTGCAACTTGATTTGTTGCAATTGTAATAAATTTTCGCTTGAGTTGATCTTCGCGATTGTTGTTGTCACGTATCACTTAGAATTTATATTAAGAGAATAAGAGGGTTTATAATTATTTTTTGATCGAATTTGACTATGGTTCCTTTTGGGAAGTTGATCGTAATCACGAGGTGCGATACCTGTTAATGGGAATTACACGAAGTTAAATTCACCCTGTATAGCATTAAAATGATAATAAAAAAAATCTTGTATTAGTTTCACCTCCATCAACTCCCCCATTACAACAATAGTTGAAGTACCTAATTTTAAATTAAAGTGCTGTAAAATGCACCTTTTTTAAAGGAATCCAATCGGCTGCTCTATTCAAAATGACAAAGCTTACAGCTCGGTCAGTACGCTCCAGACTTGGTAAATAAATTTCCTAATTGGCTACAAAACGATAACCAAAAAATAAATTCCTATTCCGTAACTATATAGTTACGGAATGGAAATTTCCTCGCTCCCACTTGGTAACGAAATATTGAAACTGGCTACAAAATGGGAAATTATTTAGTATTCCGTTATCGGGTATTTAGGAGGGTTTATCTATAATTAGCTCTGACCTGCACTCGAAAAGTCTTAAAGCTATACCAAAATAGCTTTAATTACGATTATTTTCGACAATTTAAAATTATTTACAAAAACAGCCACTTTTATATAATTGTGGATTCTCGAAAATTCGACCAAGTGGGCGTCAGACTTCGCACATTTAGGTTCCGTATCAAATATAAGCAGTCTCCGAGCGCGTTTGACCGCAAAATTAAGTTTGTTTGTAATAGAAAAATGAGGGATTTAAGAAAAACTGATTTCTCCATATAAATGCTATTTAGGTATTACTTGTAATTAGCTTTTAGACTCTTTATCAAAACGATAGCGGTTATTTTCTAGAGTTCAGGATTATAAAAAAAATGGCCGTTTTTATAATAATAATTTTATAATTTGAAATTCTCGAAAATAACCGTAATAAAGCTATTTATATATTTTGATAATTAGCTTATAGGCATAAGGAAATCTTAATTGTATACTTTTATATATTAAAAAAAAAAGAAAAGAAAAATGATCCTGTGGGTTTCTTGCGCCGCTTCTTTTCCCACAGATTTCCGAAGCGGTGGTAGCTTGGACGGACATACTGACTGATCGAAAAATGCTTAGCCCTTATTTTTATTTCCAATAGATTTAAATTGACATTCAACAACTGATATCATGTATCTTACGTATATGCTTGAAGTTTGAACCACTGGACACTTGAATTTTTGTTATTGTCTGACGGACCACAGATAATCAGAAACTAGGAACATGTTGAAATCCCAACCATTTGCCCGTTTAGTTAAGTAATTGCTTAGAAGCTGGAGGCAAAAACTGAACAGAGTGAAAGCCTGAAATTTTCGAGATCCGATCATCTGATAAATGGTATGGTTAGCAAGAAAAATAGGTAGTTTGATAAAAAAAAATTAATTATGGTCCCTGGCGAGGGACACCACATACAGGGTGAATTTGAATTCGTGTAATTCCCAGTAACTGGTGACGCCACTCTTGATTACGAACGACTTTCCCCAAGGAACCATAGTCGAATTCGATCAAAAAAATGTTCGATTAAACTATTCTACTACCTATTCTGTAAACTATTCTGAAACCACCTTTAGTATGGAAATCCAACAATTTTCGGCTTGTGACTCCACTCCAGATTACGAACAACTTCCCACTTGGAACCAATGACGAGTTCAGCAGAAAATTGTTGGACGCAAAATAGGTAAGTTGTAACTTTTTTAAGCCTTTGTATACCGATGTGTCAGTCTGTGCCACAGACAGTCACGAAAGACTCTTTCCATTCGAAAGTAGATATACTTGCGAGATGGTTCAAAACATAGCATTTCCAAATTATTTCGCTTTTAACACTTGGGTTTTCAAGTATTTTTTTATTTAATTAACTGGTTACGCGTTTGACCATAATCTCACTTGATGGAAAGTGACGATGTGGTCGGAGATGAAGCACGCGATCTCAGTACCCTGCTCTTGAAGATCCCGAGGTTTGTAGGATTCAGGAAAGACTGACGCCGGAAGGGAGTTCCATGCCTTGGCTGTGCGAATTATGAATGAAGAGTCGAACCGCTTAGTGCGAATGTTTGGTATGTTACCTACTACGGATGTAATCCCTCCCCACGCCTAGTAGTCCGAAGATGAAATAGCGATGGTGGAATAAGATTATGTCATTCCAACGCACACTCACCAAAATGCATCTTGTAAATGCCCGAGAGACAGGCGACCTTGCGTCGGAGTTCGAGGGTCTATTTAGCAGTCATCGAGAGGTCATCATTGAGTCTTTTGGTACGTCGTTCCACAGAATCGAGTGCAGTCAGTTGGTACTTGGTTGAACCATCCCCGAGGTGACCTCAGTATTTCATGCACGAGCGAACCTGAGCCTGGTGAAGTACCAAAATCTGTTTCGGCGTGATATATCCCCTGACCTTCTGACGATTGCCAAGCTTCTTAGTTGTCGATTTAGCGTTCGATTCTATGGAGCGCCCAAAATTTAGGTTGTTAATTCTAGACCCAAGAGATTGTTGTACATCTACATATATCTCAATCCCAACTAATATTATAAATGAGAAAATTTGTGTGTGTGTATGTATGTGTGTTTATAACCTCTTTAGACCTAAACGGCTGGACCGATTTGGTTGAAATTTAGTTGGTAGACAGATTAGGACCATGGGTCATATCGTCATCGTTTACGTTCTGACGCGTGATTGGTTGGCTCATCGCTCGCTCAGCAATTTGACGGTCTCTCATTTGTCAACGTTATCGATGACGATACCGATCAAGTTACATAATTTAGGGGCTGGATTAATATAAGTGACTGGTACATATAGGATAAGTTACTTAGTGGGATTGCTTTTGAGTCATAGAGTACACATTTGGTAGTAGAAAGAATACATGCGGACGAAGTCGCGGGTAACAGCTAGTTTTTAATTTATCCAATCTATGTATTATGATTGCTAGAGTTACACCAAAAGGCATCATCCCAGAACGTTCCCGCAGACCGTACCGTCGGAGTGTTTTCATTTAAAACACCATTAGTACGTCAGTCTAATACGAGGTTAATTGGAGACGCCACTCATCGCTCAGGCAGGGCAAAAAGCAAGAAGATATATCACTTGCCGATGGTGGAAATTTTCTTTTCAAATATATCGAGAAAAAATCAGGATGAGATACCAGTATGTCGGTGCATCTAACAGTATTTCTACACTATTGATACATTTTTCATTGTCTCATCATCATCATGATCAGCCGAAAGACGTCCACTGCTGGACAAAGGCCTCCTCTAAAGATCTCCACTGCGCTGCCGGTATCCAGCGTATCATCCTCGTCGCAGCGGTAGGGGGACAACCTCTCCTTGCCGGCCACTACGGCACAAGGCTATAGTCGCTGACGAGTGGTCGTGGAAAGCGGTCCTCTCCTTCTGCGTCCGACGCCGCGTGGGCAGGCCCCCACGAGGTGGACCGACGATTTGGTAAAGATCGCGGGAAGCAGCTGGATAATTTTGTCATCTATGTTTAAATGATATAATAAATACTTTCTGAATGCAAATTCTTGACCGTTTCTCGAGTGTATAATATGATTTCGATTCACATTACGTAAGTATATTATGTAAGTATGTCCGATCCTTTGGCGCATCTGTAACCTAAACAGATTGACCGATCTCGAAGTGCATGGGTTCGTTAGATTCGTCTTAGTGCCAGGAGTGTCTTAGGTTGCATTTTACATTAAAAAATGCAACATGGCGTCCGTAAAATACAATATAATGCTGTATGGTTTTTTGGTCTTTATATACTTGAATATATGTTATAATCTAAACTTGCAAGGTTTCAGCTTCCAGCTATTAAATAAGTTCGAACCGTACATAAACTAGGCCCCACATAAAAACTAGATCAATTTAGTTGAACTACATAAACTTATTTATTGAAATTAATACACACAAGTCAAACGTTGCTGCCCAAATGTGAGTAAACACGCAAATCGATAACTTTTTACGACTACCGATAAAGTTATAAGCTCAGAGGTTGTAAACCCGAGCAACAGCCGAATATCACGAGTTATATTTAATTTTATAGTTCCATTGCATTACCAATGATTTACTACCCCGATAGGACCTAACTACTTAAAATTACGCGCTGAACAAATTAAAAGCGTAAGCTAGGGTATTTAGGAGTTAATTTTGTACGATGTTTTGATATTTGTAAATTGATGTGGAGATAAGAAAATTATTGTTGAATACTTTTAAAAAGATTTGCCTATTTTAAATATTTTTTTTTGGAATATTTCGACTTGATTTAATAGTTTTATAAGTGTTACTGATCTAAAGTTATATACAAGGTGAAATTTAATTCGTGTAATACGTATTTACTGGTGATTCCACTCGTTATTACCATTTTCCACTAGGTATAACCGACTTCAGCCAAAAATTTTTAGACTACCATACTAAAGGAGATTTCAGATTCCGATGCTTGAACGGCACATCGCAAACTATGGGGCATGTTCTATGCTGCCCTGTGTGTCCCGATACTTGTACGTCACAGGGCCTCTACGATGCCACGGACAATGTCCTCAAGAATTTGATGTGTTTGCCATCGACTCGCTAAGAAGAAGAATGGTTTACTTTGTATGGGCAACCGAAATTTTTGATCGAATTCGACTATGATTTCTTGGGGAAAGTTGTTCGTAATCAAGAATGGCGTCACCAGTTTTTTTTTTTTTATACATAACGGGTTGGTACTTGACCTCAATCACACCTGATGTTAAGTGAAGATGAGGTCGAAGATGGAAGCGTACTGACCCGGAAACCTCAACACATTTGGGGGACTGGCTATCTTATCTCTGACAACCGGAACACGACAATGCTGTTAACATTGCTGCTTGGCGGCAGATTTAGATAAGATGGTGGTAGCTAGCCAGGTGGACATTTAAAATGCCCTACCACCAACCAAACCGAGTACTTAAACATGTACCCCGCTGGGGATTGAACCCGCGACCTCCGAATCGTAAACCCAATGTTGTTTACATTGAGCCATGGAGGCGGTTAAGGCGGTTAGTTAATGGGAATTACACAAATTCAACCGATATGCTAAGATATTAAACTTGTATTATAATGATTCATATAATTATATATAATATATATTTATTAGTGTGTAGGCATTTGATTTAGTTTGAATTTGCTGTAATTTGTATACGCCCATTCTACTGCTTGAAACCATACTGAGCGATGACCCATTTGTGGTACAGATACACATACAACTCTATTATAAATTGAACACGAAGCTGAATGATTGTGCGGATGAATATAATAATATTCAACCGTACGTGTAACGTACGTCGCTATGGTGAACTTTCGCAGGAACGTATATCGCAGTAAAGAACTTTCGCGACAACGTACTTCGCAATGGTGAACTTTCGCAGTAACGTATATCGTAGTAAAGAACTTTCGCGACAACGTACTTCGCAATGGTGAACTTTCGCAGTAACGTATATCGCAGTAAAGAACTTTCGCGACAACGTACTTCGCAATGGTGAACTTTCGCAGTAACGTATATCGCAGTAAAGAACTTTCGCGACAACGTACTTCGCAATGGTGAACTTTCGCAGTAACGTATATCGCAGTAAAGAACTTTCGCGACAACGTACTTCGCAATGGTGAACTTTCGCAGTAACGTATATCGCAGTAAAGAACTTTCGCGACAACGTACTTCGCAATGGTGAACTTTCGCAGTAACGTATATCGCAGTAAAGAACTTTCGCGACAACGTACTTCGCAATGGTGAACTTTCGCAGTAACGTATATCGCAGTAAAGAACTTTCGCGACAACGTACTTCGCAATGGTGAACTTTCGCAGTAACGTATATCGCAGTAAAGAACTTTCGCGACAACGTACTTCGCAATGGTGAACTTTCGCAGTAACGTATATCGCAGTAAAGAACTTTCGCGACAACGTACTTCGCAATGGTGAACTTTCGCAGTAACGTATATCGCAGTAAAGAACTTTCGCGACAACGTACTTTGCAATGGTGAACTTTCGCAGTAACGTATATCGCAGTAAAGAACTTTCGCGACAACGTACTTCGCAATGGTGAACTTTCGCAGTAACGTATATCGCAGTAAAGAACTTTCGCGACAACGTACTTCGCGATGGTGAACTTTCGCAGTAACGTACGTCGCAGTAATGAACTTCGCAACTAATGATTTACACTCGTTTCTGTAATATGCAAATAAACGTTTTATCGATCTATTTAAAGTCACTTCAACGGCTTAAGGAAAATGTATACTCGGAGTTTCTTTGTGTGGATTTGTAACGAAGAAATCCGTAAAATAACAAAAACTACAAACAGATCACAAATTACTTAGAAGTTTTAGTAGATATCTTAACATCAAAAGCTTAGTTCAGCTTCAGCTTCAGCTTCAGTGCTTGAAACAACATCCACGATTCACCTTTCCAAATATTAGAAATGCACACGTGACCGAGAGTGAGCCGATCGCCGTTGAAACGGGAAACTCTAAGATATAAATAAGACAACTTATCCATACAAATCTTAATGATCACTTTTTCGAATTGAATACACCGATCCAATGGAACTTCATAGCTCTATATTGAAGCAAGATTGACTAAAATTTGTACGAAATTTCTCCACTGAAATGTTTTAGTGTTTGTAATATTAGGCATTTACTTACCATTTTGATTTTAACTGATAACGATGTCTTTTGTTTCAGGTAAGAACTAAAACAAAAAGGTAACACCCAGAAAGGAATCAAAAACAAACGAAGTGACATCTCCCTAATTGTAAACAAGCGAATCCAGCCATCAATTTAAACAGCACCAAACAAATTAAGCTCGTAAATATTAGTATGGCCATCTCTCAAAACGTCAACGAGACTAAACCCGCTACTGTCGACAGCGAGGACAAATAGGTCGAACACTTAATGCTGCAAAGCTTCAATTCATTTTCGTTAATTGCAACCTCTTATACCCCCCTCCTCCCTGACCTTTGCGACCCCTGACCGTGAAGGAAGCGAAAGAAAGCCGTTTGTCCTGGAATTGGAAATCTACCACGGCGTAAAGTCGTTCAGAGAGGATATTTCGCTTGGGTCTGCTTAGCGGCGGGTGGCGGGTGGGGAGGGTTATTTCTCTTTAGACAGGGAATTACACAATGTACCTAGCAGTAGCTTATATAGGTCAAATGTCAATGATCATCATCAGTAGTCTATAGGAGATCATTACAGCAGTGACGTGCCTAGGGTTTCAAAATAGGGCAAGCCCGACAATGTTTTTGTGATTTGCACACAGCTGGTGAAATTAAATACAATTGACAAGTGCGATTGTTTAATCAAAGATTTCGTATACTGTTTAAATAGTTAATGGTCCCGATCCAGGATTTAGTAAGGCAAGCCGGGCTTTGGGCTTATATTAGGTCCTTACCTATGAAATTGGCGTTTTGTATGAAGAATTTCATTAAGACTGTTTTCTCCATACAAACATTTTTGATTTTTTTTTGGGAACGGCAAATCCAAATTTAGCTAAACTTTGTGTGTATTATCGGATTACATTAAGTTAAGTATAGCCATCGTTAATTTTTAAAAGTAACCGCTTTATAAAAGTTTCAGCGAACCTAAGAAATGATTATGGGAAGCACATGGAAAGAGCTCTGTTCAATTTTTTTTTATTATGTGATTTAGCCCAGAAATAAAAAAATATTTCACGTGAAACCTGGAAATAATATTCCATTTTCCAAATAAAAAACAAATTTGGATATAGCTTTGAAAATCGCAGGAATTGGTACCGCAGGATTAACGAAGAAAAAAACTCCAATTTCATAGGTAAAGACCCAATATTATGAATGTACCGCTACTGCATTGCAGGATCTATATATCCTTCTTATAGGAGAGTTTGTACTAATCACCACGCTCCTACGAGGATAGATTTTTGGGAGCTTCCAAAACAATGAGAATGGTAATTATACTCAAGGTCTGCAATAGTTGAGATAAAACAGGCTGGCCCTATTCATTTCTGCCGGAAACCCTGCAGCTTGTGAGTATGTGATAATAATTGTGATGTGATTAGTGATAGGCATAGTCTCATCGTAGACTCACTATTGTATAGACAAGAAATTATCTGGGAAAAATTGCATACATGTCTGTAATCATGTCAGTTCACAGATAGGTACACGAGTTCACGAAATGTTTTTTTCATAACATCCAAAAGTTCATTTTGTTGTTAAAGTAACATGTCGTTTAAATAATAAACAAAATTCTGGTACTATTGATGCAACTAGAGAGCATTACCTAAAATTGAGCTTCGAAATATAGTGAATATAAACGCGAACCTCTTTACTCTAACGTAAACGCCTCCGTGGCTGGCTCAATGTAAACAACACAGGGTTTACGATTCGGAGGTCGCGGGTTCGATCCCCAGCGGGGTACATGTTTAAGTACTCGGTTTGGTTGGTGGTAGGGCTTTTTTAAATGTCGACCTGGCTAGCTACCACCATCTTATCTAATTCTGCCGCCAAACAGCAACATTGTTGTGTTCCGGTTGTCAGAGATAAGATAGCCAGTCCCCCAAATGTGTTGGGGTTTCCGGGTCAGTACGCTTCCACCTTCGACCTCATCTTCACTTAACATCAGGTGTGATTGAGGTCAAGTACGAACCTGTCATGCATAAAAAAAAAACCCTGTTAGGTTAATAGAAGGTGTTCCTATTTCAACAGACTGGTTAGTTCTGAGACTGAATAAACAAACATTTTGCAGCTATAATTTTCTGTAAGTTTATATTTTTATATCGAGTTAAATTATGATTTTGAAATAGAACCTTTGGAAAGTGTCACATATAAGTAAACATCATCTAGTCAACTCAAAAAAGCGGGTTTAGTTGAAAACCAACGCTGAGCAGCAGTTAAGCTTTGCCAGCATCATACTAAACAAGATCCTTTGATCCTAATCTTAAATCTTAAATGTATTTCGGCAAATGATTGTTGTCCAATATTGTAATCATACTTTAAAATCGTAGTAGCTGTTTGATGACGGTGCATTTGTCATCGGCCCAGTAGAATTGTCAAAATCTTAATATTCCATTTTTAAATTATCAAAAGCGCTGTTTAGAAACGAAACTCTTTGTCATTTAATTTTACAGTGATATTCTTCAAGCCGCAGTCGCTTTCTAGGCCGGGAGCTGAGTTTGCTTTTTATCGCAAGCAACAATTACTTATGCAGATGACGGCACTTCGTGCCTTTCCCGTAACGAGGTTATTAGCTTTTGTTTCTGGCCTCTCCACTAAAACGTTGGGGGTCAATATAAATTTGCCTGTAAGATTTAAGTTGCCCGTTACCAAGTGTTCGGGCCCTTGTTCTGGCAATCTCGTTTGGCCCTTTAATTCAGAAACGTTATAATGAAAGTTGGAGCGTGAAGCTAATAAAAATAAATGCTAAAAGCGAGCGGAGCTTTACGGCAGGGGCTTTGCTAAAACATTGTAGAAGGTCATACTAATTGGTGGAGGAAATTTTGCTTGGAGCATAGACAGTATACGCTTTTCAACGCCCGACCCAAAGAAAGGGTATTATAACTTTGGAACCTATGTATGCCTATGTGTCTCTGTACCTGAGTGTGGTTCTGTAGCGACAATGTACCGATTTGACAACGGTATTTTATTTTTGAAAATTTTATGGATTTCGATTTAGCTTTAATCGCAGTTGGTTTATTTATCTAAATAATATTATCGTTTCGAGAGACATTCGGGGGTTTCCTAAATTTTTAATTATTTCTCTGATAAAATGGTGAAATGTTTGTGCCTGAAATGTTGGTCTTATATTTCGCATTTATCTAATTTAAAGACTTATTTATATTGAATCCAGGCGAAATAAGGCACAAGGTAAGAACTAAAGAAATTTTACAGAAGGAAACTGACCTACATACATACGCCTGTTTCCCGTTACGATAGGCAGAGACTATTGATTTCCACCTGCAACGATCCTGACATACTACTTTTGCTTCATCCACTCTCATCAAATGCTTCATACACACTCGGTCGGTTAGTGGTTGATGCACCTGACTTTTTGTGAGTACATCAGTCACTTGATTGACGGTCATCCTTCTTGGTCGACCTTCACCAACCGACCGTCTGTCAGCCGTTACGTCATCATTCACACCCTTACACATATACATCCAACCATACACACACACTCACTCATAACACCTATTTAAGTTAGTACTTCAATTGTTTATATAAATTTCGTTGTCTTATTTTTTCATGACACAATGTTTATTTCTTCATATTATTATTGTGTAATTGTTTAAAATTGTTAGTCGACCTTTACCGACCCTTCCATTCACACTTTCGTTATAAATTGCTTTCGTTAATCTCCTTTCATTCATTCCTTCTATATGCCCAAACCATCTTAACATACCTCTATTTACACACTACGTCATCTTGCACGCCACACCCTTCTCTGTTCACACTATTCTTTAATCTTTCAAAGTCACTACACACATACTACGCAATGAACGCAGTGAGGAGACTGAATAGAAGTTTAATAGAAGACAATGTAAACAGTAGATTCTAGCAATACTTTAGTGAAAACTGCAGTACGAGGCATTGTCATATGACGACCCGTACCATTTTAAATTGAGACAAACCTCGAACTATTGATTTCCTTACTGTAAGTAGTCACTTTAGGAGATTTTATGTTCGACACTGACTCGACTTACAGAATCCTGTAATAATGCAGAATACAAATGGGTTAATGTTCCCATTACATCTCAATATAGTAATTAGGGAATGTTAATGTAGGCACGTTGAAGTAATGTAACAGCTAGGAACGTTCAGTGGTTGTTTTTGGATTTATCTTGAAAAATAAACTGTAATATTTTTTTTCATTTTTTCATTGGAAGAATTTGTTTGTTTAAGTAAGTTTATATAGTCTGTAGGTAATCGTACTTATCTATTATTCATACGTATTTTAGTTATTTGTTAGTTTTCACTTAATTAATGCACTTTTTATTCACCGTCCTGCGTAACTCTCTCTGCAAGAGTAGGTACTCTCTCAGCGAAAACTTATCTTTGTACATTATTTCTTACTTTTTTGTACGTGTAGCTTTTTAGTACTTTCTAGTAAGATATGTGTCATGTCTTTTTTTAAATTTTTGATTCAAACAATTTGTTACAAGCCATAAATTTTCACTACTATTTGATTAAAATAGCACCTTATAGGTAATCCCCAAAGATTGCTTTATGGGTCACAAAATAAACGTTTACTGCTATATGTACGAGACATCGAAGTAATCTCTCAATACTCGAAAATCTTTCATCCGGATCTGAATAAGACGACGTCCTTAGACGTTCACTATTGAATTCACTTGGTTAAGATGGGGTTGCTTTGTGAGCGATTGTAAAGGAATTTAATTCGTATAAGTGTTTGGGAAATAAAGAAAGGGTTAAAGATAATTTGAGACAAATATTTTGGATACATAATGGACAACAGCGCCATTGGCTCACACATTTTGATATTCTTCTACACATACGGCATAACAGTAAAATTACCAAAGCAATATAAGGTTAGTTTACTTGCTTATGTCATTTCTCCCGCTCGCGGACTATCCTGGACACGATGAGCTATGGTAGACACAGCAAAGATCATCTGTGCAGGTGGGGTTTCTCCTATGATGGGAGTAATCGTTGCGAGTGCGGAGTCTCCCCGCAGATGATGGATCATCTATTATCTTGCTGCGCATGTCCTGACATAAGCAAGTGACTAAATTTTGGTACAGTGAAATTATAAATTTGCTCAAATCGAAAAGGAGAAGATTACAGCTAATTAGTATTTTCAGTGTCAATAGCGTCGATTCCCCTAGTACATGTTTAAAATTATATTTAAGCTAGTATATTCCTTTTTTGATTAACACGCAAAAAGACGACTTGTCATTTTATTCTTATCACATCGGTCTGAAATCATAACCTCAAATGATAAATCATTTTTAATTGTCACGCCTGAACTTGCCTTCTGGTAAGCTTATCTCTAAACAGATCTCTTCCATCCAACCTACCGGAGGTTAGAAATGTTACAACTAAAATGAGGAACTAAATCGTCACGTAAACGAAAAAAAGAATATCAGTTTCTAAATATAAAATGAAACGTAACCCATAGTGAACCAATGTCAAACATACGATTGTTCGGATTTGCTAATGAAGTGACTTTCCAAAAACATTTATGATGCGGATGCGAATCAGTAATTTTCGCAAAAGCTTTAAAATCGACTCAAAAATCGCACTTCTATCACGCAAGTAACAACTTTCATTCGTCAATCGCTGATTTCCTGGCTCAGAACCTTGTAGCCCGGCGCATCACAATATAGCCCAGGCGATACGAAAGTCAGATTCCCGACGTTCCGGCGGCGTATACATTGTTCGTTCAAACAATGACCGGACTGGTCAGTTGATGTAGTAAGTGAGTTAGTGGATACGGCATCGGATAGCTCGATGGCTTTGTCTATCATGTGATCCAATGTTCCTCCATAGTTTGGAGCTAGTGGAGGGTTTAAAGTGAAATTTGTCTACTACAACCCACTTGACGAACGTATAATTTCACAGGATACAGGCGAGTTTATCTCTATGTATGGATGTATATTTCTTAGCTTTTGTTCCCTAATGTACCTGCCTCTGTGCACCGCCATTTCAAAATAAATTCAGAATCTATGTATGTTTATCACTTTTGCGGACACTGAAGGCCTATATAGACCAATAAAACTTCTATTGTGTCTGGTTCACTGTCCGTGAAAGTATTAAATATCATTCATGAAAACTTCTGTGTCCTTCATAAATATTATAAAATATTTCACACTTACGCTTACTGTTTTCTGATATATAAAAAATAACAGAGGTTAATTAATAAGTTACAAAAAATAAAACAAAACTTCTCACCTAGCTTCTAACGGCGGCGAGTCCTGAACTCGCCCCATCCAATTAAAACCGGTGAAGTGATGAGATTTTTAAAAAGGCTCGACTACCTTTGTCCAATCAGCTCCGGCAAATGAGCGTTGGCCGTCATACCAACTAGAGCTCGACTTCCTGCTATTTCAGTAAAAATACTGGAGAAATTAGGTATAACAATTTAGAATTGTTATTTGATACGACAATTTTAAATGTAAATTGGCTTGTGGCTCCAATACTTTGACTCGAATGTAGTAAATAAACTCTTAAATACTCTTAGTAAAAACTTGAATGAAACTGTTGGAAATTACACTATAACACTGTCTTGTTGTCTTGTCTTGTATTACAATGTGTCACTGTACGTTAGGTACTGCTTAACTGTTCTAATATCGATGGATGACACATGCTGAAGTAGTTTATCGCCAAAATATTAATACCGCCCTGAGCAGCGCTATCGAAGGTCTTCCATACTTGCGCAGCACCATGGGCAGGGATCACTTCCTTTTAGGTGACCGTAACGTATCTTTCCTATGTTAACAGGAATTCATGCTACAGCTAGAGAAATGAACACCTCACTTTACGAGTACATTATTGCAAACTTTACTCGTGAATTTTGATACAAACAATACCGTTGTTAGAAGACTTATTAAAAACTTGAAGGACCGAAATGTTAAACTATTTTCGTGAGAAAGTGGAAAACCATGAACGTAATTCTATCCAACTAACTCCAGACTTGATGTTGGAACTTTTTTAGTTGGGGCTTTGTTTCCTGAAGTTGGACTCACTGAGAGAACTGTTTTAATAGAACCCGTAATTTTGGGCAGGATTTAAAGCTGGGTGTATTTTCAGAGGGAAAAAGGAGTTGTAAATAAACAGGATTTGAATGAACTGTAGGACTGACCCCAAAAATCGTAAACCTTGGCTGAATTTCATTTAGCTGTATTTTATTTAAATTTCAACAGAATTGAAAGCAAGTAATGCCAATGTGGAGAAAGAAGAAAAGCAGTCAAACACAAGGGAAGACTTAAAAGACAATCAAAAAGAATAAAATATAACTTATCATTCCACAAGTTAATACTTTTGAGAGAAAATAATATAATATGTAACTGTTATTTCTTATGAAGTTATTATGGGAACAGGAAAAAATCATGAAGCATTAAAAATACTTGCGTCTTACATCAAATACCCATACTAATTGATATAATCCTTGTGTTTTCGAGTCAATGAAGTAGGGTGACTACGAAACAAAATATTTGTTTCATAGTTGTATCGATAAATTTTAATATGATTTCTTTGTATTGAAATTTGAACTGTATATTATAGTTGGTTTTGTGTTGTTAGCCTATAACCACCTATATGTATCTGTATAATAAAGATATATAAATAAAGAATTGTATGTGATAACCAATTATTGATTTTAGAATCTTCTTGTTTATTTAATACGTAGATACACCAAATATTTAAGCATTCGTCAAGAAATAGAATTCCTAATACCAACAAAACAAAATAACTTGAAACTGTAATGTAAATATTTTAATTACCTTTCATCGCAAACATCTATTAAATCTTGCAGACAAATTTCAAACGAAACACTTGCGAAGTACTTTCTAAGGATGTCTTTGTGAACAAATTGATTACTCTCTTAATAGTACACCCTCATTAGACGAGCCTCGTTGCTTTTTATGACAGATTCATTACGGCTATGCTTATTTGCAATTTTTTCTAATGAATTTTGTAAGGCGACAAATTAAAAAGGGAACTTTAGTAAGGTCCACACGACCCTTGTATAATGTAGATGTATTTTGTTTTTGCTTAATTAGTTTAGGCACCGGAGCAGTCACTTTTACTGAATGAACTTTGTTCGCATAAAGTGCAAAGACTTCAAAAATATAGGTATTTTTTTAATCGGCCCTTGGATTTTTCATTATGTTGAAGCTTATTAATCGTAGTAGAAATTCCAGCTGGTTGATGGAAGAACTATAAAGCTAGTTCCAATTATTGCAAAACTTAATCTTCAATTTTGCGTTTATAACTCCCACGATCGTCAGTTGTATTGGAGATTTCTCGTCGTACTTCTATGCTATTAATTTTTTATTGCTTTGCTTTGCTTTATCAATAAATTTTTTTATAATGTAATTATATGTACAAAAAGGTTAACAACTTAAAATTTGTCGTAAAAACCAATTAATTCTCATTCAGTCGTTCACCTCAATTGTCTTTCTAATTTGAAAAGATTTCTAATTAACATGTTTTCTTTCGGTGTCTCTTCATATTCTTAAAAAATCTTAACATGTTTTATGGATCAAAACTTAGCAGTAAGGTGTCTACTGAAAAAAGTATACATAATCTTTTACATGTTCGAATTTGTAGTAATTTGTAGACAGCTATAATAAAAACGACACTGTTCTGTCTGGGATGCGTCAATTAGTTTTATGGTCTACAATAAAGCCGTTTACCCTAATTGGTGATACAGAGTGCTCGGTTTTGGGGGCACTCACCTGTGTTATGTTGGTTGTAAATTAGGATACGAACAGTTGTTATCAATATGTTTTAATGAATTAACACCATCATCATCATACTAACCACAGAACGTCCACTGTTGATCATAGGCCTCCCGCATTGATTTCTATACCGACCACTTGGAAGCGACCTGCATCCAGCGGCTTCCTACTTTCATCAGGTCCCCGACCACCTTGTGAGAGACGTCCTACGCTACACTTGCCGGTGCGTGTTCTCCACTCGTGAACTTTAATGCCCCACCGGCCATCAGTTCTTCCAGCTACAGCCCACTTCAATTTACTAATCCACTGGGTTATATCGGTGATTTTCGTTCTTCTACTATTCGTTCTTCTTTCTTTGTCTTTATTTCTTCGTTCCTGATTCGATCATGTAGTGAAACGCCATGAGCAATGTATCCAAAAAAATAATAACGCCTACAAAGGTTGGAATAAAACTGACTGACTGGTGAAAAGGTGGAAAGGTGACTGAAAACCAGCCCTGAGATCATGTTCTCAAGTAAGCAAATGCTGAGTCACTTCCTTTTGACCAATAACAATACCTATGTGTACCAATCTAATTCCACATAATATTTTGTAATATGTAACTAAAGAAACGATTTAATGTACCTACATCTATATATATATAAATAACTATTGTGCCTTTGCTATTAGAGCAACATAAAACCTTTTAGGTTTTTTTAAATCACATGTTTTCTATTGTTGAATAGGTCTTTAAAATACTGGGGGAACCTATTACCTATCCTGTATCGAATTTGAAAGAAAAATTATACCATAGCTTAAGTCTTTAATAGATTACTAGTAATATTTACGAAACTTTTGGAATTGTAGTTGTGGCTATAAAAAAATATCCATACAAAATTTCATGAATCAACTGCAGGATTAACTTTTGAATCTCTCTAAGCGTGATCCGAAATGCAACTGCCTTTTTGCGAATATTTGATTACTTACCACTACTTTATTTCTTCCTATATTTTGGATTTTTGGGGTTTTAGCTTAGCGCTTCCTCACTCGTCCTTATCTTCACTTAGCTTCAGACAGGTGTGAATAAGGTTTAATTAGCTGCATGTTCTGGAAGCCTCTTATTTATTTTATCAAAATAACTCTTTTTACACTATGAATTGTCACCTGTTAGGCATCATTAGTACGTTTCTTAAAATTCTACTACTTATTCTTCATGAAGAAATTAAGTTGTTCTTCTTTATACGTGCTCAAAGGTTGGCGCTTTACCTGTCACTTATTAATAATCTGATTCATGCCAAAAAGTAAGAAATTATCAACTATAGTGCAATAACATATTTTAGTAAAGTTTTTAAAACTTTTCAACATCGGCACCAAAAGTACCAATAATTTGTCACTAGATGGCGTTGCCGCGTAAACGCATGGCATTCTACATCGCGGTGATAAAATTTTCCTACGTTTGATAACCTTCCCCAGTACTGTGGATTCGCTACTCGGCCTTTTGGCTAATATAGTATCTGTTCTTTTCAGCTTAATATCTGAAAGTTCCGTCACTGAGGGACTAGATATTAAACTGATTTTTGTGACCAGACGGGATGTTCGGGGCTCGCTCCACTCCCGTCGCGGGTCGGCCCGGCATTGCAGTTGAACATTTACAAAGAATTATGTGGGCCGACATAATTCTTTGTAAATGTTCAAATACCCACGGGGATTATTGGCCTTCATAAACCTTAAAAGTATGTTATTTTATACGGCAATTACACACATACTAAACTTTACTATTTTTTATAATTATGTAATTTGTCTAGAAACGTACCTTATATAAATTAATAACCGCTATGCGATCGATTATCTGGTAACACTATTGTCTATAAAGTCTGGAATGCTGATAAATAAAATTAGGGTATGCTTACGACATACAATACAGCAGAGACTAATTCGGCATACATTGCTGTTTGAAGTAACGATATTTGAATTAACAGAACCAAGCCTCCAAGCAATGTAAGCCGAATAAGTCCCGTATTACAGATTGAGGACAGTTAAAAAGGGACAGCTTTATGTAACTTGCGTCTCTTTCTAACTATGCCCAAGCGCAGATCTACGCATGAGGGATATTCTGAAATACGGGCCTAATTTTTTGCATTTAGGACGGAAATAGTCCGGTCCCCGTCCAATCCACTTATTCGGAATCTAAGGCTCGTATTAGAGAATGTTACTCAAGCAAAAATCTCCGCTTGAAACAGTTAAAAAGGGACAGTAATACAAATACGTAGTTCTGCTCTGTTTTATACCTTTTTTTTTGACGGGGGAAAACGCATTTACGCGTTCGACGCGTGCGGTCCTACCCACTAAAAACCCCCCGGTGTTCTTTCGCGCGCACCGAAAACGGCGTGGCCACGGGTACCCCTCGGTAATCGTCCGCAGCCACGCCAGCGCGGCTCCCGCCGCCAGGTCAACGGCGGCGGCGGGAACTCCTTAGGCTGGAGCAGGGAGGAATCTCCTGGTCCAGCCACCTCATGAAGGCGCGTGGGAACACCACGCGCGCCTGCTCGCGAGGCTTGCGTGTGGGTGATGACTCCCCCGAGTCTCTCTATTTTTTTATATCTAGTCTCTCTATGTTACCCTGAAAATAAAGATTTTCTATTAATATAGTTTATTGCAACACAATTGATATAAATAACAACCAATATTTTAACAGGTATAAAAATCTTATAGAATTTTGTAACTGTATTGGTATATGTAGTGGCTCCTACGTCACAGGCTCTACCTAGTGCGGGATCCGCACTCTCATCTTATTTACTGTTAGATATAGGATTGCAGTAGCATATTGATTTATCATAACTCCTTTGTGAAATTCAATACATACATGCATAAAGTCACGCTTGTTTCCCGTAGGGGTAGGCACAGGCCATAGACTTCCACTTGTTACGATTCTGACACACCTCTTTTGCTTCATTCACTCTCATAAGGTTGTTCATACGTGCTCGTAGGTTTAGGGTACTCTTGACTTGGCCTTTCTTTAAGACGTCACTGATTTGATCATGGTACGTTCGCCATGGCCTTCCCCTACCAACACTACCATCGACATTCGCTTCGTTTCATTAGTCTTCTTTCATTCATCCTCTCCACATGTCCAAACCATCTCAGTATACCTTTTTCAATCTTTGTCACTACGTCTTCTTTAATACTGCTTAACTCCCTAATTACACTATTTCAATAAACTATTCTTATTAGTCTTATTGTGAAATATTCTGTTGAATTTCAAAATGCGGTGGATACACGCGGCCGCACGACCATCGTAATACTTGTAGTTTCCTAGTATAAGCGGGTCTCGTGGCGTTCACATCTAGAAGTAGTGTTAGGCTGGGAGTATACGTCAAATTTTTCCATCAGATAGTCTGATCCGACTATCAGAAGTCGTAGGAGCCCTTCCATCAGAAAGTCTGCCCTTAGATTATGTAACTTTATCGGTATTGTCATCGATTACGTGGACCAATGAGAATCCGTTAAAAATGCCGAGCGAGCGATGAGGCAACCAATCACATGTCAGAACGTAACCGATGACGATGAAATTAGGTAATAAAACCCCAGATCCATCTAACAATCCCACCTCCACACTCCTCCCACTGTAACTCCTATAAGCTAGGATCAACAGTGGTACTCGACACGGCGCCTACTGAAGGTAGACGGTGCCCTACGTGACTCTATTGCTACCTTGGACTCCAGGCTAATTAAAGAAAGAAATAGGGTGTGTTAGTAAGAAAAAGGTTTCCCACTTCCCCCCTTGGCAAATGGGAGTGTAGCCAATGAAATGCAACATGGCACTAAGGCCATCCCTTTGGGGAAGGATGGCGAGTGAAGCTTTCGTATACACCACGGACTGCGCCTAGATGCAGTGACCGTGGCGGTAGCAGAAGGCTACAGCGAGTAATAGTGCCAGTAATACGAATGGCAAAAACGCTTAAAAGCTCGGAAGTTGTGTCTGTTTAAAACCAGATCGCCGTAGAATACCGGACGGATTTCTGAATTTAGGTCGTCAAGCATGAGTTCGCGCTCCTTATCTCCACATTCACAATCAGGAGATTATCCGACTATCAGAAGGCGTAGGAGTCATTATTTATTTAAACATTCAATAAACGTTCAATCCCATAGTCGGATAGGACGTCGGAGTCGGAAACAGCGTTTATAATTTTATTATCGGTTTCTTCTACTTTCGCGTCAATACGTCATATTTTCAATTTTCATGTATTCTTTGCAATAAGTATAAATGCAATAAGTAACAGTAATACGTCGTCCACTTTTTGCTTTCTGTTTCGCATGCAAGCACTCGGGATAATAGCTCGAGAACGACTGAGTTCAGAAAAAGTCTGACGGAAGAATCGGACGTGTATTCAGCGAACACGATCAGATAGTCTGATCAGACTATCGGAAACACAATCTGACGTATATTCCCACCCTTACAGTCGTTTTGCTGTCAATACAATGATGGCCTTATTACGATACGATAATCGCCTTTTACCACACACATGCAATGTAACATTAAACTAACACGTAACTCGCCCTCTGAAAATGAATCAAAACTTTTTTGTCCTCATTCCTTTTATTTAATTATCTGCGACTCGAATAATTCTCGTAAATTGTTGCGTGAGCTTCACTACACTATAATGCTGTCTGAAAACTATGTTATGTCTATATAGACATAACATAGTTTTCATAGTATTCCCTAAGAAATAAGAGTTATTTTGCAGTAATTTATTTAGCGGGGTACGTATTACAGTATCTGCGGATTGTACGATAAGATCTCTTTATTTTTATAGTCGTGTCATGTAATTCATGGATTTCATGTGCAATAAGTACTAAGATCGAATTTAGAATATTTTCTTTATATTAATGTACAACGAGTATGAACATGTTATGAGAAGGGGTGAAAAGAATGTTACTAAAAGAGTGATGAATATGGATGTCGTTGGATGGAAATGAAGAGGAAGACCACGGAAAAGATGGATGAATTGCGTGAGGGATGATATGAAGGAAAAGGTAAAGTAAGTAAAGTATATTTATTAGCGTGTCTAGTCTAAGAGTGTGTCGCAGTCATTAACACCCACCTCCAGTACGATAAATAATAGATTCGTCTCTTTTTAAACAATTACACAATGATATGAAGAAATAAACATTGAATCAAGAAAAAATAAGACAACGAAATTTATATAAACAAGTGAAGTACCAACTTAAATAGGTGTTATGAGTGAGTGTGTGTGTATGGTGGGATGTAAATGTGTAAGGGCGTAAATGATGACGTAACGACTGACAGACGGTCGGTTGGTGAAGATCGACCGAGAAGGACGTACGTCAATCAAGTGACTGAGGTACTCACAAAAGATCAGGTGCGTCAATCACTAACCGACGAGCGTGAATGAAGTATTTGATGAGAGTGGAAGAAGTAAGATCGATGGGGATCGAACCCGCGACCTCCGAATCGTAAACCCAATGTTGTTTACATTGAGCCACGTAGGAGGTTGTACACTTTGATTAGTATGGAACCATAAAAACACAGTTATGTTAATTACTTTATAGCTGATGTACAATGCTGATTTTTAAAAACAATTGTTAATTCAATTTAGGAATTCGTTTACGTAATAGCTGATTAACGAACCGTAGTTTATAGTAAAGTGTTGTTTTGTTTTTGTTCTGATTGTGATTGTATACACTAGATAGTTCCAATTATTGGTATTGAGGTTAAATAACAATCAAAATACTGGGCAGGGCGCATATACTGATGACCGTGGGGCATTAGAGTTCCTGGGTGGAGACCGTGCAACGGCAAGCAGCGTAGGACGTCCTCTCACTTTTGGTATATCCAAGGTAAGAGGAAAATTACCGAGGGGTAAATGTTTGAGTGATAATTACGAACATTTATCCCGAGTCATGGATGTTTATAATTAAAGTAATTTACTCAAATGTTATGTATACGCTTTTTCAATAAGGTTCTAGATGGTATACAAAATCTTCCTCGCAATAAATTTCAAGATACTATAAAACAGAAACTTATTAACAAAGTATGTTATAAAATATCAGTCTATTTAGATGATAATCATCCCTGGACATAATTAGATCGTTCACATGTCAGGCTGTTTCACAATTAATAATGAAATATATGAAATGAGTGGAAGAGTTTGGGGGAGGCCTTTGCCCAGCAGTGGGATACGATAGGCTAATTAAAAAAAAAAAACTTTTTGTAATATAAAAACCTTTATGTAAAATCAAAGACAGATTTTAAAAGAGCAACCCTTCAAGTTTCCTGCTTGTTCTTCTCAGTGGAAAATTGCATTTTGAACAAGCAGTAGCTTAAAAATGTAAAATTTAGAATTTTTTGTGTACTCTGTGTACCTACAAAATAAAGCATTTTTGACTTTGAATTTGACTTTGACTATATAAATATTTACGTATATTTTTTTATGATTAACTGGATACGCGTTTGACCACAATCTCAACTGATGGAAAGTGACGATGTGGTCGAAGATGAAGCACGCGATCCCAATGCCTATTCACACTGCTTTTGAAGATTCTAAGGTTGAATATAGGATTCAGAAATGACTGGAAGCGTGTTCCATGCCTTGGATGTTCGTATTACTCGTATTATTTTTTTAATCGTATTATTCGTAATAAATAATATGAATGAAGAGTCGAACTTCTTAGTGCAATAATGTTCGGTATATTAACTATATACGGGTGGAATGTTTATTCGTGGGAATAATAATTATACAATTTAATTAAGCATGTACATGAAATAACAAATTTATAAAACATAATTGAAAATACCTATATCTTATAGAAAAAATACCTAGTACGCTAGCGCTATTGCGCCGCTGAATGCATAAGCTCAGCTGCTGAGCAAAGTAGGCACCAGCTCCCACATCTCCAGAGGCGTGGACCAGTCAAACGGATAAATCCTTTACAAAACGTTTCGTGTCAGAAGACCACGGGCCCAATGTCTCCACTGCAAGCGCCGCAAACTCATTGTTTATAGAGATTGACGCATATTTACGGCGCTTGTTACTTTGAGCTTGTTCAGCCGCGGTTCCTTTATCCGTTATCTATATCCGTAGTACAAGCTTTGCTTATTTTGCGACTAGATGATTGGTGTAAGTGTCCGAAATATTTATTTATATTTATATCGCTTAAAATGGACTCTATCATTTTCTACTACGGCAAAAAACAACAATTATATCTACCGTTTATTTTTTTTATTTTTTTTATGCACAACGGGTTAGTACTTGACCTCAATCACACCTGATGTTAAGTGAAGATGAGGTAGATGGTGGAACCGTACTGACCCGGAAACCCCAACACATTTGGAGGACTGGCTAACTTATCTCTGACAACCGGAACACAACAATGCTATAAACATTGATTGAGTGATAGCTAGCCAGGAGGACATTTAAAATGCCCTACCACCAACAAAACCGAGTACTTAAACATGTACCCCGCTGGGGATCGAACCCGCGACCTCCGAATCGTAAACCCTATGTTGTTTACATTGAACCACGGAGGCGGTTTATATACTGCCTCTGGAAACCGTTTCCAATAATTGATCAAAAGATTAACCAAAAAGATTTAATTATTACCCAATTAACAGTAAAGATGGGATATAGTGTAAACCAATCTACGATCTCTGATTTATCTGATTATAACGACATGTGAGTTCAATTAAAAACGATTTAAGAAAATAGTTTTAAATCGTTCGGTGAGAACGGTAACAGCCATGCAACCGCGTGAAGGGGCCTTTTAGTCCAGTAAGGGTACACTTTAGTATAATAATAATTGTGGAGTAGCTTTGAATTAATTAAATAAATAAATATATTTGCACATACACACAGCGCCATCTAGTTCCACACTAAGCAACTAGGCTTGTATTATAGATACCAGATGGTTGATAAACTACACAAACCCACTTTTTTTGTATATAAATACATATATAAATGAAAAACATCCATAACTCGGGAACACATTGTCTGTATTCATCATACAAACATATGCCCCTAGCGGGATTCGAACCCGCGACATAACCACTACAACAAATAGGTCGTAGAATTATTGTGTGATTCGAGAAAGGTGTGACGTGCAAGATGACGTAGTGAGTAAGATAGAAAGAGGTACGTTAACGAAAGCAATATAAAACGAAAGCGTGAACGTAAGGGTCGGTGAAAGTCGACCAAGAAGGACGTACGTCAATCAAGTGACAACGTTCCTAGCAGTCATATTACTTGCCTACATTAACATTCCCTAATTACTATATTGAGATGTGATGGGAACATTAACCCATTTGTATTCAGCATTATCACAGGATTCTGTAAGTCAAGTCAGTGTCGAACATAAAATCTCCTACAGTGACTACTTACAGTAAGGAAATCAATAGTTTGAGGTTTGTCTGGATTTAAAATGGTGCAGGACGTCATATGACAATGCCTCATGCTGTAGTTTTCACTAAAGTATTGCTACAATCGACTGTTTACATTGTCTTCTATTAAACTTCTATTCAGTCTCCTCACTGCGTTCATTGCGTAGTATTTGTGTAGTGACTTTGAAAGATTAAAGAATAGTGTGAACAGAGAAAGGTGTGGCGTGCAAGATGACGTAGTGTGTAAGATAGAGGTATGTTATGGTGGTTTGGGCATATACATAGAACGAATGAATGAAAGGAGATTAACGAAAGCAATTTATAACGAAAGTGTGAATGTAAAGGTCAGTGAAGGTCGACCAAGAAGGACGTACGTCAATCAAGTGACTGACGTACTTACAAAACGTCAGGTACGGTCAACTACTAACCGACGAGCACTTTTATATTTTTGATACTGCAATAAACATACTGAATACTGAATACTATTCAAACATGATCTGGCTGTCTTAAAATTTGAGTTAGTTACACTGGTTGCATCCATCATTGGTCAATACTGGTATTCTCACTGTCGCAATCGCCTTTTCCGATTTTGTTACATCAGTTTACCGAAATTGGATATGAGGAGGATCCTTGTAGTTTTTCCCGTATACTATTTTACCATTAGCGTATTATTTTTTACGACAGCTATAAAAAAAGACGTAGTAGGTACTCCTATTTTCCTCTGCAACTCTTTCGTTTAATAAAATTTCATTAATTGCTAACACTCATTTAAAAGTCATAACTTTTGGAGTCTTAATCGTAAGAGTTAAAATACACCGGCAAATTGAAAAGAACACGGTTTAAATAAACAGTGATGGGAATTAAAGCATTGTTATACGCTTTTAGTTGAAAGTTACGATGTTAAATTGATAACAATGTTTGGGGGATCAAACAATTGAACATTATCTTGATTGTTTGATTATCGCGGCATGCAATGGATATGACATGATAAAATTAAAATTTTTAAACGACTGTGGTGAGAATTGTAGGGGAAGGGAATAATAACGCGTAAATATTTAAAATCATTATATTTCTTTTTGTACGCAACGGGTTGATACTTGACCTCAATCACACCTGATGTTAAGTGAAGATGAGGTCGAAGGTGGAAGCGTACTGACCCGGAAACCCCAATACATTTGGGGGACTGGCTATCTTATCTCTGACAACCGGAACACAACAATGCTATTAACATTGCTGTTTGGCGGCAGATTTAGATAAGATGGTGGTAGCTAGCCAGGCGGACATTTAAAATGCCCTACCACCAACCAAACCGAGTACTTAAACATGTACCCCGCTGGGGATGGAACCCGCGACCTCCGAATCGTAAACCCAATGTTGTTTACATTGAGCCACGGAGGCGGGTTTCTAAGGCCCGTATTAATAAACAGTTCTCAAGATTGGCATGGCCTCAAGTTGACGCTTGAGAATCTCTTGCATATTAAAACAGCATCAGAAATAATGGTCTTCAGATTGAGACGCTATCTCAATCTCAAGAACGATTTATTAATACGGGCCTAAGATTCCATAACTCAAAAGGGTGAAAATTGAAACCTTAAATATCCTCTATATTTTCTGTGTCTGTCTATTATTATAAAATCACTGACTATTTGAATGATAAGCAAGCATGGACATAGCTGTCTTATTATTCATATAATTATCAAATCACAAATTGTAACCCATAATCTGTTTAAAAAAGCAACTCTAGGGTTTCTTGCTCGTTCTTCTCTGGGAAGTCAGCTATGTGAATGAGCAGTAAATTTAAATGTAATATTAATAGTGACGTTTTCAAGTGATAATTTTATCCAACGAAATAAAATATTTTGATTTGATTTGTCAAGACCCACACTATAGTTACAAATGCGAAAGTAATTCTATTTGTCTGTCTGATTCAACATTTGAACCATTCCTATTGAAAACGTAAATATTTTTCTTTGATTTTACAACCTCTAGCCCTGAGGAATCAAAGAAAAATATTTACGTTTAGGTATAGTTCCATTCATTTTTATCACTTAAGTTTTATCATTTAAGCGTCGAATCCAAATCCAAGAGAGGGTCGGTGGCTCAGCGGTTAAGATACGACCTCCCAATTTGGGAGGTCTGTAGTGTATTGATAACCCTGCCTTATTTCAGTTTTTAACCGTAGCGTAAAGGTTTACTGCAACATAAACGCATATCGCATAGTCAGCGCCGATGCCAATATTATATATACGCTTGTATAGAATTAAAGAGCCTACTCGATTTGTTTGGTAGTAGGGCATTTTAAATGTCCGCCTAAATCTACCGCCAAACAGCAATGTTAATAGCATTGTTGTGTTCCTGTTGTCAGAGATAAGATAGCCAGTCCTCCAAATGTATTGGGGTTTGCGGGTCAGTACGCTTCCACCTTCGACCTCATCTTCAATTAACATCAGGTGTGATTGAGGTCGAGTACCAACCCGTTGTGCATAAAAAAAAACACTCGCACCGCAAATTACCTCCTGCACCTCATGCAACGGAAACAGAAACAAAGTCTGATTTTTGAATTCCGTGGAATTTCGACAGCTGTCAGTTGTGACAACAGAGGACAGGTCAACTGTAACTTTTTTCTTATACACGTGTATGCCTTATCTGGGTAAGAGATACCACGAACCTGCTCTATCCACTACCTTGTACCTAGATTTATGTATAACTCGGCAGTAGGAGAAAGCGAAAGTAGGGAAAGTACTCCAAAGGATACTGGGTCGAAGTGACTTTGGGCATATGCCCAACCCCATATAGCCGATATAAGAGGATAGGACACTTAACCTAGCCCTTGATGGGTTTGCAAGGGCTCAGGCTTAATACATAAATCCCTTTTAAAACTTTAATCTGAAAGCAATGAGAGCAAACGCCGAGACCTTTATTATTTTCAGAAGCATCCCAAAACCCAATAACTATATTTGAAGATATCATGGGTCCCGTCTGTGAGTTTCACAATTCATGTAGGGTTAAGAGTGATGTGTCAATTAAATTTTCAAATATTCCACGTAAGTTGGTAGCAAACCGCCAATTCTACGTCGGCCATAATTCAAAAGGTGCCATCTTGAAATTTCAATAAAACGCCAGTTCTGAAAGCCAGTAAAGGCCGAAAGCGGGGCTGTGTTGAGACCATAAATAATATCGACAAGGAGTCGACTCTCGAGCATCTTATTTCGCCACATTTCAAAATTAGCGACCGATACTTGCCCATAAAACTTGGGTCGCTAGGGCTGGCGCTCGGAAAAATTTGGAATTATAATTTATTTATTAAGAGAGAAGTACGCAGTCATAGACCAAGGAATCATTTCTTAGTGCTCATAAGATGTTGATATCGATTGAAATTCGTATTTTTTTTATGCACCACGGGTTGGTACTTGACCTCAATCACACCTGATGTTAAGTGAAGATGAGGTTGAAGGTGGAAGCGTATTGACCCGGAAACCCATTTGGGGGACTGCCTATCTTATCTCTAACAACCGGCCACAACAATTATATTAATATTACTGCTTGGCGGCAGAGTTAGATAAGATGGTGGTAGCTAGCCAACCAAACCGAGTACTTAAACATGTACCCCGCTGGGGATCGAATCCGCGACCTCCTAATCGAAAACCCAATGTTGTTAACATTGAGCCACAGAGGTAGTTAAATTATTAATGATCTATCCATTTTGGTATGTGTTTAACAGCGTTAGTATGTATACAGGGTGAATTTGAATTCGTGTAATTCCCTTTAACTGGTGACGCCAGTCTTGGTTACGAACAACTTTCCCTAAGAAACAATAGTCGAATTCGATCAAAAAAATTTCCATTACCCATACAAAGTAATCCATTCTGAAACCGATTTGAGTATGGAACTCCAACAATTTTTGGATGGTGACTCTACTCCCGATTACGAACAATTTTTCATTAGGATCATAGCCAAATTCAGGCGAAAATTTTTGGACTGCCATACTAAAGGTGGCTTGGGATAGGTTACTTTGTATGGGCAATCGAAAATTTTTTGATCGAATTTGTCTTTGGTTCCTTGGGGAATGTTGTTCGTAATCAGGAGTGGAGTTACCAGTAAACAGGAATTACACGAATTCAAATTCACCCTGTATCCATTCTTCATCCCATTTGTATCCAGTCTTTGTGTGGATATATCCCGATAATACATTTAATTGCCGTTTTTTTTATATTTCAGATTTATTTATTTATTTATTGCATATCACATGGTTCATATAGGTGTTAAATATAAAAGTGTACAAGCATGTGACACCCGTAAGGGCACCGCAAAAGTATGAGAGAGAGCTTCTTATAATTAATTATTTCTCTTAACTTAAAGAAACTTAACTGAAAGAAACCTAGCTTAAAGAGATCCAACTTAAAGATACCTAATGCGAAAAAAATCCGTATCTAATTAAAAGGTTCTTAGCCATGTTGGATGAAAATGGGTTTATGACATTTTGCTTAACATTATGTTGGCAAGTCTCATGTCTACATTCATGTGTACTGGTCCAAATATTATCTAATAGCATCTATACAATGTTTTAAGCAAATTAAGATCTTATCCATGCATACTGGTATCAAAATTTATCGATAAAAATATTTATAATTGTTTATAGATATATCTGTATTTTCCGATGTGCATTGTAGAAGTGACTAATTCAATATTTCATCTTGGATTTATTAGGCAGGCGTGCTTATTTAGATTTAGGCAATTTATTGTATTTTAGGTAATTTTTGTCATAAAATAACAATATCTTAGGTAGCAAGTAGTTCTAGACCTACTTCACTAAGTTTGAGTCTGTCAGAGTAATTCTCTGTCCTAAAATTTTTTTTGTGATATTGTTTTTAGTTACAATTTCTGGATGTCATAGTCATGAGAAGTTGACAACCCTACAGTAAACCATTGGAGCGACGGTAAAACTGCTACGATTTATGTAACGAATAAAATTTTATGTTATTTTTGTATCTATGGGCCAGTTGAGGAGTCGAGAGTTAGTTGATTGAATTCGTAAGACGAACTGTCTAGAGACTGATAGATATATGAAATAGATCTCTATCTCCACTAATATTATATTTATTGCATAGGTAATAGATTTATTAGATACTCCAGTCACATATACACACATAAACGTTTAAGAGAATCACAAAATGCCAAAGTAACTCTGTCTATATGTGTTTTTTTCATGACTGAATCTCTGGACCGATTGTATTGAAATTTAGCACAGATGTATACTCATGTGACAGATGCAAACTGGGGCATGAAAGAGGACAGGTTTCTATAAGTCAAGTAAAGACAACATAAAATATATACCACAGACGAGTCTGATTCAAAACTTCATACAAAATTACTTATATCTACTGTGAAAATTACTTTATGTTTTAAAATGTATATTTTGACACGAAACTTTACTCTTGACACAGAAATTTTAACGTGAGGTCACAATGTACGTAAAGCCGCACGCCTGAAATCGGTGATTCCCTAAAAATATTTTTCCAAGAACTTATTTCACCATTTTGTTGGCGTGATTAATGTGTATGTATACCTAAAAAAATTACAGCTGTACATTATTGAATACCGAACCATAAAAGCAAGTGAAGCTTATAAAATAAATAATAAGTTATTAATTTCTTCTCTTATTTATAAACAGTTCAGGTTTGTTTAAACATATCAATGAACGACAACAAACAGCCGCCCATCCGATGTGCCATCGACGACAGCGAGACACCAAAGCATGTTAACCTAGTTTTTATCCAAAAATACGATTACCATGTAACCGATACCTTTTGACTTCAACTTTACGTGTTAAATAAATGTTTGATGTACATTGCTGGTTAGTTTTCTATTCTGTTACTTATAATGGGCCAAAGTCAAAATGCTTTATCTCGTAGGTGCATACACTTAAAATAGTCAGATTTTATATTTTTTAAGAACTACTGCTTATTTAAAAGGCCATTTTCCCTTGAAAAGAACAAGCAAGATACTCTAGAGGTTGCTCTTTTAAAAAGGGTTTAATTATATTACAAAAAGGCATAATATAATATTATTGTAAATTATGATTTCAGCCTGGCATGCGAACGAGTTGGTTATGTCCAGTGATGATTATCAACGAAATATATATTAATATAATAAATATAATATTTTATAATAATGCTTTCTTAATTGATGACCGATTGGTGTAGTGGATAGTGACCCTGTCAGCGAAACCAACGGTTGCGGGTTCGAATCACGCGACGGGTAAATGTTTGTGTGATAAATATGAACATTTATTCCTGAGTCATGGATGTTTATATAAATATTTACGTATGTTTATCCGTTATCTAGTATCCATGGTACAAGCTTTGCTTAGTTTGGGACTAGATGATTGGTAGAAATTTTTTTTTTTACATTATGGGAAATATCTCACACTTAGCAACCGCCTTTGTTGCTCAATATAAACAGCATAGGGTTTACAAAACGGTGGTCCCGTCCGGGTTCGATTGGGATTGCCATATGTTTAGTATTCGATTTGGTTGGTCTTCTTGGAACCACCATCTTATTTAAGGTTAACTCCAAGTAGCCATGTTGACAGTATTGTTTTTATTTCAACTGTTTACAATACGATTGCTTCTACGACGTTGGGCTCACCCCCAGTCACGTGTGCATTTCTGTATATTTCAAATGATGGACCGTGTATGTTGTTTCAATCATTACACTCTTAATGTATGGAACACTCAAGCACTATTGTTTGGGATATCTTTGATCACCCCGTTGGGATAACGGTATCTCTACAATTCCCAAATAAGTACATTCTGTATCTAGTATCTGTTTTCTTTTTACTTTTTGTATTCATGTTTTTTTTTTATGCACAACGGGTTCGTACTTGATTTCAATCACACTTGATGATAAGTGAAGATGAGGTTGAAGGTGGAAACGTACTGATCCGGAAACCCCAACACATTTGGGGACTGGCTATATTATCTTATGTGCAATAAATCATATAATAATAATATCACCATCATAAAATGATAGTTCAACTATGTGGTAACTTAGGAGTTATATCTTAAATTAAATAGCAGCAGCATAAAAATATAACAGTCGAAAAATGACAACACAACGGTATGCATTAAGTTCCATTTTAATTCTTCGGATTGCAAACAAGTCACATTGAGGATCTCCACTTATGTTAAAGTCGGTTAAAAATATGTAAATTTTTTATGCACAATGGGTTAGCACTTGACCTCAATCACACCTAATGTTAAGCGAAGATGAGGTCGAAGCGTATTGACCCGGAAACCCCAACACATTTGGGGGACTGGCTATCTTATCTTTGACAAACGGAATACAACAATGCTATTATTATTGCTATTTAGCGGCAGATTTAGATAAGATGGTAGTAGCCAGCCAGGCGGATATTTAAAATGCCCTACCACCAACCAAACCGAGTACTAAACATGTACTCCGCTGGGGATCGAACCCGCGACCTCCGATTCGTAAACCCCATTTTGTTTACATTGAGCCACGGACGCGGTTAATTATGTTATATCATCGATTAAAGAATGGCATATAGTGGTCTGTAACTCCCATGTTAGAGAGTACACCAAAAGCAAAAATTAAAAAAGCATTGTATTCCATCCAAGAAGTAATAACCGCTGTGCTCTCATAACAAAATGCCCCATATCTCGTATTTCAATTTCAGCGGACGTTAATAGAACTAGATAGATCCCTCTCTCTCGGCCACACGATTTGACAAGTATCGTTTACAACACACGATATATGTGACGGACGTTGAATATGTAACGACTGAAATGCGATAGGTTTTTTTGGTGAAATCGATCTCCTGACCAAATCGTTTAAACCTTTCTCATTTAAGATAGAAGGAAAAGGAACTTTATTGTTGGTGTGGTTCCGTGTGGCTTCTACGGGACTCAGAGATTCTACAACAATAACTTGCAAATTTATAATAAAACCCGAGAATACAAGTGATTAACCAAAACCAAACCTGAAATCGTGGCTCAATGTAAACAACGTTGGGCTTACGATTCGGAGGTCGCGGTTTCGATCCCGAGCGGGAGACGTGTTTAGTACTCGGTTTGGTTGGCGGTATGGCATTTTAAATGTCCGCCTGGCTAGCTACCACCATCTTATCTAAATCTGCCGCCAAGCAGCAATGTTAATAGCATTGTTGTGTTCCGGTTGTCAGATATAAGATAGCCAGTCCCCCAAATATTTATTACGAGTGTTTCTGTGCTTCGGAGGGCACGTTAAATATTTAAGTGAAGATGATGGCCTACAGGGGCGTATACAAATATAATTACTAATACCGACTTATGAAGTCGTTGTAAATACATACACACACATACACACACACACACACACACACACACACACACACACACACGCACACACGCACACACGCACACACACACACACACACACACACACCCATGAGCAATAAAGGCAAGAACTAGAACTATAACTTTTATTTATCTATGTCTAATAGAAATATTATATGTTTACAAAATTTTCAGTTCACTTTTTTATCTTGTATACAGTCAATTTCAAGTTCGAGCAAAGGAAGAGCGAGGCCTCCTGGTACAAGTATCCTAAATACTTAAAAGGTTGGTCTCAACCTCTGATTTCAATTAATGTACGACTGTAATTTGAAAATAAAGATTTTTGTATTTTTTTTTTTTGTAAATATTGTGGATTTGCTGGAAGAGATCTCTCAGAGAGATAAGTTTGCCTTATGTAAAAATAATCCGAAATCCATGCACTATATATCTTTATCTGTAAGTTCAAGAAAGTGTTAATTAAATACTATCCACCATATATATATAAATAGTATCCTCCCACCAATATTTTCACAGCCGGCAACTGGTACGAGTAGCTCAAAACAACTAGTAACAGTGAACTAGATTCTGGTTTGTTTACCTCAGGCCCGTTTGGTAACCACATGTGAAACACTATAGTACAGGAGCTTGTTTAAATTTCATCTTCGTGTGCAATGACGGCACTTAATTTGTTTGAATAAAACGTTACAACGACATCTTCTATACTATATGATACAAAGATATCTTATAATTGGGGTATTTACGAGCTTGAGGTCATTGAGCTTCGATTCTAGTTATCATAATTTTGTATGGAGAAATGGAAAACATTTTCGGAAATGTTTAATATGTGTGTCTACAAATGCGCATAATTGCATACATTATTATATGACACAGATCAGAATTCTAAAACTGTTGATTTTTCAACAGAATATTTGACTGACTTTTCGTAATCCGAATATTATTGAAGCAGTTAAATAAATTTTAAACCTTCTCAATGTTAAAAACGTGTAGATTCTAAACAAGATATCTAAAAAATCGCATGTTGACAATGTGTGGACCAAATACTCTGTAAGACAAATCAAACGGGCTCAAAATCGGTAGGCTTGTTGTTAGCGATTGAGTACATATGACCACCTTCCACCTCCATCATCATATCAGCTTAAAAGAACTCTATTATAGAATTCTCAGTAGAGTTGCATAAGCTTGCAAGGTTTCAAATTGATCGTTACAATTGCAAACGGAAGAATGTATAAGCTAATAAGAGCATCTTAAAAGCATATTAAATAAATAAATAAATAAATATGGAAATAATATTATGCCTAGCTAGTGCATCGTGCAACCACAGGGCTGGTCAATACCGTGGGTAAAGAATCAGTCTCTCTATACAGCCAGGTAATGCGGCCAGATTCCATCAACCAGGGATTTTTATTTGAGACTTTTCCTAAAATACAAATAGTATTATTATTATTTCCATAGCAGAAAATACTATTATGTAAAACAATAAAATTTATAATCCACATTTAACTGATCACGATAAATTTTAAGAAATTAAAATTGTTACTGGATGGCATAATGTAACGCTACCTCCTGGTGTACAACCGTTTCACGATTGACTCACAACATCCCAAGGTTGTGAGATTGTTGCGCAAGAGAAGTCATGCTGAATCTAAAAACTACCACAAATGAGAATTAATGGTTTCGAACTGTTTTTTTTTTAATTTATGTAACTTATAACTTATTGTATTATAACTGTAGTTATAACTAAATCGACCAGAAATGTGAATTTTTTAGTTTTTTTTGCAGAAATTTAATTTTTAAAATAAAATTTAACACGTGGTTTGCAGTTGAACTTGTAATTAAAAAATATAAATATACGTCATCCATTTTCTCTAATAATATTTCAATCAACAAAGAGTCATTTACTTGTACAAAAAATAATAATAAATCATAAATTACCACTTACTAAAGTTTTTCATAAATCATGAACCAGGCTATATATTTTTTTTTCTTCGTTAATCATATGTACCAATTCCTGCGATTTTCAAAGCTATATCCAAATTTGTTTTTTATTTGGAAAATGGTTTATTTCAAGGTTTCACATGAAATATTTTTTTTAATTTCTGGGCTAAATCACAAATTAAAAAAAAATTGAACAGGGCTCTTTTCATGTTCCCATAATCATTTCTTAGATTCGCTGAAACTTTTACAAAGCGGTTACTTTTAAAAATTAACGCTGCCTATACTTAACTTAATGTTATCCGAAAATACACACAAAGTTTAGCTAAATTTAGATTTGCCGTTCCCAAAAAAAAAAACAAAAATGTTTGTATGGAGAAAACAGTCTTAATGAAATTCTTCATACAAAACGCCAATTTCATAGGTAAGGACCTAATATTAGTTAGATTAGATGCAAATATGACAGAAGGTGAGCCTATCGTAGTTAAAACGTGCAAATCGATAGATGTTTTTTAGTTGAAAATTCTAAAGTCTTCTTTTAGGACAGCGCCCAAGTACCTAATCTCATTTTTGGTCATATCGCTAGCGTAACGGAATACAAAAAATACTGCGCGTTGACATTCAAAATGAGTCAGAGTTCGTTGTTCAATCACCCTCTTTCATATCCGACATTGTCTGTTTTGCTACTTTAATGCCTTATTTGTTTTAAACATCTGTTTTCTGTCAAGTGGTTGTGTAGTCGTAAAAAAATGAGGGGGTTGGAAGCATGTGGGAAGTGAATGAATCCTTTGTGATGTAAATTTGACGTAAATAAACTCTGGTTAAGGACTTGGAGGATTAAAGAGATCATGGTGTATTCAAATTAAGAATGGTGGTATCTTTCTTATAAGGGACATTATGGTTACAGGTTACGAGACACGTTGCTGTATGTTGTAATATCAAAGATAGTATCGCTCTTCATTTGAATTGACGACCAATTGGTGTAGTGGATAGTGACCCAGTCAGCGAAACCAACGGTTGCGGGTTCGAATCCCGCGACGGGTAAATGTTTGTGTGATGAATATGAATATTTATTCCTGAGTCATGGATGTTTATATAAATATTTATGTATGTTTATCCGTTATCTAGTATCCATAGTACAAGCTTTGCTTAGTTTGGGACTAGATGATTGGTGTAAGTGTACGAAATATTTATTATTATTAATTCGATGTAGTTTAAAAAAAAAATAACATGTTGACTTTCAATAAGTGAAATTTTTGTATCCTACATTGAATAAAATATTTTTGATTTTGATTTTCAGAATCACTTTTTTGGGAAAATTAAATTCAAATTTAAATTCAGAAAATTTTTATTTCGAAAGTTAAAAGAACAACATTTGAACTTGGAGAAGAAGAGAAGAGAGAAACCTAGAGAAGAACGAGCAAGAAACACAGGGGCTGAGTGATAATTGTAACTATATCATGACGAATATATTATTCTAATAATTAATCTTATAACTTACGAAATGAAACTTTTTTGAATTTGAATTTTGGTACCCCTTTCTTGTTATTAGGAGCCGATGCCTTAGGTCGATGTTGTCTTCCAAAGCTATATTTAAAGGGTCTACATTTCTAAAAGTACTTAATATTTCCGAAGTCCATTCCGAGCTAATTTATTTCCAGCTAGTAAATAAACTCACGCGACTGAATCACATGCCTGTCTAAATGCGTCTCCCTTGCACTAATGAAATTCCCCATTAACCGCGGAGTATCAATTTAATTAAATAAAACAAGAATATCGTAAACAGTCGAGGCACGCGGCGCGGGCGCCGGCGCGCTGACAGTCTTTTGTCGCATGCGCACAGCGATTTTTGTCCGCCATCTTGTAATTTGCGAGCGCAATAAATTTTGTTTAAGGGGACCTCATACTTAACTGCAAATCTTCAAATATTTTTCATCTTTTCAATTAACGTACGCGCTTTAATAAGTTCTTATTTCTTGATAAGTCACTTCGATAATAAACAATGCTGACTTGCACAATGACGACCGATTGGTGTATTGGATAGTGACCCTCTCAGCGAAACCAACGGTTGCGGGTACGAATCCCGCGAGAGGTAATTAAGGATGTTTATATACATGATATGATATGATAAATATTTATATATGTTTATCCGTAATCTGGTATCCATTTCAATTTTTTTATTCGGGAAACATACAGTACAAAATAGTTTTCAATTTATATTTAATTTTTATTTATTGATTCACTAACAGATGTTACACTAATACAGGCACAACGAAGATACCGGATGAGTTTTTTTTAGCCTAAGGAAAAAATAGGGCATATTAGGTCAGTAAAATAGAAGGTATTGGCATAGGTAATTTTTTTAAATCAAAAATTTGAACAGAGCTCTTTTCATGTGCTTCCCATAATCATTTCTTAGATTCGCTGAAACTTTTATAAAGCAGTTACTTTTAAAAATTAACGCTGCCTATACTTAACTTAATGTTATCCGATAATACACACAAAGTTTAGCTAAATTTTAATTTGTCGTTCCAAAAAAAAAAAATCATAAATGTTTGTATGGAGAAAACAGTCTTAATGAAATTCTTCATACAAAACGCCAATTTCATAGGTAAGGACCTAATATTTTATATTATCTTATAATAGAAATAATTATTTATTAAGTAATGGCAATATAAAATTATTTAATAATAACATTCTTTATAACAATACGAAATTACACAAAATGCTAATTAAAGAAAGTAAGTAAACTGTTAGAAAGGGCGTACCCAGACAGGTTACTAGTATAAGTATTGTATATTTATTACAGTTTCAATAAATAAACTAATACCCTTTAACACAGCATTGAACTGTTACATTTGCTATCAGGGTGTCCTGATGGGATCGGATGTCAGGTATTGTGTTGCCCCCTTTATAGTCTGTGGCCACACGTGAACGGCAGTGGGCGTGCATGTCTGTTATTTATTTGTAATTTCTTTAACGTACATTTACAATTAACCCTTTGTGGTTGAGTCTTGGATCGCCTGCTCATGATTCATTCGGTCTTATTTTACTTCGCTCGAAGTGAGTTTAACGTGAAATTTATCGTCTCTAAAAGATTTGCTCTTTTTATCATTAATTCACAATAGGTTTGCGCGTCGCCTTAACCGAGTATAGCCACAGGTAATAAAATATTGCATGTCGTACATTACGTCACAAGTCATGATAAAATTTATCTAAATATTTTTTTTATGCACAACGGGTTAGCACTCGACCTCAATCAGACCTAATGTTAAGTGAAGATGACGCCGAAGGTGAAAGCGGACCCGGAAACCCCAACTTATTTGTGGGACTGGCTATCTTATCTTTGACCACCGGTACATAGCAATGCGATTAATATTGCTGTTTAACGGCAAACTTAGATAAAATGGTGGTAGCTAGCCAGGCGGACATTTAAAACCAAATATTAAAAACTACCACAAAGCAAACCGAGTACTGAACATGTGCCGCGCTGGGATCGAATCCGTGACCTCCGATTCATAAACCCTATGTTTACATTTCAAAATTACATACTCGTAGATTTATTGAATCATCTTGCCCTAATCGCCAGGTTGTGCAGGCGTGTTGGCGATCACAGATTCTTCAGGATAAGGATATGTACATTTCAGAGTTCAAACATTTTAATTTTTTTCAGTATTTTAAACGTAAGTAAATAAAGGCTACAATAAGATTTTAATATAAACAAATATAATAAATATTTCGGACACTTACACCAATCATCTAGTCCCAAACTAAGCAAAGCTTGTGCTATGGATACTAGATAACGGATAAACATACATAAATATTTATATAAACATCCATGACTCGGGAATAAATGTTTGTATTCATCACACAAACATTTACCCTTCGCGGGATTCGAACCCGCAACCGTTGGTTTCGCTGACAGGGTCACTATTCAGTACACCAACCGGTCGTCAAATATAAGTGAGTAAAGTGGCGCCCTCAGTGGATAAATAAATACAGAATAAATAAAAAAAATCGCCGTGACCTGCACTCGATAAATCAAAATGCTAACTATAAATAATACATAAATAACTTTAATTAAGATTATTTTCGAGAATTTCATGTCATGCTATTGATGAAAACGAACACTTTTATTTTATAAAAATAATCCCTATCAAAGCTATTTAGGTATTATTAATAATTTGCTTTTACGCTTCTCGAGTGCATGTCAGAGCGATTATTTTTATTTATTCTGTATATACATATAAAAGAAATCTTAATTTTTCCAATGAGCGCGCTACTGGACTGAATAAACCCTCTTAAGGTTGAAGTTTTAAACTTCTTGTTCAGCTTTTTCTTCTACCTCGGAACCTTCAGTTAGTTAAATGTTCCCACTGCTGACTATCCAGCATAATCAACATACGAGTAGTCAACATAACAGGATATAAATCTTGCCATAAAACAGCTCCTCAAGTACACTTGGCCTGTACGCACCAATTATAACCTCTGTCTCGAGCGCTATAAAATCATTGTCCCATTTACAGCACAGTGCGTTACCACATAATGTTTATTTGCTTTCACTAAAGCTCGTGACAAAATATGTGTCCCTAGGAGTTTAACATGTAGTTGGTAACCCGGACAGTATGTCAGTGACTACTAATCCTTGTAGTACAATCGGGCATTGCGCCGAGAAATATGATACTAAATAAGATGAGAATTCTCCCTTGGCGCGTCAGAGAGTAAGCTGCAACAGATGTGACTTGTTCTTGGTAGCTGTTGTAAATGATCGTTTATTTTATGCACAACGGGTTAGCGCTCAATTGCTTTGGGAATTGATATCGTTTATGACGTCAATGCACTGTCCGTTATTGTCATATTGTAACACAATGACCGAGACAGACAGTGCATTGCTATGGCTATAGCTTTGAGTTAGGCGGTAGATCTCCTTATGTTAAGTGCAGATGAGGTCGAAATGTACTTGGGGGACTGGCTATATATGGAGCCGCTTATGCGTTCCCAGGTCCTCTCTACTGCCGAAGAAGGTCGTCGCGGGGTTTTAGTGGGTATCCCTCCCGTTCGGGAGGGGCGTCCCACATTACCGTCTCGCCGTCCCCCAGGCGAGCGGTACGCGTAAAGCATTTCCCCGCGAAAAAATTGTAAATGATAGTAAAAAGCCGTTGTAAATGATAGTAATATAATATGTAAGCATATCGTTAAGTTAGCTTCTCATAGGTAACTCGTCTATTTGAAGTGAGGACGAAAGAGGATCTCGTATTGACTCAGGTACTCCACACTTGAGGTGTGTGGTGACTCTTAGGGCTAATAATAAATCAATCTTGAGATTGAGATTGCGTGTCACTCTCAATACCGTTTTTAACCGACTGCCCAAGGAAGTAGTGTTTCGAGTATATGCAACCTTGTATGTAGATTATTATATTACCTCCTGCAGCCTAAACGACTTGACCGAATTGGATGTGCATGGTGTCGCTAGATTCGTCCTGATCCCTGGATTCTCATAGGATATATTTTGTGGTAAAAAATCCAAAATGGCACCCGCAAAATACAAAATATGCTGTCGGGTTTTAAGCTCATATTGTTATTTTTAATACTGTTTTAATATGTCATTCTCAAGCGCTAACTTAAATTCCTCAATCTTGAGAATGGTTTATTAATATGGGTCTAAGATAGAGGCGAGATATGAGCGAGGCGCGCAAGTAAGTGAACCGGTATTCACTTACTGAATTACCTCACTCTCTCGTTCAGTTAGATCACCAGTCTTTGCATTCACTCAGACGCTTCACCACGGTTCCTGTTTGTCCTTCATCATTTGTACTCAATCAGCTCACTCAGGGATTGTCCCCTATTTGATCATGGTACGTTCGCCGTACTCTTCCTCTACCAACACTGCCATCCACATTCACTTCGTATTCTCTTTCGTAAGTGTTCTTTCATTCATCCTCTCCACATGCCCAAACAATCTCAGCATACCTTTTTCAATCTTTATCACTACGTCATCTTTTACACTGCTTAACTCCTTACTATTCAAAATTTACAAAAAAAATCGGTTGTCGAGTTAATTTTACTGGCTACCCTCACATTTGCCTATAGGCCGCAGTGGGAAACTTCTTTTCCTACATACACTACCTATTTCTTTCTTTAATTAGTCTGGGGTCCAAGATAGCAACAGAGTCACGTAGGGCACCGTCTACCTTCAGTAGGCGCCGTGTCGAGTACCACTGTTGATCCTAGCTTATAGGAGGTACAGTGGGAGGAGTGTGGAGGCGGAATTGTCGAAATAATCTGTTTAATTTTCACCTTTGCTTTGCATCACATCTGTCACTATGTGGGGGATAGCTCTACCCTCTGCTTGAATATGTGTGCGGGTTCTTCCTTTACAGGTCTGGCGAAAATAAAAACAGAGGATGCTTGCATACAAATACTGGAGTCTGGCCTCGGTGCTGCCACGTTGGGTACCACTATGAGAGATGTTGTCCATGTGACGTCTCGGAGCGACTGAATGCTTTTTTCGAAAAATTCCCGTATTTATAATGTGACGTGCGGCACACTTCACGTCTATCTATTGTGGTTACCCAAACGCGGCAATACCGGACGAGAGCCCCCTTTATTAAAAAACATTAAACATTAAGTATACATTAACAATCTATATACATTTTAACAGTCGCGAACACACTCTCTCCCAGTTTCTTCATCAATTTTAACAGTTAGACGTCCGTCTAATGAAGTTAAAGTGCCACCTCTGCAACACATGTAGTCTGTAACTCGTCGCCACATAAAGCTGTCGGTGCCGCTATCTTGGCATATTGCACGGCGTGCACTCGCATATGATAAGTGCATAACCCGGCTCGTACCTTGAGGAAAAACATATTTTCCTACGATGTTTGCTTCTAGATGTATTTAAATTAGAATGTAATATATTTTTCACTGTGTTTATACTTCAAAAAAGATTATATTTGTTATACGTGTGAATCATTTCTTATTTGTGTATGGAATGCGTTTCTAATTCTTTCACCAGGGACTAGTTTTTTATTTGTGAATTTCTTTTAAATAAATTATATAATTATTATTCCCACAGCTTGTAGTCTTATATGAATAAATACCATTTTGATAATAATTTCAAGATTTGACATTAATTCTAAAATGTTGACAGTTTTTGAACATTTAAACTTTCCTTACAAATTGGTTTGCACATTTAAAATTGTACAATCGTTTAATAGTACATAATCATAATTGCCAACTTATGCATGCTCAAAAGTAATGGGGCCTATTTTAATACTGAAACACCATTTTTAAACGACTTCAAAAAAGGAGGAGGTTCTGTATTCGGGGCGTATTTTATACTTACATTTTAGCAAAATTAATAGTTTGATTTTTTTTTTGAATTTTCTGGGTAAGATAATAACTACTAAACCATCTTGATTATTATTTCATCGATGGTTGAAATAATTTTCTGAATTGTGGAAAGATTTTACCGTGTTATTATGTTAATAATAATTTTTTGTAAATTCCCACGGGAACGAGAAATATGGAAAATTTAGCACGGGAACGAAAAAAAACAGATAATTTCCACGGGAATGCGCTCGCTAACAAATGATTCTTTGAAAATTCCTACGTGAACGGGAAATACGGAAAATTATCACGCAAACGTCAAAAAGCAGATAATTTCCATGAGAATTCATTCATGCATTCCTGAATGTGCTCGTTAGAAAAGATTACACAGGAAATTATACGGGAACGAGAAACACGAGAAAATTTCACAGGAACGAAAAATTATGCTACTGGAACGATGTCCACTCAGCCGAATTCGCGGGCTACCGCTAGTTGCAAGTAAAAACAACCATAACTCAGATAAACACCCGTATTATTGCAACAAACATATGTTCCTAGCGGGATCCGAACCCGCGACCTCTAGACATAACGGTCAGAGTCTCTGACCATAACACTATTCCTCTACCGACTTACCGTTCTCCCTTTCATTTTACGGGCATTAGTTTACCTTGTTATGTTCGCGTGTATCTCTATAAATATGCAAATTCATCGTCACCCCGTGAATGTTTACTGCAACATTTTTCATCGGTAGTTCACCAGGTGTTTTCATATTAAAGTTACACCTTAACTTTGTTTATTTATGAAATTAAATTCTCTGGTTGAATCTGTCGTAAAATTGTAAATTTTAAAAACCCCCAACATCATTGATGTTACATACATAAAGACACGACCTTCCCTATCCCAAACGGGGTGGTCAGAAATATCCCAAACATTAGCGTTTGGGTGTTCCAAACATTAATAATAATAATAATAATAAATATCCTTAGACATACACACATAGGTTGGCTACGAAACTACTACAACAGAGGTATATATATATATATATATATAGTCCACATGGTCACAATAAATACAAAACGAATATAACGAATTGACTCTATTACTTAAGTATTTAGATTGTAATCAACTCGCTTGCCCATCGTCCTATAAAGAGCGATGAACATTGCACAGACCTATTTCCACTGAACGAACTCTCTATCAATGGAATTGTCAGCTATATGCAATATAACTATGAAACAGTATATTTCTCTTGTAATTCATAATGTCGGCCATATTTATTCAGCGAGATATAATAATCCACACCTGTGCCATCACAGCCGAGCGACGGGGTTTTCCATTTCCGCTTGGAATATTCCACACATCCGGAATAAGGGGAGAACGAGACACGATTCTTGAATTGGATCAAAGAAGCAATCAGAGCTGTATTGTGCTTATGTCACCGGACATTCCTTATTTATGATTCTTGAATCATCATCAACCTGTAGTCATACAGTGCTCGTAATAGGCAAAGGCGTTGGCAAAGGTCAAAGAAGCCAGCGCACCTTTTAGCTGACTATATTTCATTTAAAGGGTATAAGTATACCTAGTACACAAGAGGTTAAAACCACAAATTTATAATAAGGTTCCAGTAGGCATTCAAAATTTGCCTTTAAATAAATTTAAAGCAATCATAAAACAGAAATTATTAGCAAAAGGCTATTATAGAATCACTGACTATTTGAATGATAAGCAGGCATGAACATAGCTGTCTTATTATTCACATAATTATCAAATCACAAATTGTAACCGATAATCTGTTTAAAAGAGCAACCCCAGAGTTTCTTGCTCGTTCTTCTCTGGGGACTCAGCTTTGTGAATGAGCAGTGAATTTAAATGTAATATTAATAGGGACGTTTTCAAGTGATAATTTTATCCTATGAAATAAAATATTTTGATTTGATTTGATTTGATTAGGTTTTATACAGTTTAGGCAATGGTTCTGTCCCAAAACCCAAAACGTGTACTCACAATATGAATGCCATTGCCATGATACATGCAGTGATATATTATATGTATAAAACAACATTATCCCAAATGAGTTGGTCAGAGATATCCCATAACATTTGGGTATTCCAAACATTAAAAGGCTTTTCGAAATTTACAGAAATGCAAACGTAACAGGGGTAACCCTATCGCCGTTAAAACTCTATATAGATGTTTTCTGGTTTTTATTCTTTATTTAATATAAACTAGCTTTTGTCCATGGCCTTGAAGTAGTTAACAATAAAAAGGCACCGATCATGGTCTTTTGTCTTTCCATTTGCCCCCAAGACTTGGTGGTTGTGGTCAGGGACATACGCGAACATACAACAGAGAGAAAGTGAATGCAGCGTGATGAATTAATAGAGGTCAATGTACCATCCATCTCTTTTGACATGATCATGTCCATTTTACGACATCCACGGGAAGAAACGAGTTGGTTCAATTTTGCTATTACCTCTTAAAGCTCTTTTTTAAAATACCCTAATGGTAGGTAGTAAGTATACGGACACTCGTTGCCCGAATCCTACTCGTACTTGACCGGTTCTTCTAAATTAACATTGATACCATTCCTTCGAACTACACCTAATTCCAGTGCTTACACTATTTATATATATCAAAAAATATATAAACTGAGGTCTGAACGTATGGCGTCTTTTCTCCAGTAGGTTCTGTTAACCATGACAGCAGTTTACGATTTTGAAAAATCTGAGTTTAGTTGGGCCTAGTTCTTCAATGACGTATTCAGTACATTCAGGTTTATTTGCAATAGTCTTACACTGTCATTTTTGTTTAATTATTAGGTTTCCCCCCTCGGTTTCGCCTGCGTAGAATATGTGTAATGTGTTTATCCCGCGGGAATTACTCACTTTATCAGGATAAAAAATGTGCTATGTCTTAATCCAAGCTACGTTCTATCTATACTAATCTTCATCCAAATCCGTTCAACATTTTGTGCTGTGATTGATCAACAAACAAACATCCAAACATTCGCATGAATAATATTAGATTATATTCGGGTAAGTCAATATTTTATGAACGTAATTAACATTGAGTCTATTAAGTTTAAATCAATAAGTAAACAATTCAATTATCCATTGATTAAATAATGCAGCAAATTAACAATTCGCTAATCCATTAATTCAAAATATACAAAGAATAAACGATCGATAATTCATTAAATTCAGAAATGACGAGAAGTTGTAACAGTCTTGAGACTTCGCTCTGGTCACATCACATTGAATAAATTTGGATACTTAATGGCAAAAGTATTGTCTCCAAATTGTGAAGTATGTGAAAGTGTAGAAGACGTTTTCCACATTTTAATGGAGTGTGTCCGGAGCGAAGACTTAAGACGACAATTTATGATTAATTATAATTTTACATTCGAAGTGGGAATATGCAACAGTGTTTTGGCTTTTCCATTATCTCGAGAAGCCAATTCGCTGTATCATATCGTGAAAGTAGCTTTAAGTCGTAGGTAAGCTTTATGTCGGTGTATTTTGATAGGTTTAGCGCCAATGAGGGTGGCGTTATCATTATAATGATAAAACCCTCTATTAAAATAATAGAAAAAAAACAGAAATAAGATCAATAATTCATAATAATAAATGGTAACTATACTGTACCAAACGATAGATGTTGCAATATAGCTAGCAATGGTGGCATAACTTCTTTGTAAACCGATGTCATCTCCGATCGCGTATTGTATCTAAAAATACTATCATTGTAGTACCTTAATCCAGAGGTAACCCTGTGCGCGCCACATCGAACTGAATAAACATTTGAATAGAGATGAAATTCATTTGACCATCGCATGCGTAGTCGCCCACTTATTCGAAGATCTTTCGTATATTTTTAGCAACTAAATCGGTATTTTGTTGCAACGCAACAAAGATTAAATCGTAAATAATGTTTATAAAGCGCGAAAGAATGTCTATGGGGATCGTTTGTAAGACCACCTATTTGGATTTAACTTTTTTGGTCACCTGCTTTGGCATAGTTCCATTTCTAAACTGGCGAATGATATGGGTTTGAAGCATTTATTATTCAATTGGTTTTTAAATGGTCAATATTTTACGATATTCGTAGCTAGTTACGAAATTGGGTATAATCCAGTGATCAATTTGAAAACTAATATATTTGCTTACATTACTCCACGATATTTATCCCAAATATTAAATATCCTAACCATATGCGTTTGGGTGTTCCAGACATTAAAATTTTAATGCTTGAAACAATACCCACGGTTTCCCTTTTGAAATATACAGAAATGCAGTCGTAACAGGGAGTGAGCCCATCACCGTTGAAACATAGATGTATTTGGTGGAAAATCCGCCAAAAAATTTGGAAATTAATCCGCCATATTTAATACCACTCTGGGATAAACAATGCCGTCATCTACCTAGGTAGAACCATCACCATCTTCCATTATCATAGGTACCGTCTAGATGGCGAGAAACACATTTTGGAATTTAGACACCTCTGATTATTGTTCTGTTAAAATGCTATGAATAATTCCAACATCAAAAGGTTGATTTGCAATTTACTCACCAGGATCCTCTTCCTCTAGTTCTTATTCTTCTTTATCTCCTCATTGACATACTATATTGTTACTTCTGTGAAGAGTCTGAAGCCTAAACTAGGTTTTTTTATGATTAAATGGATTCACGTGGATGTGGTCGAAGATGAAGCACGCGATTTCAGTAAATGCCTATTCACTCTGCTCTTGAAGATCCCAAGGTTATAGGATTCGGGAAAGACTGACGCCAGAAGGGAGTTCCATGCCTTGGCTGTTCGGATGATGAATGAAAAATCGAACTTCTTAGTGTGAATGTTCGGTATATTAACTATATACGAGTGAACTCCGAACAGCTAGTGGAATGGAAGGGCGACGGTGGAATAAGATTATGTAATTCCAACGCAAACTCCCCGAAATGCATCCTGTAAAAACTGAGAGACAGACTTAAATGAACCAGTATCACAGGAGTCACTGACTTCTCTTCTATCACTCTTGCTGTGAACTGTTAATCGTTAATCACTTCACATCCTGAGATGTGTGGTGGTAGCAGGCAAGCTGAATATACCTAATCCATTAATTTTATCAACTCTCTCCACTGTGTCACCCGGGACTGTTCGGGCCCGTAATGTGCCGATAAATTCGTCCCTCATTCTGTTTTGATTCTTTGTGTTCTATTTCCGTTTTTTCTTCGTCGTCGCTTTATTCTTGTTCGGAATGTGGTTTGGGGCAGGAATAACGGTTTGTGGCTACAACACTAGAGGAATAGACTGGAAAATTTCGTAAATCGGTGTTCTTAAATTTAAATCTAAAATTATTTCCAAGGATAGTAAGAATTCAGGTGATAATGACAGTTTGGTTTCGTTTGATGTAGTTTCCCAACTAGTGTATTCTAGCAGTGTTGAGAAATTTTTTCCAAATAACCACCATAGATTGCCACATGGGATTGGTAATCTAATCTTACTAATCTAACCGCCTCTGTGGCTCAATGTAAACAACATTGGGTTTACGATTCGGAGGTCGCGGGTTCGATCCCCAGCGGGGTACATGTTTAAGTACTTGGTTGGTGGTAGGGCATTTTAAATGTCCGCCTGGCTAGCTACCACCATCTTATCTAAATCATCTCATCTTATCTTAATAGCATTGTTGTGTTCCGGTTGTCAGAGATAAGATAGCCAGTCCACCAATTGTGTTGGGGTTTCCGGGTCAGTACGCTTCCCCTTCGACCTCATCTTCACTTAACATCAGGTGTGATTGAGGTCAAGTAGGTACGAACCCGTCGTGCATAAAAAAAATGTTTTATTACGCTCAAGCTAAAAATAGTCTAGTCTTGTCTTACGCCATTATATGTGTATCCTATATACCGGACGAGTTATTTTACAGTAAGGAAAAACTGGGCATATTAGATAAGTGAAATAGAAGGTATTGGCATAAGTAGTTTAGTATTTTTTTTTTCAAAACATAACCTTTTTTCCTTACGGTAAAAAAAGTCATGCAGTATAATCTACAACTAGGGTATTCGATCATATAACCACCTCCGTGGCTTAATGTAAGATTTGCAAAACTGTGGTCATACGTTTCATTCCCAGCGGGTTACACGTTTAGTGAATGTCTGCCTAACCAGCTAACACAGTCTTATTAAGTCTGCCGCCAAGCAGCAATGTTGATTTGATAGCATCGTTGAGTTCTGGTTGTTTGAGATAAGACAGCCAGTCCCCGAATAAATTAGGCGCTCTGCCTTTAGCCTCATCTTAAATTAACATCAACTGTGATTACAATCAAGCATCAACCCGGTTTTCATAAAAAAAATAAAGAGAATAGTTCACAGATCGTCAATATTTCATTTTAAAAAGTAGTAATCCTTTGCCTATACCTACCTGTTTATCAAGTATAGAATTTAGTAACGACCGTTTTATAAACGCCATTAACCGAAGTGTCGTTCCAAATTCGAATTTTAAAAACGTACAGCCCCTAACAGTGTTACTGAGAAAGTCCACTCAAATTACTTTCTAACATGCGTCGGGGCGGTATAATCGAATTGCTTGGCGAGTGGCTGTCGAGTTAATTGCTCTGTGCAATGAACGGATTGCGAAAAGTCTCTGGATTTGTCGCTTGATCTGCGCAATTAGTAGTGGTTGGTGATTTCAATTAGATAAGGGGTGGATTGTGGTGAGTCAAGGAAGAAAGAAGCACATTTAAAAACGATCTGCTCAAGTTAAGCTTGTACACTGTATTCAACTAGAAAATTAATTTTATCAAGAATGACTGACATGGTATTTGTATTGATCATATAACGAAGGACATGAGCAAAGTTAATACATCATTTATGGGATACTGTATACGCTTTTATAACCTTATACCTGAGAATATCATTAATCTAAATGAAAAACAATTTAAAAACCATGTCAAAACAACATTAACAAAAAAAGGTTATTACAAAATTAGTGAGTACCTGAATGACAAAAAAGCTTGGTATACTTCGCCCAGCTCCCAAAATTATAAAATTGTATTATAGTTGTATACTTTTATATATAAAAAAAAAGAAAAGAAAAGAAAATGATCCTGTGGGTTTCTTGCGCCGCTTCTTTTCCCACAGATGATTTCCCTTTCCGAAGCGGTGGTAGCTTGGACATACCGACTGACCGAAAAATGCTTAGCCCTATTTTTATTTCCAATAGATATAAATTAACATTCAACAAATGATATCATGTATCTTACGTATATGCTTGAAGTTACGTTACGTTGCAATAAAATGCTTTGAGTTTGAGTTAGAGTTTGAACATGCTATTCGCTCACACGACGCGCTCCCCATATTTAGTCGAAAGATGCCCACGCTGGCACAATGCGGATTGGGAACTTCACATTTAAACAGTTAAACATACATATAACGAAATGATTTCGTGTTTAACAAGTGGTAGTTATATACCTTTAATGGGACTTCGAGAAAAAAAAATTACGGGAAAAAAATTCAAAACACACATCACAATGAAACTCAAAATGACCCTAAAACGCATTAAGATCACACAAAAGGCACTAATTGAGTTAATTCTAACCGACCCCAGGCTGACTTGCATTGACCACAGGAAGGAATTAACGCCAAGGGTGCAAGTCATACATATCCTGGTTCTATAAACGAGTAATACAGGTTGTTATAAATATAAGAAATTTTTGAAGCATTCGAGAACATGGACTCTCTTGTTGTCATTCTGAATAATTTTTTCTACGGTCTTCGATTCTATAATCCATAAAAGTACATCCCAAAATACTACTTTTAACACTAGGTAGTTATGTTATATTGAAGTTTTACTACCAACTATTACAAAAATATCGTCATCATCATCAGCCCGTAAACATCTCACTGCAGGGATATAGGGCCTTCCCTCGTATATGAGGGAGTATGGGCCGTAGTCCACCACGCTTTAACCGCCTCCGTGGCTCAATGTAAACAACATAGGGTTTACGAATCGGAGGTCGCGGGTTCGATCCCTAGCGGCGTACATGTTTAGTCCTCGGTTTGGTTGGCGGTAGGGCATTTTAAATGTCCGCCTGGCTAGCTACCACCATCTTATCTAAATCTGCCGCCAAACAGCAATGTTAATAGCATTATTGTGTCCCAGTTGTCAGAGATAAGATAGCCAGTTCCCCAAATATTTGGGTATCCGGGTCAGTACGCTTCCACCTTCGGCCTCATCTTCACTTAACATCAGATGTGTTTGAGTTCAAGTGCTAATTGGCCATTAAAAAAAAAACGCTAGCCCAATGCGGGTTGGGGACTTCACATGCCCTTGAATTTTTAATTCACAGTCACGCAGGTTTCCTCACGATGATTTTCGTTCACCGTTTAAGTGCAGTCGGATAAAATGCACATAAGTAATTAAATTAAATTTAAAAACTCATTGGTACATGGCCTGTCTGGGAATCGAACCCGGACCACATAAATTGGGAGACCGCGTCTTAACCACTGAGCCACCGACGCTCCCATTACGAAAATATAGGGAGTACTACGGAGTATTCGAATTTATTCATCGTAACCCTGGGGGCACAGTCCGGGTGTTCAGCGGAGCAGTCGTCGTACATAAAAACAAAACCAAAATGTATACAGAAATCGAAAATTTAAATCAAATATACAAAATTTGACTTGTGCCTAGAACGCTGGCAGCATTTGCTCCCCAATAGAGAAATGGTCAAAGGTGGAGCGAGGAACTGCCAGGTTTCTGGTCATTTAACTAGACGTCACGATTGCCAATATTGGGAAGAAAGAAGAAGAAAACTTATAACCGCAAGTCGTCCGTGCAATGACCCTTAGATTGATAACTGTCTAGACATGACACTATGATAGTTACGATTCCGGACCCATAATACAAGCCTAGTTGCTTAGTATGGAATTAGATGGCGCTGTGTGTATTTGCAAAAATATGCCAGCTTTCTTGTCATCAGTGAAGTTAACTAGGTATGTAGTAAAATTTTTGAATAAATTCAAAGCATCTGTTCACCTAAAACTTTCAAGAAATATGTAATCGGAGCTGAGATTTTAAATTTAGCTTGCTGTCTCTCCAACGAATAGACAAGAGAAAGAGAAAAAATTGCATGGAAGAGATCGCTCTTAATGATAAGCCCGCCTAATTGTACTCCTTTCAGTATTGTGCTTTGTAAGATGTATATTCTCCTTTTGTGCAATAAAGTGTATTTGTATTGTATTGAATAGAAATTGTATGCTTAGCGCGAAAGTTGACAATCAATTTAGCGATCTCTGGGGTCAAAATTTACGAAAAGAGTCCTCCAGATCAAAACGAGACATGGCTATCCCACAGGGCCCCATTTCCTTATGTTCACTAAATAAATGTTTGGTGCAGTCTGCAGAATCAACAATTTTTGGACCAGTTCTCTAGCGTTGCAAGTTCCCTCTAGAGAAATTCCAGCTTTTAACAAACCAAGTAGAACAAACAGTAGGTAATATCCAATCGGTGTCTCTTTGTTATGTCTGTTATATTTTTAGTGTTATATTTTATTCGGAGGTCGCAGGTTCGATCACCAGCGGGGTACATATTTAGTACTCGGTTTGGTTGGTGGTAGTGCATTTTAAATGGGCGCCTGGCTAGGTACCACCATCTTATCTGAATCTGCCGCCAAACAGCAATGTTAATAACATTATTGTGTCCCGGATGTCAGAGATAAGATAGCCAGTTCCCCAAATATTTGGGTTTTCGGGTCAGTATGCTACCACCTTCGGCCTCATCTTCACTTAACATCAGGTGTGATTGAGGTCAAGTACCAAAACCGCTGTGAATAAAAAAAACAGTCTCCTATACCATTTATTTTAATTCCTAGTTTTTCAGGGTTCCGCAGTCAACAAGGCACCCTTATAGTGTCGCCATATCCGTCTACACAAAATAATCACGCCGATAAAGTAGTAAAATAAAATCTTGAAAAAAAATTTTTTTAGGGTACCATCCCTACACGCAACGTACACGCTTTAATACCCCTTCGTATGGGGGTGTCGCTGGATAGGTCGTTTAAGCCTTTGAGCGCCACGCCGGTCACCGGTGACCGGAAAACAATTGATTTTCAATTGTGTCTGCGTCGCGGCAGTTAACGTGTTAAGAAATATTAAGCTTTGAAGTGCTGATTTAAGTCAGAATCTAATGCAGCCACACACCCCCCCTCCCCCTTTTTTTAGCCTAAGCTTTAAGTTTAGCTTTAACTAAAGTGAAATAGATGGTATTGGCATAGTTAGATCAAATTTTATTTCAAAATCGTCATCGAATTAAGCGTTATTTGGTATCATTTGACGGTCGCGTTTGTAGCCTATTCCACATAATTACATCATTAAATTAAATAAATATAGAAAATTTGGAGAAAACATGAGTTTCAAATAAATTTCGCATGATACAAACCATACGAATCCTGCCAGTCGCATATCAATCAACGGCCGGCGTGTGCGTTTTTGCATAAAAAAAAATTAAACTACCTATGCTAATATTTATTAAGAACACGGAGATCCACCACTACCTGGAAATTAACACAGTGAGCGAGGAGATCAAAGCTTATTCCAAAGCACACAAAACCCGGCTGACAGACCATCCCAACAAGCTAGCAGTCCAGTTGACTATACCTGATAGCCTAAGACGCCTGAAAAGACGAATAATCCTGGACAACGTATGAATGGAAACACGAGTAGCTATATCCATTGGGGTATGCACTCTCCCGACAAAGCCCTAAGAACAAATCTGCTCATAGTCACCGACTGATGGCAGGATAAGGCCAACAAAAAAAAAAAAAACCTATGCTAATAACTTCTATTGCACTTACCTAATGGGCACTTGTTTCCTTACGGTAAAAAAACTCATCCGGTATACTGAAATTAAAAGGAAAACTATAACAGGTAAGTTAGTTTTATAAGTTAACGAGTAATTGTCGAAAATATTCTTTCCGTTGGATATTATTTGTCATACAACAAATAGCCCCCGTAAGTCCGCATATTGTGAGAGCAAGTGCGGTAATACCTACACTGCGCGTGACCCGACACGCATTTGGCCGGTTTTATATATGTCGCAGTTTTTTTTTTCACCAAAAGGGTCACAGATGCGTTGCCGGCCTTTGAGCAAGGTGTCCACCCCAGAATAAGTAGGGCAGCCTGAGCGTTGAGGGAGGGAGGGAGGGATGAGTTTGCGATAAATTAGCGATAGAATTCATTATTCGAACGGTCAACTGACTATCATAATACCCGGTTAATGGGAAGTAAACCCTGGTGGCGCTCGTATCGCCGGAAACGGTGCAGTGACGACGTTAACAGTTATATTAGGTCTTCACGTTGAAAATGGGACACACTTTGCTACCAGCCTTCAAAGGAGTCGGAGCTCCACTGAACACATCAACGACTGTGAGTGATTTGATTATTATCACCGACGCTTGGGAGAATCCGGTGAGTCGTTAGGTAATAAGAAGTTGATCATGGGATTTGAGCAAAGAGGAATTGAAGACCTGGGGGCCTACAATCACCTCTTATAGCAATATTACAGTAATATTACTTTGGAAATTCGTACCCCGACCGCCTTAAAACAAGCTTATTATAATATTGTTTTGTTAAGCAGTTTTGTGACGTCACCGCTGAATCATTCGCTCAATTCGTACCATCATCGTTGTTTAACGGTCGTTTGACAGCTAGTAATATTGCTCAAACGTCAAATTTTACAATCTTAAAAAAGTTAGTCTCTTGTGATGGTTTTATTATTGTTTTAGTGGTATAAGGATAATAAACCGTTATTTTCGCTTAAAAAAGTAAGTGGATGTGTTTTTCCCAATAACTCTTTATAAATACATTGTGTTCATTGCGTAAACCGATAAGAAATACATTAAATGTGATGTGGTTTTAGATGGCCAATGATTACGAATTATTCGAGTTTCTGGAAGACGATGCCGCAGAGGATTTGTCGGAGAAGATGCAACGTCGAAGGCGATTACGTGAAGAATGTAATCCCTTCGATATTGACGAAGCTGAATTTGTTCGACGAGTTCTTTGTCTAGGATGCTTGCTTATTCTATAAATGCACAAAAATCACTAAAACATTAGTTTGTATTTACTTCTAGTCGCCATAATATAAATTCTATAAAACCAGTAAAAAAATAATTTCAAACAAATAAAAATTTTATACCAAGATTATGAAATTAAGAAAGCGCCGCGCTTATTACTTTGACACAATGTTTCATTTTACGGAACGACACCGGCGGCGGGAGCAGCGTTACTTCACATTTAATTTACGCTTTCTTGCATTACTTCAATGAAAATGTATATTTAAATTTATATATGCACAAATATAAAAAACTTTTATTTCTAATTACGCATTTCAACAATAAAAATATGAACATAAACGACAAAAATCATGCACAATATTTAAATAATTGCGTATACCGGAACGCTATTATTATTCGAGGTGTGAAAGTGATAACGCTATACAAAGGTATAACGTTGTCTCGTTCTTCTGACTGCAAGGAATAGACAAATCATTCGTTCTTTCCCGTCTCTAAGCAGGAGTAAAACAATATTGTTTTGTATTATCGCTAGATGATCGCGGTACGAATTTGAGTAATATTACTTTAACATTGAAACAAAACGTTCCTGAAACATGATGGTTTTTAAAATGATCGTTGTAGGCCCCCAGTTTCGGTTGAATTCCACAGACTGCACGCGAGGGCCAAGTTGTATGGCATGAGGGGCGTGCAAATGTTTTCTATTCAACAGAAAGCATCTCATGTTCCATGACTATAATCGAATGTGATTACGTTGTATATTCGCATATAGTAGTTTGCAATAATATCGCCTTTGCCCGAGCCACCCTTTACCACGCGACTGGCACCACCATCCCGGTCGCTAGCAACGCCCACACCTCCGCTCTCACCCATCTCCGACATATAGATTTATTTATCCGTACACAGCGTTAAGGCTACATCATTATCCAAGTTTTGTGATACTGTAGAAACTATACAAACTGAAGATTTAGTTTCTGATAGACTGCAAACCAAATTCTCCTTTCACCAAGTATAGATATTGTCGGCTTCAACAGTAGCCTTTAAATACAAAGTTGCGTCAAACAATACAAAGGTAAACATTAAATCCGTTTGAAATCTATTTACCATCGAACTTAACTGGCTACGTCCATTTCCGTCCGCAACACTTAGATCAATGATCCATAGATCGGATCTACAAGGCGCCGACTATATTCCAGTGGCCCTATATAGCCGATAACCTTAATCGGATGCAGTATAGAGCTGCAGCTACGCCACGACAGGTAAGTACAGTCGGAAGATTTATGAACAAATTAAATATGAGGATATAAAAAGTAAATCTTCAGTTTGTGATTATAAATCTGATTTAGATTCGGATCAGGTTCAAGCACGTGCTCTCACTTTATTAGTATCTACGGGTGAATGTTTTTGGGAAAGTCATTGTATTGAATGTCATGCGACGGAACTTTTCTAAGGGTTAGTGCTTGATCAAACAAGAATTTCTGATGTTAACCCTTAATTACTTGCGCCTAAAAATTTATATAGATGATCTCGTGTGCTTCTTACGGACCCGTTTTCAAAATAAAGGTGAAGATGCTTGTACTACAAAATTAGAGTTATTTATTTTGGAATCTGTAAAATCAACAAAAACATAAACATTTACTCGTAAAATGATCAATAACTTAATGTCATAATATGTTAAAATTCAGAAACTATATTTTTTGTTGACAATCAGCTCATAGCATAGTCAAATGGTCATTACAAATTTAGCGTGTCGTGATTTCATTTTCACGTATACAGATCTTGGACTAACGATACCTCTGCCTTTGGGTCTCTGAATTTCCATACTTCGCTTCATATATTTTTGCAATAGTTCAACTAAAATCGCACCTCCAAAAAGTCACGAAGTGTTGGAGAGGGGTCGTTTGAACCCCGGACACACTCTCCAGACACAGCAAAGCAACACTTGTACACGCATGCAAGTGAATTATAAAGTAATGAGCGTTTTAGGAAGCTACTAGGCGCTTAGAGAAGATAGTTTCAAAAAGGTTGTGTCACCTTGAATCTGCTCTGGGGTCCAAATGAACCCCGTGAGAGTAATTAAGGGTTAATTGAAGCTGAGGCTGAATATGCAAGGATAGTATCTCAAATGAGACCATTAGAGTTATTCCAAAGCGTTTGGGTCTTGCAAATCATCCACGATGCACTTCAAAATAGACAGTAACTAGAGATGAGCCGATTGCCGTTGTAACGTGCAGACGAACGTAACGAAGAACAAGCAAGAAACTCGAAGGGTTGCTCTTTTAAAATCAGGCTTTGATTTTACATAAAGGTTTTTATATTTCATTATTAATTGTGAGGTAGCCTGGCATGCGAACGATCTGATTATGTCCAGGGATGATTATCATCTAAATAGTCTGATATTTTATAAGGCATATCAAGTGTGAAAATGCCAGTAGTGGTTACCCATCCAAGGTCAAACCGACTCAGATATTGCTTATGTTCTGCACCACGGAAGCTTCCAACATGTTTCTGTTTAACTATTCAATTTCATGAATATAATACCTATACTGTGTCTATCCTCATAAAAAATGTTTCTTCAACCGAATATTTGTAGTCTTGCATATAATATCATCGTAGCTTATTGTTTACCGTTTCTCTTCAGCATCAATAAATATTATGTATTTGTTCCATTTCTGTCGCTATGTCAGGCACCGCAATATCTGGTGACTAACATGTACCCATATTGCAGTATGACGACCATGGATATGAGTAGATGAATTTATAGGGAGAATTCCTTGCGTTTCTGAAGTATTAAGATCATAATCTTGATAGAATTATTGCAATGATAGAATCACTAGGTAATTTTAAAGTAGAATTCGATTTGAATAACGTACAGTGTGATGGTTGAAGTCATTTGGGACATGTAATTTTTGCTTATTTGCAAGCTTTTATTTAGTTTGCAAGAGCGTGGGTGGCTCAGCGGTTAAGACGCGGTCTCCCAATTTGGGAGGTCCGGGTTCTATTCCCAAACAGGCCATGTACCAATAAGTTTTTTTAAATTAATTATATACATTTATCCGACTGCTCTTAAATGGTGAAGGAAAACATCGTGAGCAAACCTGCATGCCTGAAGAAATAAAAATTTGAAAGACATGTGAAGTCCCCAACACGCATTGGGCCAGCGTGGTGGAATATGGCCCACACTCCCTTATTATACCTACGTGGGTAGGCCTATATCCCTGCAGTGGGACTGTAAACATTTCATTAGAATCGATTTATATATTTCGGAAAATTTGAACTTTAGTATGGAAAGACGACCGATTGGTGTAGTAGATAGTGACCCTGTCAGCGAAACCAACGGTTGCGGGTTCGAATCCCGCGACGGGTAAATGTTTGTGTGATGAATATGAACATTTATTCCTGAGTCATGGATGTTTATACAAATATTTATGTATGTTTATCCGTTATCTAGTATCCATAGTACAAGCTTTGCTTAGTTTGGGACTAGACGATTGGTGTAAGTGTCCGAAATATTTATTATTATTTATTATAATGACAAGTTTGAGACAAACCTTCTTAAACTACTACTTCTCTGCCTTTCAATATTACATTTTCAGAGGTTTAGGATGTCCCATCAATTGGAACAGACGTTACTCGTGAAATGGTAACAAGGAAACCGACAGACAAACACTTTCGCATTAATGTTAAGTGTGGACCTGTGATATACTAAGCTGCAAATACATTCCAACGTCCTTCAAATTATACGTTACTGCCAATAACACAAACTTTATCTTTTCGTATCACTTTCTATAAGTTACAGTTAACTTTGTTACAGATCGCGAATAGGTTTTATGGCTTTCTAGATACGTGAAGGGGCGATTTTATCTTTATATTTCGCGAGAAGTTTGCAACATTGTTATTATCTATATGCTTTGTTGTTATGTTAACGTAACTAGATTCTCGCTTTGTGAAACTGGTCTTAGTCAAGCACAGGGCATTATATATTTAATAGGTTACCTATGAAATTGGAGATTTTTTTCTTCGTTAATCATAATATGTACCTACTCCTATGATTCTATTGTCAATCAAATCAAATCAAATATATTTATTAATTCTAATGGTACATTAAAACATAAAATCTACATAATAATACTTAATTGCAACTGTAACACTAGTGCCTGAACTAGAAAAATCCTGTGTTTCAAGCGAAGGTAGCTTGCTATAGTAGTTTCCAAATTAGTTTTTTATTTGGAAAATGGAATATATAAAATGGAATTTTCAACGTCTGGGCTAAATAACATATTAAAAAAAAACTTGAACACAGCTCTTTTCATGTGCTTCCCATATTATTTCTTAGATTTTTTTAAAAGTGGTTTCACTTTTATAAAGCGGTTACTTTTAAAAATTAACACTGCGTATACTTAACTTAATGTTGTTCGATAATACACACAAAGTTTAGCTAAATTTGGATTTGCCGTTCCCAAAAAAAATTCAAAAATGTTTGTATGGAGAAACAAGTTCTGATGAAATTCTTCATACAAAACGCCAATTTCAGAGGTAGGGACCTAATTATATTATAGTGGTTAATAACTCTGCTGCTATACCAAAAGGTCGCCGGATCGAGTCCTGCTAGGGGCATACGCTTGTAGGATGAATACAGACATTGTATCCCGAGTTGTGGATGTTTTTCAGGTAGGTTTTTCATGTAGGTAATTATATTAGCATAACGGAACAATATAAAAATACAAATAGAAGCAGGTATGTACTTTTATTAAACAGTTATGGACTTACACGTTTATCCACGTATATGCCCGCTAAATAGTAGTTCAACGTCTTATGTGGGACATGTGGTATGGGGATGTCTTTTAAAAACTTAAATAGTTATTAAAATATCATAACACTCATTTAATTCGCTAAAATAGCGAACACAGTGACAAACCTCATTAAATTACACCAAGATCGTCTTCAATCTCTCATCCCACAGCTTCATTAATTAGTTTCGGATGAAACAACAGCGCACAATAACGTAAACAACGTTAACCTGAGTTACGTCTCCTGACGTTTTAATCCAGAAACTACGCATTTAACTTGAACAAATAAATGAAACATTTACGAGGGAACCCGATAGGTTTATTACGAACGATTTTGGTGGTCGTTCAGTGGATGAAAAATAAACAGATGACCGGTGTGGTCAGAAGGAGGCCCACGTGGGTGATAGACTAGAGAGGACTTAAATACTGTTGATAAGTTGGCTCAATTAAAACAAAAGAGAATAAGTTAACTAACCGCCTTCGTGGCTGAATGTAAACAACATTGGGTTTACGATTCGGAGGTCGCGGGTTCAATCCCCAGCGGGGTAAATGTTTAAGTACTCGATTTAGTTGATGGTAGGGCATTTTAAATGTCTGCCTGGCCAGCTACCACCATCTTATCTAAATCTGCCGCCAAGCAGCAATGTTAATAGCATTGTTGTGTTCCGGTTGTCAGATATAAGATAGCCAGTCCCCCAAATATGTTAGGGTTTCTGGGTCAGTACGCTTCCACCTTCAACCTCATCTTCACTTAATATCAGGTGTGATTGAGGTCAAGTACCAACCCGTTGTGCATAACAAAAAAAAAAGTTCTACATTCAAAATAATTTTAAAAATAAGCTTTAATACTGCAGCATGATTCATCTCAGCCCGTAAACATCCCACTGCAGGGTAATAGGCCTTCTCTCGAGGGAGTATGGGCCATAGTCCACCACGTTGGCCCAATGCTGGTCGGGGACTTCATATGCCTTTGAATTTTTATTTCTCAGGCGTGCAGGTTTCCTCACGATATTTTTCTTCACCGTTTAAGAGCAGTCGGATAAATGCATATAAGGAATTAAATTTAATTTAAGAACTCATTGGTACATGGCCTGCCTGGGAATCAAACCCGAACCTCCCAAATTGGGAGACCGCGTCTTAACCGCTGCACCACTGCTCTTGCGTAATGAATACCAACATTTATTCCCATTTCACGGATCTTTATATAAATATTTTAGTATGTTTTATGCGTTATCTAGTATCCATAGTACAAGCTTTGCTTAGTTTGGGACTAGATGATTGATGTGTCGGAAATTTTTATTTTTTAATTTATTTATAACATGTTATTATAATCGTGACTATATTATATTATAAGTCGAAAATATTCACTAATAATTCATCTATCCTGTTTTTGCGTAGGCAGTTTTTGAACTTGAAAATTATGCTATTTAAGATTCAGTACTAAAAATGATGCCATTGTCTCTTTACATCTCCGAAATTATTCAACTCCTATTGAAGTTCGTAAAGAACTGAGAAGCTTTTATCTCTACATGTTTTATCAGCACCCGATAAGTAACTTAAACGCATTAAAGGAGGCTTAATACGTAATTACTTATTCGACTTTGGAGATCTCGAAGGGCATTCCGAAAGTCGCATTATAATGAGCGTAGGCGTTAAGACATGGTGTGCGGTCTCATACCGGTCAGCCAGCAACTAATCATTTAAAAATCCACAGAAAATTCTACTTTAACACACGAAAATACAGTCGTTTCTACAAATAGAACCTTTCCGATGTCACTTGCAAATTTCTTCGATGCAACTGCATAGGAAATTAAGTTATGCTCCGACGTTTTAAGGTTTAAGGTTATCTGGATTGTTAAGTTTACACTATTAAAATAATGAGAGATCCTAAGGGTATCCCCGCAATTTCTCATGTGTTTGCGTCCTTTATTTATTGTGTAGCGAATAAGGCTACTGTTCCTCTTTGTTGCGATCCTGAGACGTTGAGAATGAAGTTTGTCGTTTGCTCCTTTTTGGGTAATATCCGCCATTGTTCTATTTTTTGTTGGAGTCAAACTTGGACATGCCTGAGTTGTTTTTAATTTATTCGTAGGTTTTTATTTGGAGACATGTTTGACCGTAATCTCACCTGGTGGTATTTATTTATTTATTTAACACTTTATTGTATATAAGCATACACGTCAAACAAAACAAAAAAACAGGAGAATATTAAAATATACAAAAGGCGAGCTTATCTCTATAAGAGATCTCTTCCAGCAAACCTCAGTAAGGAGACAAATAGATGAGGTAACGTAAATATGGTATGTATGGATGAGGTATGTGACGATGGAGCCGATGATAAAGCAGAATTAAAAATCCCAAGATTGTGAGTTTCGGAGAACATCAAGGATGGTAAGGTATGGAACTGCTAAGGTATGAAACTCACTGCCCGCGTCGGTTTTTCCCGACACTTATAACCTTGGGATCTTCAAGTCTAGATTGAATATGCATTTACTGGGTGCGCGTGATACATCTTCGTAGTCGTCACTTTCCATCCGGTGAGATTGTCGTTAAAAAAAAAAGGATGCAAGGAGTTCCGTACATTAACAGTCCGTATTATAAATGAAGAAGAGTAATACTTAGTGCAAATTCGGTATGTCGTTAGAGTTCCTCCCAAAAACCTAACGATACAAATCGCTCCATGGAAGACGCTATGTTCAGTCGCGGACTTTTATAGGCCGTTAATGTATATGTTTTCGGAATGTCAACATCAAACGGCTGGAGATCCTCCCCGTGTTTGGTATGGAAAGGCGAAGGTGGAATAATTTAATGCAATTCTAACGCACACTCAACAAAATGTATAATTATATAAAATAATGATAGATATACGACCTTGTGCTCATCAAATGGTTAGTGCTAAATTGCAGAACCTATGAATCTTAAGGCGTCTTACTCTGCTAGTTGATACTGGCCGAGCTATTCCAGCAATATTCCGGTTCTGGGCCTGGAAGAGTACCTACAGCTGTTTCGGCGTAATACAGCTTGAGCTTATCTAGCGTCTATTTATTATTATTATTATATGAGCATAGAATCAATAAATGTTCGTTCAATTCACCTATTTATAGGCAGGTCTAAATGTGTTTGTTATGTGTTGTAAAGGATATTATGAAAGTTAAAGTACCATCAAATTTGCTGGGTTTTTATCTATAGCAGGATCCGAAACTGCAACTTTAGTTTCAAAGATTTTTAGTTTCCAGATTAAGGTCAAGAGCTCTATCCCATTCTAATTATAAAAAAAAAAAAAAAAAAAAAAAAAAGGCATCATCAGTATTAACTACATCAATCTATAATCGAATCCTAGACACCTTATCAACGTTGAGGACAAAAATGCAAGTTTTGTCTTAATAGCAAAACAGTGTAACTATTTAACATTTATTATTAGTAATTATTTCATCAAGAACAGTTCTTATTCTTCTGTTAAAAGTAATACAATTTAAGATAAGATAAAGCCTCAGTCAATAGCAACAATATTTTAAAAAGAAATTGTATCACTCAATATTCCATTACACAATAGTAACAGATTTTGTATTCACTTTTTCGCTTTTATTGTCATGGTAATAAGTCATTCTAATGCAGACGACAAAGTTGGAACTTGTAAAGTCATGCTAGAATGAGAGGGTTCTTATTTTTCGTTTCATTTCAATGGTTCACTGTGTCAATACCGGAATGGTTGGCACTTGGACATAGAAATGGAAGCTTGTAACAATAGTGAAATGTAGATTTATAAGTTAAGTATTTCCTTTCTTCTTTTTAAACCTTCTCGTAATACTGGCGCTTTTTGAAATAAAGGTCCTTTTGACTAAGCATAAACTAAATTTCTATATGATAATGCTTGATGAGTTACATGATGATAAACGCTATTGTTTTTAGCGAGTCATATAAAAACTTATGGCCGATATGATGATGACGATATACTGCATATTTACAAAGATGAGCTGTGAATGTAGATGGTAGAGAATGTAGAATGATATATATGTATATATATACATATATGTATGTGTGCATGTATATTTCTTTATTTGCATCGTTAAGGTTGATCTTCGACGTCGCGGTTGCTGCTCACTGCACCAATCGACCGTTATAGTGCACATATTGTTATGAGTTGTTTATTATATTTATCTTTTCTGTTTATTTATTATCAATCTGTACATATGTAGGTATTATGTATGTGTACTTCCTTGCAATTGTGTGCATCTGCAACTGCACGTATGATGTGAATACTCCTTACTATTTACAGCGTTGTATCACTAAATGTCCGTTAACTTACCCATTTCTTGGTTCTGAACTTTAGAAATAAACATGAACAATGTGTCCTAATGGTGTCTATGATGAAACATGTAATTTGCCTTACTTTTTGTATAGTATGTAATACTATAAAATGTAAAATACACAACTGTAACGCTGTTGATTTCTTTATTAAATAAAGGTACAATAAAAATAGTTTACAAAAACCCTAAACTCTCAACCGCATTTTCGAAAAATCTCAATGATAAATAAGTAATGTAAATTCATAATCTTACATACCACTATGTAGTACAAAAGATATATCTACACAATTACAAATCTATACCATATCCAATCCATCTCCGTAACCAGTTCAAATGGGTTGACGACACAAATGGAATGACTTGTGCATACCTCCTGAATGGTTCCCGCCTTGTCATCCATATACTAACAGGTGATTCGGCGCGTGCTCGTTTGAATCGAGCATTTCAAGTGGTCGCACATTACACGTTTCCGGTCAAGTGGCAGTCGAGTGTACTTGTGCATAGTTGTAATTGGTTGTGAGATTGGGAAAAAACTTGGATATGTCAATATGGTATACAGTAAAAGTATTTTGGTAGTGTGTTGTTAATTTCTTGTGTTAGTTCAGTAAGTTGACTCTAAAGTCAACTGTCATCATATCATGTACGAAATGTTTAGTTTAAGAGATTTGTGTCCTAGTAAAGCTTGAGATGACTTTGTACTTTATTTAAGATTCTGAGTTAATTCATATCTGTCCACATTAAATGTTTACATTGACACTTGGTTTTTCTAAATTCATCCACGGTAATTTTTTTTTAAATGTTATTTAGAGCACAAAGAAACTACGATATTCCATAACATTCATACCACACCTACTACATTTATAGTCCGTAGTATTGATATGAAAAATCCCTTTTTTCTGATTTACACATCTGGTAACTGGGTCATTTCAAACTTAGCCGTGGAACCTTAGTTGAAAGATTCAAACGCTTAATATAGAAATTAGTCTAGAAAATTATTTTTATGTGACTTGCTCCATTCTTGAATTCACTTTAAAACTTTAATTCTTGTGCCATAGAAGTATCAATCTTTGTATTTATGAAAAATCCGTAATCTCAGTTATATTGAACTCTCTCCAGGGTTACCTGCAGTTGGAACGTGGCACAATGAATAGTAGAACCCTACTATTGACGGTCCGCCCGGTATTGTACGGCAGTCAGTAAACATGATTTGTAGAAATGACGCCATCGCGTTATTACTCCCTGTTCTATACAAACCACTGAAAATGCTATTAATTGTATTGTACAGGTACCTAGATGATGTCATTGTTATGTTGTATGAGAATACAAGTCACATGATAGTTGTTTTCTAATTTCTAAATAAGTTATTTTTACTAAGCGATGAATATGAACGTTGATGGATGGAAAGGAAGAGGACGACTACGGTAAAGATAGATGGATTTATGAGATATGATATGAACGAGAAAGGTGTAAATGTTGAGCTGATAGAAGAGAATGGAAGAAAATGGGACCAGGATAACATAATGATAAAATAAGTTAATATTGTTGATCATTCACTGATGAACTAAAATGATAAACACGCCTACGATTCAACCGAACCAATTGAAACAAAAAACAATAATTTTAATTAATAATTAATGCGATAGACCCTTATCTTAGCTGATAAAAAATTTCACCAGTAAAATAATTCAATTAACCCACAAAAAGCCTTACAATCACAAAAGGCTCACCAATATCTTTAAAATGTAAGAAAGCGGTAATAACAGCCGTGAAATTTTAAAAAGAACCTCGGTCGGTTGATCATTATCTATAGGATAGATCTGACAATTTGTAATGTAAAACAAGTTGGGAATGATTCCAAAACCACAAATGTTCTATACAAAAGTCGTATCGATTACTTACAGCTTTTTGACCTTGTGTTAAGGGTAAGCGATATTTTAGTAAATTAGATTTTATTCGTTACTTAAGGCGCTATTGAAAATAAAATTATGGGATAATATGGTCTTATTTTGTCGTGCAATAATGTGTCTTTTGATTTAGGTATATTGAACAATTATACCATTAGGTATGTAATAATGTATAAATGAATTATGCAAATGTCATTAAAATAAATTACTTCAAATTAGTGGTTTAAGATGGCACTCCAGTGACGAGGGACAGGTGCGAAATTTTGAGGTTAGGTTTTTCTATTTCTCTTTTCTGTGTTGCAAGCTCTTGCTTAGATGTTTAACTGCAATTCGGAACCTTTTCAACTTAACACTATAGTATGGATAGGTTCAGCAACTCACCATCATAATCCGTTCGCTGCTGACCATAGGCATCCCCCATAGATTTCCACAGCGACCGGTTTGAGGCTATCTACATGCAGCGACTATCCTCGATCTTCATAAGTGTTCTTCATCTAGTGGGTGGTTCCTAAGCTGCACTTGCCAGTGTGTAGTCTCTAAAACCTTAATGCCCCACCGTTCATCAGTTCGTCCAGCTCATGCCCCTGCCCACAGCCACTTCTTCTAATCTGCCGGGTTATGTCGACCACTTTCGGATTTCTTAACTCCTGATTCGCAGACGTTACACCGTACGCCACCCATCCGAGTTAGATTCGACCATTGGCCTCGTTCAGCAACTGATTCATTTCAATATTTAGGGATCCCACCTCCACACTTACAGGGAGTGTGGGCGTGGGATCCCTAAATATTGAAATGAGCTAGGATCAATAGTGGTACTCGACACGGCGCCTACTGAAGGTATACGGTGGCTCTATTGCTACCTTGGACACCAGACTAATTAAAGAAAGAAATAGGGTATGAAAGTAGGAAAAAGAAGTTTCCCACTTCTCCCCTCGGCAAATGGGAGTGTAGCCAATGAAATGCAAAGCGGCACTGAGGGCAACCCTATGGGGAAGGAGAACGAGTGAAGCTCAGCCTCATTTCGTATACACTACGGACTGCTCCTAAATGCAGTGAGCGGGGCGGAGGTAGCAGAAGGCTACCGGGAGTAAAAGTGCCAGTAATAAGAGTGGCAAAACCGCTTAAAAGCTCGGAAATTTAGATTATAGAATTTAGATCGTCAAGCATGAGTTCGCGTTCCGTCGTCCAGTTTATGCACTCCCACAGAATGTGGCGTGATGTTTGATCGCCATGATCGCAATTCGGCGAATCGGTCAGTGCCATAGAAAACAGTATTTCTCTAAAGTTCTCTAATATTTAGGGAGTCAGAAAGAGCTTCACCTTAACCATCTTTTGACATGTAACTCAATCTGCTAGCAGTCCGACAATGAATTCTCACGAACTGACTCTCCATGTTCTGGTTGTTCGGTAATCTAATAGTTAAGTTTAATAAAAACTTATATGAGATTAAATCTCATTCCATAGTTAAAACGATGATGAATGTTTGACACCTATGCGGTTAAGTTAGTTCCGTTAGATGCTTCGGTCCGGCTTATTTTATGTATTATAAAGCATTGATAGTCTGTTTGACAACCTTTCATTCTGATTCCTTAACATTATTTAATATGTGTACCTGTGTAGTAAGAGGAGGTTGTGTCCTAACAGTAACGATATACGGATTATTCTTTATTCATTTATCCCATCCTGTTAAAGCACTTGTGGCGCAGTCGCAATCGCTATTCTTTTCATTACCGAAGTTAATCTCTCTGTCGCCCGTTCCCACGCAAAAATTCTAACGGTCAAGTATCTCGGCGCGCCTGTCATATTTGCGAAAATACCTGCGGTGTTAAAAACGTTTATAGATACTCTTCTACTGGGTGTATTTTTAATCTGTGAAAAGCAATAGCTACGGGAGTATATTATCTATGGATATAATGAATGAACACTACTACAGTTATAATAAAAACAATCAGAAAAATGTTACGCGTTGTAAAATGTAGGTATCCCTATATCCACGACATAATTGGTATTTTTACGGAAAGTACACATTTATTTCATGTTTTTCTTAAGAAACGGGTAATTCAATAAATTGTTATGAGAATCGGAAGCTCTATGGCAGGTTTCTAAGCCCGTTCTAATAAAAAACAGTAGTTGGAATTCTATGCCTATATAAAGAATTCTATATATGCCTATAAAGAGGAAAAAATATTTTCGCAATACAGACTAAATATCGTAGCTAACATGGCGCACATTATTGGATGCGGAATTTAATAGAGAACAAGTTCAAACACAGTCCAAAGGAAGTGGAACTCTATAATCATTACAATTGAGAGTTTAAAGTCGGGTGTCCGTGGGCACCGATCGGTGCCCGCGAGTGTTGTCGGTATAAAATTTTTTTATGGCACCGATCGGTGCCCGCGTCCGTCTAAAGGTCAATATCTGGTGAGGTCAGCCCTTCTATGAGTCACTACTAGTAGCATTTTAATACGAGTGTTTCCGTACTTCCGAGGGCACGTTAAATAGTCAGTCCCAGTTGTTTTCAATTGAATGTAGTCGTTAATTTTTTATTTTTTTTATTCTCTTCTATCGGAGAAGGCAAAAGGATCTAAGCCGCATCAACAAGTAATTCGTCGCATACTTCGCGTATACAGAGTCTAGTCACGGTCAAGTCATTCTTCAGTAAAGTGGCAGAATGTTTTTCAAAAGATTTTGGCGGCTTCTTGTGGGAACCCGAAAGCTTCGTTACGCACTTTAATTTACACTTCCCTTCACTTGTACACCATCACTAACTCTTGCTGCACAACATTCTGCACATTAATAAGCTTCAAAAATCAGAATGCACAAATTATAAGAATTATAAAGAAAAATGCAACTTCACTCGCCGAGATCCCGCCAAAAAGCCACGTAGTCGTCAAGCCAAGTCGGCGGCCTCCACTGAATGTCAGGTGGCCGCTAGTCTTATACAAATCCATCAATCCGCACTGGGCCCTCGTGGTGGGTTATGGCCTATACCCTCTCCCAGTGAGAGAGGCTGTGCCCCAACAGTGAGGATTTGTCCCAAAATGAGAATCCGGTAAAACAGATGGTCAATTCAGTTTGTCGCGAATCAATATTGATTGACACGTAGCTTTTTAACCGCCTCCGTGGCTCAATGTAAACAACATTGGGTTTACGATTAGGTCGCGGGTTCGATCCCCAGCAGGGTACATGTTTAAATACTCGGATTGGTTGGTGGTCGGGCATTTTAAAATGTCCGCCTGGCTAGCTACCACCATCTTATCTAAATCTGCCGCTAAGCAGAAATGTTAATATCATTATAGTGTTCCGGTTGTCAGAGATAAGATAGCCAGTCCCCCAAATGTGTTGGGGTTTCCCGGTCAGTACCCTTCCACCTTCGACCTCATCATCACTTAACATCAGGTGTGATTGAGGTCAAGTACGAACCCGTCGTGCATAAAAAAAAAGCAACAGGGTTTACGAATCGGAAGTCGGTTTAGTTTGTGGCGGGGCATTTTAAATGTCCGCTTGGCTAGCTGCCACCATCTTATATAAGTCTGGCGCTAAACAACAATGTTAATAGCATTGTTGTGTTCCGGTTGTCACAGATATAGCCAGTCCGCCAAATAAGATAGGGTTTCCGGATCAGTACGCTCCCACCTTCGGCCTCATCTTCACTTAAAATCAAGTGTGATTGAGGTCAAATGCTAACGGTAAAAAAAAGCTTAATCAAACTCATTAAATATTTATTTTTTACAGGTAAGCTCATCCAAGCAACCGATAAATCAAGCTGTGGTAAGTGTGTGGTAGTCCATAAACATCTGCGACAAAAAGCGTAATTCATCCATTCATTTATTAGATAATATGGATCTGAAGAAATATCTGATTTTAAAAACTCTTAAGAAAGTATGAGGCGGAATCTTTGTTCAACTGCTCAACTTGCAACTCAAATTTGAACTGCTCACTCTCCAGCTGTTCCTGAGAAAAATGGCATTGACACACGGTCAGGCAGACAGATGGACAAAGTAATAATAAGGGTTACAAATAAAATTCAATTCAATTTTATTTCTTATACTAATTCCTCTTATTCATATGACCTCTCTTTGAGCGAATTTGACCCTTCGTAGTCAACAGGTTAGAATAGAAAAGAACAAGTTAAACAAAAAATTAAAAACAGGCACACACAAGATATAGGCAACACGAACAGGAATATAAAGGGAAGGCATTTTTGAACCCAACTGTCGGCGCCGTACAAGTGAATCCAAATAAATCTCCAGCTCAGCATAAGTTGCAGCGTAGGATAGAGACCTTAGCTTGCTTTCTTGGCTAAAATGCGACATCCGTATCATTTACAGTGTATACCACCTCCGTGGCTCAATGTACACAACATTGGGTTTACGATTCGGAGGTCGCGGTTTCGATCCCCAGCGGGGTACATGTTTAAGTACTTGGTTTGGTTGGTGGTAGGGCATTTTAAATGTCCGCCTGGCTAGCTACCACCATCTTATCTAAATCTGCCGCCAAGCAGCAATGTTAATAGCATTGTTGTGTTCCGGTTGTCAGAGATAAGATAGCCAGTCCCCCAAATGTGTTGGGGTTCCGGGTCAGTACGCTTCCACCTTCGACCTCATCTTCATTTGACATCAGGTGTGATTGAGGTCAACGTACGAACCCGTCGTGTATAAAAAAAAGTGTATTCTGAGCACTAGCCACGAAGAATTGATCTTTATGACATTCCCGTGTGGTTGCGGCACGCAAAAAGAACCAACTCATCTTTTCTCATGAGTGTCGTATAAAGCGACTATGGGACTTTACTCAAAAAAACATCTATTCGGGGTGGAACTGGTGAAGCCACTTTTGATTGCGAACAACTTTCCCTAAGAACCATTAGTCGAATTCGTTGAAAAAAATTTCGATTACCCATACAAAGTAAACCATTATAAAACCACCGTTAGTATGGAAGTCCAATTTTCGGGTGAATTCCGCTATGGTTCCTAGTGAAATGTTGTTCCTAATTAGGAGTGGAGTCATCAGCCGAACATTGTTGGTATTCCATACTCGTACCTACTAAGGTGGTTTTAGATAAATTTACTTTGTATGGGTAATCGAACATTTTTTGATCGAATTCGAGTAAGGTTCCTTAGGGAAAAGTTATTCATAATCAAGAGTGGCTTCACCAGGAATTACACTAATTTACTTGCACTTTTTGGTGATGGACGCACGCCTTCATTGTGTGCATTTCTGTATATTTTGAAAGCTGACCCGTAGATATTGTTTCAAGTATTGAACTTTAATGTTTGAAATACCATCCTATTTGGGATTAACGTTGTAACTTTAGGTATATCATCATCAGCCACAGGACATCCACTCCTGAACATAGGCCTCCCCCATAGAGTTCCTGGTTGACCGGCTGGAATGACTTCCGTCTTCAAGCACTGAGGTTTTTTGGACGAGAAGACATTATATATGTAACAATAACAAAGTGACTACATCGATATCCTTCAATTTATCGAACCAACGGAATTGTGTGAATCATATTTAAATAACGCAAATTAAGCCTGCACTGGTTAAATATGTATAAATTAATGTCGGACAATATCCGATTCATTTTGTCCGCTGCATTGTACAAAAGCATAATAATCAAGACATAAAACCTCGTACAAATGGTGCGGCTCGGCGATTTTTCGCATTAAAACCCGTTGCAATCGTATTTTTATCGATACTATAAAAATATTATTGGTAACACCTCGTCAGGGTTGCCAACCCTGCAAAAAAAATACCCCTAAAACCGCGATTAAATAAACAAATATAAATATTTGTGCACATACACAAAGCGCCATCTAGGTCCACACTAAGCAACTAGGCATGTATTATGGAAAGAAAGAAAGAAAGAAAAAGTATTTATTCGGTTTCACATATCGTAAACTTAACAATATTCTTAAATACCAGCAAAATATACATATATATATGTGGCACCGAAAAGGCATCTGGCATCGCAAATTTGATTTTGATTTTTTGATTTCATAACAACTCCATGAAGCGATGGGACACTTATTCTTTTCCACCACGTAACACATAAACACAGACACATATAACACAGACTTGCATCATGAGGTCAGCTTTTGTATATTTAATATATATTTTTTATAGTTAATTTTAAATGAATAAATCGAAGGAGAATTTCTAAGCGGAGGCGGTATATTATGCCAACATTTCGTGGCCGAGTATCGAAAACTGCCCCGAAATGCAGCCGTGCCGTGTCTTGAACAAACGAAGCGGGTAGCCATCCTCATTAGTCGTTGCGAGAACTGAAGCTTCTCGTACAGATATATTGGTGTCTGCGTCTTCACTATACCAAAGAGCAGACAAGCAAAGTGAAGTGAATACAAGTACAAGTAGCATGACATGGTTCTGCTCATTCGCTTGGATGAAATATACAACCCGATTGTAGTACAACAAGATGGTAGTTATACTACACAAATACATATTTTGTAACTAAATTCATATAAAAATGAAAAACATCAATAACATGGGTACACCATATCCGTATTCATCATACAAGCATATGCCCCTAGCGGGATTCGAACCCGCGACATTTTAGGTATAACAGTCACAGTTTCTAACCACTACACCAAACAGATCGTCATATCCCTTAATAGCCCTAAATAGCCCTAAATCTAAATTATAAGCCCCAAAAATTTTAAATAATTTTTACCATTTGTTAGAGCAAATAGGCGCTTAAAGCCCTATAATATTACTTATCTTCTTAGTCATATTTTTATTAGAAATGAAAATATTTTCTCGTTTTAGACAGATTGATTTGATGGGGTCAAGTATTATTTTATGCCCCTAAGAAAAGAATAAAAATAAAAAAACTTTATTTGATCCATGTAACGACACTTACACATTGCAGTTAATTGATCGGGTTGTATACGACCGGTTGGTGTAGTGGATAGTGACCATGTCAGCGAAACCAACGGTTGCGGGTTCCAAGGGCTAACATTCGCACATAACACACACACACACGCACACACACACCTTATATTTTAATTGTAAAAATTGTGTTTTACTTTCCTATGTTGCTGTAACTTGAACTTGTAACGAAGAGCGGGGACTCCTGGTACAGGTATTTATTTACTTAATAGGGGTCCTCAACAACTAATTACTGTCGTGAATTAATGTTACGCAATAAATCATTTTCATTTAAAAAAAAAATGTTTGTGTGATAAATACGAACATTTACTCCCGAGTCATGGATGTTTATATAAATATTTAAGTATGTTTATCCGTTATCTAGTATCCATAGCACAAGATTTGCTTAGTTTGGGACTACGTGATTGGTGTAAGTGTCCGAAATATTTATTTATTATTATTATTATATAATACATAACACAACATAAAAATATGGAAGATCAACCTTAAATCCGGCCGGCCGGCAACGCATCTGTGACCTTTTTGGTGTTGCGGGTGTCCATGGGCGGCGGTGATTGCTTTCCATCAGGTGACCAGCATGCTCGTTTGCCGCCCTCTCATATAAAAAAAAAAAAAAATCACTAGCTAGTTTTCGGTGTCGCAAAGTGGTATCAAATCAGGTCCCCATCTCAGCATAATGTTGTAGTCGAGAGGAAAAAAACGACTCAACACTGGTTTTTAGTGGGGCCTAGCAGCTTTTGTCACTATGCTCCTATAATAATGATGTATTTTATTTTTATTTATTTATTCTCAACAAACTTTACAGCACAAGCTTATATATTACTTAAAATTAAATTACATACTTGTTAAGCCAATTATAAAGTTTGACATGTTACTATGCATGACAAACGCGGGGAAATTAAACTAAAGCTCTGTGCTACTACTAAGTGCCCTAAAATACAGAGACATGTTAAATATTGTTATTGTATTGTTCTTTATTTGTAAGGATACTTTGTTTAAAATAAAATTTCAATTGTTTTTCCTACCCAGGGTTTTCTGAATGAAATCTCTTTATAAAATAAATAAAGCCCTAAATATATTGGGCCCTAAAAAAGCCGAACTCCCATATTGCCGCCCTAAATTTGGGGCTAAAAGCCCTAACTTGGGAAGTATGCACCTCGTATAAAGCACAGCCGCCGTATGCATAACGTTGGGAGTCAATAATTTTACAAGTTTTATTGGTCTGCGTTCGGGGAAATATGTTGTAGTCTGTATTGCATTCTATAGCCTACCTACTTTTATAAATCATTGGAGCTTCTCTATAGAACTTTTTATTGTTTTACGAATTTTTATTGTGTCAGTTTTGTAGCAAAAGGATTCATTCTACAACAATGTATTTTTTTTTCTGCATAACGGATTACCGCTTGCTCTCAATTACATCTGATGTTAAGTAAAGATGAGGCCAAAGGTGGAAGCGCCGTGACTCGGAATCGTCAATTTTATTGGAGGACTATATCTTATATCAAACACTCATTTATATTATTTATATTCTTTGGATATTGTTATTTGTAAATATTAGGTCTATACCTATGAAATTGAAGTTTTTTTTCTTTGTTAATCATATGTACCAATTCCTGCGATTTGCAAAGCTATATTATTATCCAAATTTGTTTTTTATTTGGAAAATTGAATATTATTTCAAGGTTTCACATGAAATATTTTATAATTTCTGGGCTAAATCACATAATAAAAACATTTGAACAGAGCTCTTTTCATGTGCTTCCCATAATCATTTCTTAGATTCGCTGAAACTTTTATAAAGCGGAGACTTTATAAAAGCGGAGAAAAATTAACGCTGCCTATACTTAACTTAATGTTATCCGATAATACACACAAGGTTAAGCTAAATTGGGATTAACCGTTCCCAAAAAAAAAATCAAAAATGTTTGTATTGGAGAAATTAGTCTTAATGAAATTCTTCATACAAAACGCCAATTTCATAGGTAAGGACCTAATATTTTTAAGATTAAAATATTTCATTATGCAGTCTCCGTCTGAAACACAGGAATACCTAGTTCAGGTAATTTTTTTTACATGCCTAAGAAAGGTCTTGTTCATATTTTTTTTTGATTTATTTGTGACTTTAGTATTTCAATAAAAAATCAATTTCAACATTTAACATTTATGGAAGTCCATTAACATTGCTGCCTGGCTTACCTTGATAAGATGGCGGTTGACCAGGTGGACATTTATAAATACCCTGGTTGAGGGCAACCAAATCGAGTACTAATCATGTACCCCACTAAGAAGCACACCTTGTATTGTTTACATTGAGCCACGAAGGCGACTATTTTCTTAGAAATCTGTAGTTTCACTCCAAGTAGAAAGTAAATAAAACCTTTTCTTTCACGATGCTTCAGTGCAGCATCACTTAGTATGCGATTCGGTGTGAGGGTATCGCACACTCACAACATTTTGTCATTTCGGTTCCCTTGAAAAATCCACCCCGCATGCACGCACGAACGGTCCACCCCATCTGATTCGAACCTTAAATATATGCTGTGCTGTTTACGTGAAAGTTTTAGAGGATTACGGATTTTTTAGTATGGGGGCTGGAAAGTTTACAGTCGCAACAAATGCGCTCAGTTCAACCGTGAATGTCTCCACAGCGGGACTTTACTTTTTCATTGTTGTGGAGGCAAATATTCGAACTACGCTCTGATTTTGCGATCGAGAGCAAATATAGTATACAAAAATCTGAATGTTGTTCTGAAACTGTCATTGTGAGTTGAAATGATGATCTTCTTCGGTGTTTCTTACCTTACTCACTGATGCTAAGTGAAGATCAAGTCCTGGCTCCATCTCGAGAACCTCGTCGTCAGCTAGCCTAAATTCGACTATCTTGCCCTTTGCCAGCAAGGAGTACTGGCCCCTACATCCCGGCTCAATTATCAGAACTGCTCAGTGGTACCATAATATTCCTTTGTCAAATGTGCCAAATTTTAGCCCAATCAGATATCATCAAGTAATTGAAAAATGCATTGTCAATTTTGCAACAGACAACATAAAATTGCAAGCTAAATAAAATCTTGTAAAACCGTCCCGTTGAGAATCTGCTCCTATTTTGGAGTCTGTTAATAACACCGCTGATATCTAAAAACACTACGCTATTAAAAAAAATGTTATAGAGAACATGCCAAAGGACTTGTTGTTATTAATTCGTGATTTATTAATTGTATTCCTTGCTTTTATATTGATACTTTAAGCCGTCATTTTTATGTCTGTTTTATTAGATTCATGGGAGTTTTCAAACATTACGGTTTATTTCAGGTGGTTCAGAACTCTATTTGTTTTTATCATTATTACATTATATATATTTAGCATAACCTGTCACTGTTACAGTAAACAAATCTTATAAAAATTAAATTTCATTCAGTTGAGATTTTACATACATAGGTAAGTCGAGTGACAATGCAATATTACTGTCGATGTCTTGTCTAACAATAAAGCCGGAAAGTTCAGAATTAATAATATCAAATTATAATCTCCCCATTCTTATTTTTTAGCTGTAATTTTAGCACCCGCACTCTGTTCCCTTATCTAATCTAATATATATATTTATTTATTCAACCTCTACCTTTGCTTATTCCCTTATGTGCTTGTTTTCGTCTATAAGTACTATATGGCAAACATTTATTTAATATATCTATCAGTAGTTATAGTACTCTCAACTGTCTTTATTTATTTTCTCTTTCTGTTTATCTTGTTCTATCCACCGGTATTCCTAATCCTGTTTTTCTCAGTGTTTCTGTCAACCTTGACTTTGGCAGAATCATCGTCAAACACGATGGAGCCATAAAACCTCCAAAAAGTGAAGTGAAAGCCGGAAAGTGGCTATATGAGGTCTGTAATTAAATAAGTTATGCGATAAGAATTTTGATAAATAGTCTTATCGCAGATAGTATCACGGATCTAAAGATGGACACAGCAACAGCATATACAACTCTGTCAAGAAAGTAGGTACCGTGTACCAAAAGATCAATAATATACAAAATGGTAGTTATTCATCTAAATTTATTTTATCACCTTCAAATTATGCTCCTTCAGAAACGATACACTTACGCCAACGAATAATTCAATCATCAAAACATTTTTAAACGCTTTTTCCGGAACTGAATCCAGTTCTCACCGCGAATTGACGACCGATTGGTGTAGTGGATAGTGACCCTATCAGCGAAACCAACGGTTGCGGGTTCGAATCCCGCGACGGGTTAATGTTTGTGTGATGAATATGAACATTTACTCCCGAGTCTTGGATGTTTATATAAATATTTATGTATGTTTATCCGTTATCTAGTATCCATAGCACAAGCTTTGCTTAGTTTGGGACTAGATGATTGGTGTAAGTGTCCGAAATATTATTATTATATTAATTCTCCTTTATGTCTTCTACCGAATGAAAACGGATGCCACGAAGTGGTAATTTGAGTTTAAGAAAAAAATAAGGCGGCTGGAGCCATATCTGGTGAATAAGGTGGTTGCACGATGGTGTTTGTTGAGTTTTTAGTCAAAAATTCGTTCACAATGATGGTCTTGTGCGAAGGCGCATTATCCTGGTGCAAAATCCAGCCTTTTTCGTCGAATTTGCTCTCTTAAATGGCACGGATCGACTCATGAGAGGCGGTTATCTCTCTCAAAGTTGAATGAGGATTTTTAGTCACTATTTCCTTCAATTTTTCGATATTAACTTCAGTTGCAGACGTTGATAGCCTACCAGAGCGAGGCAAATCTTTCATCATATCTCGACCGCTTTTGAACGCTTTGTATTACCCATAAACACGTGTTTTTCACGAATACGAAATTCCATTGACAATGCAAAAAATACAAACTCTTTGATCGATGTTTTTGTCCATTATGAAATTAGCAATACAGCATGTATAAATAACAGATGCAACTCAAACTCCGCGGCAAACTGGAAAACAGCTGTGCAATCAAACATCAAAAAAAAAAAATTAATTTGGAACAATAAACTTTTTTTCTTGGTATTCATTGTCCTTTCGGACAGGCAAAGGGATCTAAGCCCATACAGCCTTGTCTTTTGTTTCGGATTTTATTATTTTATAAAAATCGAAGGCAGTTGCCATGTCTACTTTTCCTTGTCAAATATCCATTCCCGATACTGTTTTGGATGAATGAATTATCGAGTTTGTTGTTACGTTACTCGTCTTTGGAAGATTTTATATGCTTGTGATGACCAGTGTCTTACGATAGAGCATTTTTATTTTTTAAATGTTTTTTAATATAGACCTTATTGTTGAAATTTATTATATAGATACTTGTCCAGGTCCCTTGTGTTCGACTGAAACCTATATGCAGTTTACAGAACGTTGCATCTTCCTCATTCCAGCAAACAGTAGAATGAAGTTCCCACAGTTAATTTCCAAGTATTTGTTCTCCCGTTTCGAGGCTGCCATCTTTAAACATAAAAACTTTTCACCCCCGCGATGCGGGTTGAATCAGGTGCTTCTTCGATTTAATGCACTGACTTTTATATTGTTTTTTCACTCGTTTGGCTCAAGGGGGCTGAGACGAAGTATTATCGGGTGTTTGGGGACGTTTTAGGGGATTTCGTGTTGCTACGTTTTGGATTAATTATTCATTTGTGGAAGTGTTAGATTTTGGTGTAATGTGTTGATTTATTGGCGTTTTCATATGGATGTGTGACATATTGTATTACTAAAGAGAAGGTATTTCTTACTTTGAATATCCATAGTTAATCAAATCTGGTGTCAACAACGAATCATCAATTCAAAGAATCGAATCCTCATAGTTCCTAAAAACCACTAAGTAACAATTGTCGTCAGAAGAAATTGTATTAAATAAAGAGACATCAGTAGAACAAGCATATGATATAAAATCATGCCATATGAACCTTATAGATAGAGGTTTTTCCTTTGGGCACTGTTTCAGCACACTTTTTTGACATTGTCAAAATACCTCAATTCCAATTTGCTTAGTATTCAAAACATTTATTTCCTGCCTCCGCAGTCTCGACATAGATAGCAATCGCTATACCACCGATTTCGGTCGTTAAGTCCTAACAATGTTATTTTACTTGGAGAATTAGAGTGTTTAGTATCAAAATACAGGTTTCCATTGAAACTACGATTCAGGCTTCCAACAAAAACCGAAATGATTATGAACACTATAACATTTAGAATAAGATCGTTAGGAGTTAACGACCAAAATCGGTTGCTATCTATGTCGAGACTGCGGGCCCTGGTCAACTGTATTAAAGAATTACAAGATACCGATAGAACACAGCATGAACACGACAGTACCAAGCTGGGTGACGCCCGATTTTCGTTCATTGACATTCCTCACTCGTATGCCGATGTTAATCTGGTATACCCGCGGACCGCGGAACTGAGTTTGGCGCAATATAAACTGTCACTACATTTATTTACGATGTAATAAATATGACAAAGATAGAAAATGGATTTGCGAGTGCATTCGGTAAGTAAGTTTTAAGAAATGCTAATCGTGGATGTACGGGATAGAGAATGAAACGGAAAGTAATGGACTGTATGAAACTAATTTGGCTAAATTAACAGGATAACACGGATATAAGGCGAGAAAGTAATTAATAATGCAAATAAATAACGTATAATTCACAACTGAACCAGGAATCTTGACTAAAATCAAACGATGAAAGCAAAGACGTATAAAATACAAAAGTCAAACAAAAAAGGCAATTATAAAAACCAAGGAGTTTGCCACAGTGGACTTCTTTTAATCCACACACTTTTTTTTTTTATGCACCACGGGTTCTTACTTGACCTCAATCACACCTGATGTTAAGTGAAGATGAGGTCGAAGGTGGAAGCGTACTGACCCGGAAACCCCAACAAATTTGGGGGACTGGCTATCTTATCTCCGACAATCGGAACACAACAATGCTATTAACATTGTTGCTTGGCGGCAGATTTAGTAAATAAAGCCAAAACTCAGAATGACTAATTCAATACAGATATTTCCTTTCCTCATAGAGAATAGGCGTTGTTTCGTTCATGTAATTCCAACACAATTTTCATATTTCTGACGTAATCGTAGACAATTGGCGGTGAAAGCATTTCTTGTTATTTCCTAAGGCTATTGAGAGCTAAACAAATTCCGTAGAAAGGAATTCCCTCCTCGAATACGTCAATCAACTTTTGTAGGATTGTACGGAAAGATAAGAAGGTGGAATATACGGTGGGACATTGCGTACGTCAACGCAGACTCTTGCAAGTAAGCAGCTTGGGGAATTATGAATATTAAACTTGTATGTTCGCTGTTCATTTTCGGTTAGTAGAATTTTTTTTTATGCACAACAGGTTAGCACTTGACCTCAATCACACCAAATTTTAAGTGAAAATGAGGTCGAAGGTGGAAGCGTGCTGACCCGGAAACCCTAACACATTTGGGGGACTGGCTATCTTATTTAACCGGAACACAACAATGCTATTAACATTGCTGCTTGGCGGCAGATTTAGATAAGATGGTGGTAGCTAGCCAGGCGGACATTTAAAATGCCCTACCACCAACCAAACCGAGTACTTAAACATGTATCCAGCTGGGGATCAAACCCGTGAACTCCGAATCGTAAACCCAATGTTGTTTACATTGAGCCACGGAGGCCGTTAAAATGTCATGGGAGGAAATGTTCAGATTTTACATTTTTAAGCTACTGCATGTTCAAAAGGCAATTCTCCCCTGAGAAAAACAAGCAAGTAACTCAAAGGCTTGACTTTTAGAAACAGGATTTTATATTACAATTTTATATATTTCTACAATAATTGTGAAATAGCCAGCGATCGAGCTGGTTGTGTTCGTGGATGATTATCATCTGGTCTCGTATACTTTTTTAATAAGTTTTTGTTTAATAGTATGTTTAAATTTCTTCAAGTGAAGATTTTGCATATCAACAGGTACCTTATTGAAAAAAACGTATATTCCATTGAATGAATTACTGAAGTTTTTTTTCATACTTTGCCTAAAAAAATATACATTTTGATCTATTCCTATGGGCCGGGTTATGTCGTAAATGCGAATAGGAGGGTTAAATCTCATTACTTTATAGGTCGATGTAAAACGATTTATAGAGGTAGGGCCTGCAGCCATATTTTGTTATGTTCCAATAATTTCTCGGTTGAGGCCTGTAGACGCTTTGACTTGGCCCGTTAACATTCTTATGACCAAAGTTTTATGTTGGGCCAATATTTTTTGGGCAATGTTCGCCATTAGGCTTTGAGGGTTGGAGAGGGTAAATATTTGATTACTAACTCTGGTTTACTATACGGAGTGACATGAAAATCGTTATGCGAATTTTTACTCGATATACTACAAATTAATTGTTTAACATTGCCTTACTTCAAAGCTGACTCGTCTTCAATTTAAGAGCTATGCTCTTGTCGGTGGAATAATGGCCACGTCTCTCTACTTTCCGCCCTCGTTTTAACCTCTTGGTACGACACGACATTCACCTTTTCTTTCACTTGGTCAAAGTAATTACGCCTAGGTCTTCCCCTTCCTCTCTTTCCTTCAATCTTTCACTCAATTATGTTCTTCAAAAAAATATCGTGTCGTATCAAGTGACCTATCATCTTTCCTCTTCGGTTCTCAACTGTCGCTAACAGGCATCTCTTCTCCTTTACCATCATTAACACCTCTTCATTTGTTCTCTTCTCGGTCCAGCTTATTTCCTCCATTCGTCTCCAGCACCACATCTCGAATGCCTCTAACCTTTCCCTATCCCTTTGTGTTAATGTCCATGTCCAAAGCTGACTAAATACCTAAAATATTTTATTGTGCCATTTTTGGATGATTCCGACGTACGTAGATAAGATAGCCAGTCCTCCAACACATTTGGGGGACTGGCTATCTTATCTCTTGACAACCGGAACACAACAATGCTATTAACATTGCTGCTTGGCAGCAGATTTAGATAAGATGGTGGTAGCTAGCCAGGCGGACATTTAAGATGCCCTACCACCAACCAAACCGAGTACTTAAACATGTACCCCGCTGGGGATCGAACCCGCGACCTCCGAATCGTAAACTCAATGTTGTTTACATTGAGCCACGGAGGCGGTTAAAATGTCTAACCCCATGGCAAATATAAGAATAGAATGAATTGTGGGCAGATCGTTAAATTAGCCATTAAATTGATTTTTTTTTTGTTTCAGTATTCTAACAATTTTGGTGTAGTGGTTAGCAACTCTGACCAGTATACCAAAAGGTTGCGGGTTCGAATCCCGCTAGGGGCATATGTTTGTGTGATGAATACGGACATGTGTACGCGAGTTATGGATGTTTACATTAATATTAAGTATTTACAAAAAAAAATGTATTTATGTAGTATATCCACCATCTGGTATCCACAACACAAGCCTATAGTTGCTTACTGTGGAACTAGATGGCGCTGTGTATGTGTCTAAGGAAATTTATTTAATTATTATTATTTATGGTATAATTCAATCTAAGTAACACAGAAAGTAACATAAAATAAATAATTGTAATTGGGTGGTTTTGGCACGTAAAAAGAAGAGAAGTAACCGTCTCTTCCCGTGGGTGTCTTTCAAAGAGTCGATGGAAACCATCAAAAAACATCTATACATTTGCACGTTTCAATGACGATGGTCCCGCGCTCTGAGAGCATTTATATTTATTTGGAACTGCTGAAACGTGGATGTTGTTTCAAGTATTTAACGCTTATGTTTGGGATATCTCTGAACACCCCAATTGGGATATAAGACGTGACGTTATGGATGTATGTAAAGTGAATGCCAAGCGTAAAGTCATTTGGTTCCTCTAGTATCCAAAGGTCATGGGTTTATAATCCACCCTAACCAACGTGCTCTGACCAGTGTTCCGTAAAAGCGAAAATGTCCACCGTACATTACGGACTGCCTTGGCAATCAATTGAATGTTTACTACTGCTGCATATAGGTATACCAGCGATGTATTTAGTATTATATTTCTTTCCACAAGATATGAAGAATAAAAGATTATGAGTGTAAAATTCTAGCTCTATTTGTCAACTGAAATAAAATTCGTAACGTTCCACCATTTTACTAACCTATTTGTATTCGGCACAAGATTCAATGCCAGAAAAGCTAACGCCCCAACGCGATCAAATTAAAAAGAATACAATAACCGGGGAATGGCTTTATGCAAAATTGCAGAGTTCGGTGCGTGCGCGATTCTTTACGAGGATGCATCTGCGACAACGCGTCATGTGGCGATGTCTGGGATGCACAGACGAGCGTGTATCACGCTGCGTTTGCATAACGTTTGTTAGGTTTTATTAATTAATCATTATTATAGCAGTTTTAAAAACGTTATTTCATTTTCGTTATTGTGACCGTTTTAAAATTGTATACTGGCAATGCCGGTATACTGGAAGGGGCAACGCGTTGCATGGGTACGTTGGCTGTGGTCAGTTGACGGCTCGGAAGTCTAAGAGTGAAGGTCCGACGGCGGGGTCGGTGATGATTTTGATATACTTAGAGTCTTGGCTAAAATATATTGGATATTAAACAGATTGGTGGTTTGAATTCTACACGACAACAACATTTGGCACCACAATATATAACGATAGAATAGAAATAGCCGTCTACGCATCAAAGATAGAGACTTCTCTGGCATCTGAGTAAATCGTCAAAATTACTGTGATGTCAGAACGCATTACATACACAACACGATTCACGAGAAATGACGTATCAAATCAGCGTAATAACTTAGGACAAAATAGTTGCTAATTTAGATAGTGTATCCCTTAATGTGCTTTCACCTTTTAGACCCTCCGCTAATTGACAAGGGTTCGTACCCCATGGGCTTCAGAGTAACAGAACGAAGTGCGCTTATCGCCCAAAAATAGAACAGTAGCGATAGGGCAAATCATTTCTGATAAACATATATAAAATTAACCATACGTATTTCTTTTTCGAAGTGGATAGCTTAGATACGAACGAAAACAATATAAAAATAAATAAAAAATAAAATATCTTTCGACATACACACAGCGCCATCTAGGTCCACAGTAAGCATCTAGGCTTGGGTTATGGCCTGGTCCCCCGAGTGCGGAAGGTAGCGGGCGCGTTGCACCGCCTGCTACCTAATCTCGGGGGACCACGGGAGGAAGTTCGCCGCCTCTACGGTGGCGTCGTGCGATCCATGGCCCTCTACGGGGCCCCCGTCTGGTCCAGCGACCTGGCGGGGTCGTCCCGCTGCAGAGCTCTCCTCGGGAGCCTGCAGCGGCTGATGGCCATCCGGATCGTACGAGGCTACCGGACGATTTCGTTCGAGGCGGCGACGGTCCTAGCGCGGGCTCCACCCTTCGACATCCTGGCCGACATGGACGCGGCGGTTTACGACGCATCCGTTCTGTCGGACGGGACGCCGAGGGGGTCGCGCCGGACCGAGAGCTCGAAATGCTACGGCAGAACGCACACCGACGTGCGCTGACGCTCTGGCGGGAGCGCCTTGTGCTACAAGGCTGCGCCCGCCAACGCGCCGTCGGAGCCGTTCTGCCGAACTTCGAAGCATGGATGGGGAGGAAAGGCTGCGTCACCTACAGGTTGACTCAGATACTCACCGGGCACGGGTGCTTCGGTGTGTATCTGAGTCGAATCGGACGGGAGGAGACGGCACGATGCCACCACTGCGCGTCTGACCAGGACTCCGCCCAGCACACGCTGGAGGACTGCCCGGCGTGGCAGTCCGAGCGTCGAGACCTGGTCGACCGGATCGGACGAGATCTGTCCCCGCCAGCATTAGTCGCGGCTATGCTGGCGAGCGAGGAGGGTTGGAGGGCAGCGGCCTCCTTCTGCGAGGCAGTCATGCTCCAGAAGGAGGCTGCAGAGCGGGATCGGGAGAGGGCCGATCCCGCTCGCAGGAGGCGACGTCGGGGGGGCGGCAACGCTCGCTAGCCCCCCTGCACGTCGCCCGGGGTCGCGGGCGGCTACATCTCGGGGCGATGTAGCCGCCGGACGCGACCCGGGAGAGGATGACACCCCCCGGAACGACCGGGGGGGTGTCGTCGCATCGGGCCCTGTCGCGCCTCATACCGCTCGCTGATCGCGGTGTGGGGCTCGACAGTGCTCCCGCGGAGGGCGCGCTAGCCGCGCTCCGGGAACGGGCCTCCCCTTGTGAGGGGAGGCGGGGCGGGGGACGACCTGGAGCCGCTTATGCGTTCCCAGGTCCTCCCTACTGCCGAGGAAGGTCGCCGGGGGGTTTTAGTGAGTAGTCCCGCTCCTGTCATTGGAGCGGGGAGTCCCACATATCCCCGTCGCTGCCCCACAGCGGCGGGTCGAATGCGTAAACGTATTTCCCCTCGAAAAAAAAAAAAAAAAAGGCTTGGTTTATGGATACCAGATGGTTGATAAACTACACAAATACATTTTTTTTTGTAAATGTAAATAAATACATATATAAACGAAAAACATCCATAACTCAGGAACACATGTCTGTATTCATCATACAAACATATGCCACATTCGATCCCGCGACCTCTTGGTAAAGCAGTCAGTTTCTTACCACTACACCAAACAGGTCGTCAATATGTATACAAAAATTAAGAAACAATTGAATTACCGCCAACTTTTTTTTAAATCATCGCTCGTCTAGTTTACCCTGTAATCTGTTTACCCTGCTAAAAGCACATGGCTCCGAAGGCGTCTTTAATTAAATTTAAAACTTCTGTGACGTCACGTCGTGTCTGCTTGTGCGTGTAATTCTTCCGGAACAGCCGACGCGAACGGATCCGGGTGAACTTTGTTGCACCATTTGTTCCTCTCCTTGGAGGATTTAGGAAGACTGTACCTACTACCTACATATACAAAACATGAATTATATCAATTGTGACAATCTAACTAATATTATAAATGCGAAAGTTTGGATGTTTGTTTGTTTGTTTGTTTGTTTAATGCTAATTTAACCTCAAAATTAGGTTAAATTAGTATTAAACAAATAAACAAACATCCAAATTTAATACTAATTTAACCTTAAATTAGGTTAAATTAGTATTAAACAAATAAACAAACATCCAAATTTAATACTAATTTAATCTTAAATTAGGTTAAATTAGTATTAAACAAACAAACAAATAAACAAACATCCAAATTTAATACTAATTTAACCTTAAATTAGGTTAAATTAGTATTAAACAAACAAATAAACAAACATCCAAATGTAATACTAATTTAACCTTAAATTAGGTTAAATTAGTATTAAACAAACAAACAAATAAACAAACATCCAAATTTAATACTAATTTAACCTTAAATTGGGTTAAATTAGTATTAAACAAACAGACAAACAAACATCCAAACTTTCGCATTAATAATATTAGTTAGATTATAACATTTTGTTAAATTACAAAATTCTGTAGCCAGTCCTTCAGACTGCAAGCCCCTCGTCTGTGGAACTCTTTGCCTGAATCTATTAGGAAAACTCAATCTTTAAATATTTTTAAATTTCAAGTCAAAAACCACTACTTAGGTCCCTGACTTTTTTCTTTTCGTTAACTCCCCGCCTCGTGAACATTAGTTGACAATCTGTAAATGCTTCTAGCTATTGTATTTTATACTATATATTATTTATTTATATTATTAAGTCTATTAATATGATATTATTATTATATTTATGCATACTTATCTATAATTATTTCTTTAGTTGGTAGTATCGTGCGCCCTAACCTGTTTTTCTACCTACAAATGTCCCATAGCTGTGGGTTGTCTGGATGAGATCGCTTTTAGTGATAATACCGCCTAATTGTGTTCTATTATTATCATCAAAAATTGTTGTAAATTATTTTGCGCATTAAAGAGTAGTATTGTTTGTTGAATGAAAGAAAGAAATTTATTTAAACCCATCTCATGACACAAACAATCAGGTACAAATATTACACAGTCGAGACACATGCAAAAAATAACATTGTGTTTGTCATCTAATTGTCGGTGTCGCAAGGTGGAGTCAAAAAGGTCTCCAACTCAGCATGGGTTGTAGCCGTTCACTACAATGCTGGTTTTCAGTGGAGCCTCCAAATGACGCACGGACACTGGTCAACAAATGTACATACAAATAACAATTACATAATCAGCAAGATGCGATAAGTGGATACATATGTGCATACATCTCTTTCTCTCAATAATAAAATGATCTCCTTAACAATAATACACCCTATTATATAAACAAACTTACATGTTATAGAAACAGTATATAATATCTGTAAATAATGAGTAGATAAAATAATAATATATACATAACATACATACATAACCTATTTTAATTTCAGGCAGTCAACGTGAGAAAGACACTAGCTTTGCTCAATCACAGCGACACGGATGAACAGATTTGGATGAAATTTGGTATATAGGTATAACTAACCCTGGTTTGAAACATAGGATTTTTATCCCGATAAAGTGAGTAGTTCCTGCGGGATAAAAAAAATCCGCGATAAAGTTATTTCACGCAGGCGAAGCTGCGGACGGAAAGCTGGTACTAAAATATAAATTTGTTAGTAGCTAGTTTAAGCAACTGCCAAGTATTTAATGATGATCATTACGACACTATATAATATTAGGCCCTTATCTATGAAATTGGCATTTTGTATGACGAATTTCATTAAGACTGTTTTCTCCATACAAACTACAAACATTCTTGATTTTTTTTTGGGAACGACAAATCCAAATTTAGCTAGGAGGAGGAGGAATTAGGAGCGTCGGTGCCTGAGCAGTTAAGACGCGGTCTCCCAATTTAGGAGGTCAAGGTTCGATTCCAGGCAGGCCATGTACCAATGAGTTTTAAATTTAATTTAATTACTTATGTGCATTTATCCGACTGCTCTTAAACGGCGAAGGAAAATATCGTGAGGAAACCGGCTTGCCTGAGAAATAAAAATTCAAGGGCATATGAAGTCCCCAACCCGCATTGGGCCAGCGTGGTGGACTATGGCCCATACTCCCTCATATACAAGGGGAGGCCTATATCCCTGCAGTGGGATGTTTACGGGCTGATGATGATCTGATGATGATGATGAAACTGCACTCAGAAAAGCTAATTATAAATAAGAGCTAAATAGCTTAATTACGGTTATTTGCGAGAATTTTAAATTATTGATAAAAACGGTCCCTTTTTTTAATAATCGAGAATTATTTATTATATTATTAATTATTATTATTATTAAATTCTTTATTGCACACAAAAATAAAATACAAAACATTTAACATAGATGATGAAGTGTACAAAGGGGGTCTTATCGCTGATAGCGATTTCTTCCAGACAACCTCATTTAAAGAAGCTTTTTTAATAAGTAGTTGGATAGTGCAAAGTAAAAGCTGAGTAACTTAAATATCAGTAGGTACATAGACGATACATAGAAAATACATAGGTAGGTAGGTACATACATAATTTTATCGTAACCAAATTTTATTTAGAATTAACGTAATATTTAAAAAGAAATATAGAATCACCGTTATATATAAAAAAAGTTACGTATTCATTACCGATGACGAGGCTATTGCAAATGATGTTTTGCAACGGGAGCCCATTGGCAGTATTTAAGCTTCAAAAATCTCTCCCAACTTACAGCGAAATTAAACTAATTGAAAAACTTTTCTAATTATCGCCTTAACAGATACTTTCACTAAATCGCCTTAAGGGTAAACAACACCTCAGGAATTCGCGCCCGGTGCGTCTCGAATACGTATGGTACAAAACACAAGCGAGGCAATATAGGGCGCTTTATCATCATATCAGCCGAAAGACGTCCACTGCTGGACAAAGGCCTCCCCCAAAAACCTCCACAACGATGGGTCCAGCGCAGCCCACAGGGCATTTAGGACGCTTATAGGCTGTTGGTTTTCCGAATAAATAAAAAATAAATAAAATACGTGGAAGCAAATTTAGTGATCGAACACAAGCCAGCTAAACGGCACGTTATTTGCGATCGATAGGGTTGCCATACGTCCCGTATATATGGGACTGCCACCGTATTTGACCATCCCGTCCCGTGTTACTATTATGTCCCGTATTTCGACAAAATACGGAAATAGAATAGAGAGGTGAGGGGCGCGAGCGCAATAGCCACTACTGTGGAGATAATCTCATCAGATCAATACCCATCTGTTAGAAAACTCATACTACGTGCACATGCGTGCAAAAGTAGTTAAATATAATAAAACATAGTTCAAAAGCCGCGTGTCGGTATTGAATGTCTTAAGTTCGAGTTTTAGGCATCAGAAAAGGAAACTTCCCGTATTGACTTCTAGAAGTTATGACAACCCTATCGATCGAGCGCAATGATTTTTACTTGCAACGATGGCAGAGCGAGTTGTTTAGTTTATGTTATCCATTCAACCATACGTGGTTACACTAATAACCAAAAAAACGCAGCCTTCTACCTATGGATACAACAGTAACCAAAGCGCGCTATTTCTTCGGAAAAACTGAAATAAGAGCCAGAATTTCGAAGTTTCTCGAGAACCACGAAAATAGCATACGGTTGTACTTGTACTCACATCGGACCACGCGTTAGTGAGTAGTGAGACACATTCGGACTAAGATTGGACTCACCTTACATATTCACTCACAAAGCCTTCAAACGCATAACAATATACCAACAGAAAGTCTTAGTCGTAGCATTCTGGTTCACAAGAATTTGATGTGTTTCAACTCGCCAAGAAGACGAACAGAAAGTGAAACTATTCTAAATATTTCTGTTTAATTCAAAAAAGCTCACCAATTTAAATTATAACATTAAACCCATTTGTCAACAAGGCACGCAGCTCACTATTTGTAATTTACCTATATGACGACCTGTTTGGTGTAGTGGTTAGAAACTCTGCTGCTATACCAAAAGGACGAGGGTTCGAATCCCCCTAGGGGTATATGTTTGTATGATGAATACGGACATGTGTACCCGAGTTACGGATGTTTTTACATGTATTTATGTACAAAAAAAATTATTTGTGTAGTGTATCAACTATCTGGTATCCACAACACAAGCCTAGTTGCTTAGTGTGGAACTAGATGGGGCTGTCTGTATATGTCCAAGGATATATATATTCCCCCCCCCACGCACACACGCATATATCACCTCCCCGAAACACACATTACCCCCTAAACACACATTACCCACTATCCACATGCTTCAATATAATTATATACTTTAAGCATCATACTGCATCACTTAGATAATGTATTCTCAGTGCTCTTGTTGTAATGTCTAATAGTAAGGGAGTGAGAGCCTGGAGATCTGTAGCACAGGTTTCGAACCTATTTCAGACTCCAGTCTCTCACAAAGGAATTTGTTTTTGTATTTACCTAACATTACTATACACCGTGTAACGGTTAAGTGTAGTCATATTTTAAGGGCTTGTTCTACCCATCAATACGAACAACTTTTACTATGGGGGCAACTTCGAAATCGCGAAAAAAAAATGAGCTGTTCCATAGAAAATTTCAATAACCTCCCGATGCAATGTATGAAACAGCTGATTTTTTTTTCGCGATTTCGAAGTTGCTCCCATAGTAAAAGTTGTTCGTATTGATGGGTAGAACAAGCCCTTAAAATATGACTACACTTAACCGTTACACCCTGTATAATCAATGTACCTATTTCTTTGTGGTGAGATAATAAATATTTATTATTTTATTATTATTTTATATAATGTAGTCACTGGTATCACAGAATTGGAATTACCTATTTTTTTTTTAGATCGAACTGATTAAGTTTCTTAATTAAACTTGCAAACATTGAATAAAACAAGACCAATAGTTTCCTATCCGCTCTCGATTGTCACTTGCGCCATTTCGTAAATCTCTTTTTAAGTCCCTTCAAATTAACGTTTCTGCATCTTAAATTTCTGAATTGAATAAAAAACACATTACACACCCTTGCTACTCTGGAAACAGTACTTTTAAATGCAAATAAGACAAAATAACAATACATAATATTAATTCTTATCGCTTCCGTTTGTTTGTATTACATTTTTGTGCAGACATTATTTCTCATGGCTTTCTTGATTTTAAAATGTAAATTTTGTTTACAACTGCCATTAAATTTAATTATATTAATTTGATTACATGAAAAGTAATGTATTACAAATCATATATCACACCATTATAACAGTCCAGTATTTGACCATTGACTGGATTTCTTATTATTATTTTTTCTTCTTATGCACAACGGGTTCGTACTTGACCTCAATCACACCTGATGTTAAGTGAAGATGAAGTCGAAAGTGGAAGCGTATTGACCCGGAAACCCCAACACATTTGGGGGACTGGCTATCTTATCTCTAACAACCGGAACACAACAATGCTATTAACATTGCTGCTTGGCGGCAGATTTGGATAAGATGGTGGTAGCTAGCCAGGCGGACCTTTAAAATGCCCTACCACCAACCAAACCGAGTACTTAAATATGTACCCTGCTGGGATCTAACCCGCGACCTCCGAATCGTAAATCCCACGTTGTTTACATTGAGCGACGGAGGCGGTTATTATAAAATATATCTTGTGACAATCTGGGGATCAACATAATCGAACGCATCTCGCTCTTCAAAATCCATCAGCCGTTTAGACTGCAGGAAGAACAAGCATACATACTTGTTATACACAATCATTCTAAGTCTCAAAAAATTGTTAGAAAAACTATATGTATACATTGGAGTAAAAATACTAAAAAATATAATAGCAATCTATTCAATAAGCTTCAGATATAGATACATAAGATATTCCAGGGCAAAAAAAAGTTTTCATGTATGCCTAAAAATTAAATTACTAGCTCAATACTCGATTTTGGTTAAATAGAAAATTGCATTTAACACAAAATATCCAAACTTCATATAAGGAGCATACGACCCGACAGCAAGACCCGAGCAAGTGACAGCGACAGGGCAGTCTAGCTGCTTACATAAAAAAATACAAACGCTTTATAAGCATGTTTTAGTTAAAGTATGTTTTGTCACTCTCTTTCATTACGACATTTCCTTATGAACAACAGAGACAAAACATACTTTAACTAAAACAGACTTATAAATCGTTTGTAAATTTTTATGAATAAGACGGTTAGTCTACAGGAGGTAACATAGAAATCTACCTTCATTCACACATACATAAAATCGTAAAACATTATCCTCAATCCTGGGGCAGTCAATCAAAAAACGCTCTTTAGTAGAAACTTTAACTGTGTAAATAATGAACGTTGTCTAATTCCATTTAAAAACCAACCAATTTCGTCACGTAAATAAGTAAAAATCTAATTTTCCAAACGATCGCCCAACAAAAATTCAGAAACAAAATTACAAGTGCACCCACCTCATTCGTTATTCATCGAAAAACGCGGCGACGCATCCAAAAAACTCCAAACTAAGTCGGCAGTTAAGTAAATTAATACGAGTATAAAGCATGATTAAAAAAATTACGTCGACAACCGAACTGTGGAGAGAGTGGGGGAGCATCCCTAGTGTATGAATAGATGTTTTCTTCATAAGCCCCCACAAAGTTACAGACGCATGTTTTTAATTTAGGTACACACCATTCCGAACTTTAGGGGGAGGAGGTAAGGAGAGGTTATTTTTTTAAGGTGGAAAACTAACTTTGTAATTGTATATGCCAAGTTTACCTTCAAGTGCCATAAGTTCTAATGCCTCTCAACGGTTTAATATTAGTCGCCCGGGGGTTGGAAACAATGAAAATGTTAATGTAGTGCTCTATATTATTTATTTTAAACTTCTTTTTCTGGAATAGTTCTTGTTATGCCGCTGCAGCGCTAACTTGTTAGACAATTCAGATTTTTATTGCAATTTCCACTTTAATAGGGCGAATTTCAAGTTACTTTCTTCTGGAGCGGAGCTTTTTTTTTATGATTGATTCGCCTTTGACCACAATCTCTCTTCACTCTGCTCTTAAAGATTCAAAGGTTGTAGGATTCAGGAAAGACTGACGCCGGAAGGGAGTCCCATGGCTTGGCTGTTCGAATGATGAATGAAGAATCGAACTTCTTAGGACGAATGTTCGGTATATTTACTATACAGGGCGTCCCAAAGTTATGGGACATGAAGGGGAAGTACCTTAAATATTGTAGATAGTGAATTTTGCTCAAAGAAGACTTTATGTTATTTTTAAAAGTTAGTAATTCTGCATTCATAGATTTTCTAAAAATTACTTGCTTCGGCTGGGAATCGAACCGACTTAAATGTGAAAAAAAAACACCCTACTTTTATGATGCCAATCGAAAGAATAGCTAAAAAATAATAACTCTGCCTAAGTAACATAGTATTTTAAAAGAAAGGAACAACATAAAATGATTGAGTCAAATTTCAAGAAAGTTATTTATTGCCGACGACGTTCGAAAAGTAGCGATATTATCATTCCAAAGATAGCATTGATTATTCGTAAATAAGTACCCACTTCATAAAATAGGGAAATTGTGCCATATCACATCGAGTGTTCACCATAAAATGATTAGAAAATCAACAGGCAGCGGGCTCATTAAAAGATTGGCGATTTGCGTAAGACAAGAGGGATCACATTTTGAGCATTTAATTAATTAATTTACAAAAAAATACCTACTTAATTGACTACGGCAGTTTCATGTATGTTTTTTATTTGATTAAAATGATTAATTTCACGTTGTTCCTTTCTTTTAAAATACTATGTTACTTAGGCAGAGTTATTATTTTTTAGCTATTCTTTCGATTGGCATCATAAAAGTAGGGTGTTTTTTTTTTCACATTTGAGTCGGTTCGATTCCCAGCCGAAGCAAATAATTTTTAGAAAATCTATGAATGCAGAATTACTAACTTTTAAAAATAACATAAAGTCTTCTTTGAGCAAAATTCACTATCTACGATATTTAAGGTACTTCCCCTTCATGTCCCATAACTTTGGGACGCCCTGTATACGGGTGGAATCCCTCCCCACGCCTAGTGGTCCGAAGATGGAATTATACTTCGTCGTTACATCCTCGACATTTAAGTTCACCAGGTAGTCCACTCTTCTATGTACTAGGCATCAAGCACAATTTCAGAGCTGAAAATGCTAAAAAAAAAAGTACAAGTACCCTCCTCCCGCGCCCCCACCCGGCCCCGACTCGTGCGCCGAAACGTCATTCGCTTTTTTTGTGCGGGCATCAAAGCATCGAAATTTTTTTCCTTACCAAAATTTTAAGTGAATACCTGTTGTATCGTGCGATATTACCGCGTGTGATTGTGTGGAGGTTTTTTCCGGGATGGGGCAACGGAAACATAAGAATTTCGACGAACATATTGAAAGGAAAATAAGGCGCCTCGAAAGGCGACTTAGGATGCGTCATAAATCTAGTGACGAAGGTTAGTGACGTGATTATTCATACTTTGTATTAATTTACTGTTCTATTTATTCTTCGGAATCATCTCATATTGCGTAGTACATGAACTACAATAAGTAGTCATACTTGGTCACATCACCGGAATTACAGAAAATTTTTTTTTTAATCTATCGCCCAATAACATTGGATTTACATCGACTGTTTCTTTAATATTTTTCTGGATACTTTGACTATTTTGAATTATTACGCTATAGAAATATTTAACTTTACAATAGTATCTGAAGAATTTCAGCTCAGTTTTCCTATATTATAAAGAGAAATCTAGCTCGTTTGACTATGAACGATGTTGCAAATTGTACTATGGCGAGATCATGGTCGTATATTATATAGAACCAGTATAAATTATTACGCTATAGAAATACTTTACAATAGTATCTGAAGAATTTCAGCTCAGTTATGCTTTATTATAATGAGAAATTTAGCTCGTTTGACTGTGAACGATGATGCAAATCGTACTATGACGAGATCATGGTCGCATATTATATATAACCAGTATAAATTATTACGCTATAGAAATACTTAACTTTACAATAGTTTCTGAAGAATTTCAGCTCAGTTATGCTATATTATAATGAGAAATTTAGCTCGTTTGACTATGAACGATGATGCAAATCGTACTATGGCGAGATCATGGTCGCATATTATATAGAACCAGTATAAATTATTACGCTGTAGAAATACTTAACTTTACAATAGTATCTGAAGAATTTCAGCTCAGTTATGCTTTATTATAATGAGAAATTTAGCTCGTTTCACTGTAAACGATGATGCAAATCGTACTATGACGAGATCATGGTCGCATATTATATAGAACCAGTATAAATTATTACGCTATAGAAATACTTAACTTTACAATAGTATCTGAAGAATTTCAGCTCAGTTATGCTATATTATAATGAGAAATTTACCTCATTTCACTATGAACGATGATGCAAATCGTACTATGGCGAGATCATGGTCGCATATTATATAGAACCAGTATAAATTTATTTAACGTGGTACTATGACGAGATTATAGTCAAACGTATTCTTACCAATGAATACTACGGCGCGACCGTAGTTGCATACTTTCCTATCTAGTACTGTGACGTGATTACAGTCAAAATGTCATGCCGTGATCATGACTTTGGTATCCTGTACTTACAGAATCAGGAAGTCCGAGGGCCTCTTGCTCAAGATATAGAAGTCCAAGTCCGGTACCCTTATCTATTAGCTCAGATAATGCGGGCTTAAGCCCTATCATGCGGTCAGCCATAACCGTGGTCGATTACGACATAAACAAGACGAGAGATGCCACAGGGGATCCACCCGACTTACCAGCTGGCCAAGCTCGCGTAACCGATCTCCCGGTGACAGCAGACCAGTCTTCAACTGAAAGACCGGTAGCCGCCTCAGTCGAGCCATCAACTTCTACGGCTTTACCAAGAAATATTTTAGAGGCGTTAGGCGATTCGAAGGTTAAACAGGAACTCTTCGGATCCAAAATCCATGATGACGTCTCTAAACGCTGGGGTCGGATATTATCGGAAAGTCTGAATAAGGACCAAAGTAAAGCAATTACAGATAAATTGCTGATACCGGAGAATTTTCAGCTTGTGAAGGCGCCTAAATTGAATCCTGAAATTTCGGCTGTTCTAACAGAATCCGCTAGGAACAGGGATAAGCGCTTAGAGAAAGCTCAGCAACATCTGGGGCTAGGTATAGCCGGCCTTACTAGTGTCATGTCGAAGCTTATGGCGATGGCGACAATATAGAAAAAATCGAGCTTATTAAAAAGCTTTCCGAAATCGTTATCCGACTCCGTCGAAAGCAGCAGTTCCCAAATCGACGCCCAAAACCCAATAGAGGTGAGCAGTCACATAGGCCGATTAAAATATTTTATTGATAATTGGAGATCCATTACAAGTGATCCTGTTATTTTACAGATCGTATCTGGTTATAAGATACCTTTTAATCGGCCAGTTACTCAAATAACAGAACCAGTTAATAATGAATTTTCACTTTCAGAGAAACATAATTTGAATTTAGAGATCTCAAAGTTAACCCAAACTAAAGCCATTTTGCCATGTGCTGATAAACCGGTCAGCTCATATCTAAGATATTTCTCACACCAAAAAGTGACGGTGAACATAGATGCATACTTAATTTGAAAGCATTAAATAAGTGTGTCGAAAGACAACACTTTAAAATGGAGGACATTCGTACAGTCACGAAATTAATGTCCCCGTCGTGTTTTATGGCAAATATCGATCTCAAAGATACATATTTTTTAATATCGGTGCATCCTTACTATCGGAAGTTTTTAAGATTTAAATTCAACGGCCAAACTTATGAATTTCAGTGCCTTCCGTTCGGTCTACGATCAGCCCCATATGTCTTAACCAAGTTGCTGAAGCCGGTTGCATCTTTCCTTGGGAGTAAAGGGTTACTCTTAGTTGTATATTTGGATGATATTGTGTTTGGGGTATTCGTATAGGGATTGCCAAAATTGTGTTTCTGAAACAGAAACGTATTACACTTTCTGGGGCTGGCAATTAATACCGAAAGGAGCCACTTGTTACCAAGTCAAATTTGTACGTTCTTAGGATTCGAACTGAATTCAGTTGACATGAATATGGGCTTACCCTTAAACAAGCGTAATAAAAATTTTATCTCTTGTTAAAGACATATCAAAAAAGAATATTTTGACGATTAGGGAGTTCGCTCAATTCGTCGGTGTCCTCACCTCAGCTTGTCCAGCCATTGCCTACGGTTGGGTATACACAAAACGTTTTGAAAGTGAGAAATATCGAGCATTACCTACAACGATCTAATGATGATTATGACAAGAAAATGGCCATTAGTAAAGCTTTACTACCTGATTTTACATGGTGGGAAGGACATATTATGTCTTCTAAGAATCCTTTGCGTCGCGGTCAAAAGGCTTTAGAAATTTTTTCAGACGCCTCCTTATCAGGGTGGGGCGTAATGTATAACAGGAAGCGCGCCAGCGGATTTCGGGAATATTCCATATAAATTTTTTAGAGCTTAAAGCGGCTCTTATGGGTCTAAAATGTTCTGCAAGCGAAATGCACGATTCAGAAATTTTACTTCGTATCGGTAACACTGTAGCTATTTCATATATTAACAGAATGGGTGACGTACAGTATAATCATTTAAATGATATTACACGCGAGATATAGTTATTTTGCGAAGAGCGTCGACTGTACATTTTCACATCATATATTAGATCGAAAGACAACACCGAAGCTGACGAGGAGTCGAGACGCACCAATATTGATGCGGAATGGGATCTCTCACAGACTGTCTTTAGAGACATCGTAAGCAACTTTGGGCAGCCTGATATAGACCTCTTCGCATCTCGTTTGAACAACAAATGCTCTAAGTACATAACGTGGAAACGAGACCCGTCCGCCTTCAATATTGACGTGTTTACACTGGATTGGAGTAATTATTACTTTTACGCCTTCCCACCATTCTCACTTTTTCTCAAATGTCTGCGTAAAATTGTCGACGATGAAGCCACAGGCATCATGGTTGTGCCATTCTGGCCAAGTCAACCATGGTAGCCATTGCTCCATTCACTGGCGTGCAAAGACCCTGTGTATTTTCATCCCGACAATCAGTTACTGATGTCTCCTTTCAGAGAACCGCATCCCCTTTTGGAGAACCCTTATCCTGGTGTCGTGCCAATTATCAGGGAAGCGTATAGGCGACGATCACTCAAGCCAGATACAGTAGATATTATGGTGTCTTCCCTTTCAGTAAATTCCCTAAAACAATACAATGTGGCATTGAAAAAGTGGTGGCAATTTTCCATTGCAGAAAATATTAACTGTTATAACGCAACCGTTCTTCAAATTCTTGAATTTCTAACAATTCAATATAATAAGGGAGCAAGCTACTCTAGCTTGAACACTTACCGTTCTGCCCTCCGTATAATATTTGGCAAATGGTTCAGTGAGAATGACCAAGTGATAAGGTTTATGAAAGGCGTCTTTAAGCAAAGACCTGCTTTTCCGAGGTATCAATTTACGTGGGATCCTAAGTTAGTTCTTAATTTTGTAGGAAATCTATATCCAAACGATAGTTTGTCTTTAAATAGAATTTGTAAAAAGACAGCGTGTCTGCATTATCTTCAGGACAACGGGTCCAGACCCTATCCCTTATTAAATTGTCTTGCATTACATTTAATCAAGACATTATTGAAATAATAATCTTTTATTATTATTTCAATAATTAAATAAATTTGATTAAAACTTCGGCACCTGGTCGGCTAATGCCACGTCTTATTATTCCTTTCTTCCCGATCAGGGAAGAGGTTTGTCCTGCAAAGGCACTTACGTCATATATTGAGATTACGAAACAGTTCCGAATGAACTCTAATACTGACCGTTTATTCCTCACGACAAAAAAGCCGATACTTAACGCAAGTTCCTCAACCATCAGTCGATGGATCAAGGGGATAATGGAAGAAAGCGGCATAGATACTGACACCTTTTCTGCCCATAGCACTCGTCACGCTTCTACGTCGGCAGCCCACCGTAAAGACGTGTCTATCGAACTAATTAAGAGAACCGCAGGTTGGACGGGCACCTCCCTTGTTTTCGCAAAATTTTACAATCGGTCTCTCTTGATGAATGATGGAGAAAGTGCATTTGCAGAAGCAGTATTTGATTGTAATAATTAATATTATAATAATAATTAAGATATGTAATTTGATAAAATAAAAGTTGATTGTCAAACGTATAACCAATGTTCTAATGTTATTTCGCAAACGCGCTAAACATCTACCTGGTGAACTTAAATGTCGAGGATGTAACGACGAAGTATAATTAAAGGTTAAACAAACTTACCTAAGTGAAGTTTGACCATAATTATATGAGTCGTTACATCCGAAGGCATTTAAGAACCCTCCCATAACCCATATCCCCCACATAAGTTTGCGAAATACCAGTAAACTCTAAAGAAATGACGTTTCGGCGCACGAGTCGGGGCCGGGTGGGGGCGCGGGAGGAGGGTACTTGTACTTTTTTTTTTAGCATTTTCAGCTCTGAAATTGTGCTTGATGCCTAGTACATAGAAGAGTGGACTACCTGGTGAACTTAAATGCCTTCGGATGTAACGACTCATATAATTATGGTCAAACTTCACTTAGGTAAGTTTGTTTAACCTTTAATTTACTGCTAACCAATTAGTTTTTAAATTTAACTTAATTACTGCTCGTAAACGGTGAAGGAAAATATTGTGAGGAAAACAGCATGACTGAGAATGAAAAATTCAAGGGCATGTGAAATCCCCAACCGGATTACGGTGGTGCACTATGGCCCATACGAGTTGGCGAGTTGGCGATGGCGAGCGGTTCGTGCGATGTACAAGTTAGGCTCCCGAGTATCTCTGAGGAATAAATTTCAGGAAATCAATATATTAACTTTGGCATCGCAATATATTTACGAAAACTTAATGTACGTAAGAAAGAATCTGCATTTGTTTAGGAAAAATTGTGAAATACACAATATAAATACAAGATATAAAAATAAACTTGCTGCCCATAGCAGTCGCTTACACAAAGTCACTAAGTCATTCAAGGGACAATGTATACGCTTTTATAATAAGGTTCCGGTAGACATTCAAAATTTGCCTTTAAATAACTTTAAAACAACCATTAAACAGAAACGTGCCAAAGGCTATTATAAAATTTCTGACTATCTGGATGATAAGAATGCGTGGACCGCGGAAGAAACCGCTCGGCAATATCCAGTAAATTCTATTCTTATTTTATCTTTGTCGAATCATAAATTTAACAATTATTCCAAATTGTATTTGTATTGGCTTATTTAAAAAGAGCAACCCCTGAGTTTCTTGCTCGTTCTTCTCTGAGGAGACTGCCTAGTGAATGAGCGATAACTGTATGACATGACGATTTCAAATGTTATTCTTATAACTTACGAAATAAAAACATTTTTGATTTTGATTTTGATTTTGACATCAGGTGTCATTGAGGTCAAGCAGCTACCCGTTTAAAAAAAAAAGCACCTATGCCAATACCTTCTATTTCACTTACCTAATATGCCCTATTTTTTTCCTTACGGTAAAAAAACTCATCAGGTATAATAGATTTGTTGAATAACTCGTGGCGCAGCAGTTTTTTTATTTATTTATTTATTTAACACTTTATTGTATATAAGCATACACGTCAAACAAAACAAAACAGGAGAATATTAAAATATACAAAAGGCGAGCTATCTCTATAAGAGATCTCTTCCAGCAACCTCAGTAAGGAGACAAATAGATGAGGTAACGTAAAAGTAGACAGCGGGTACACTTACAAAAACAGTAGTTATAAACAAACCTACAACTAATAAATAGAGAAAATAACAATCATGTCGATGACATACATACTTAAATTATGGTGTTTTTTTTTTTATTAAAAGTAATTTAAATCACCACAGACACATGGTCCGTGCTCTTGTTTACAAAAATAGTTTATAAATTAACTTGTTTCTTTTTATATTTAATACTCTAAAGACTACGACTATGCTTAAATCTAAAACAGTGAGTTCTTGTTCTTTTAGTGTTTTTTATGGGGAGGGAATCCTGTGGAGTGCCGCCTCCTTAGTTGTTTTTTTTAAAAGAATTATGATTTTTCGTCAGTTTTGAATTTTGAATGATTCGAATAAATAATTTGCTTCCTAGTGCAATTTTGTAATTTTATTTAAGTTTATCGTCTTAATAGGCCGGAATTTGCGTTTATTCGCAAGGAATAATAGTTGTGTGGATAGCTTGCGTCTTGCAAGCGACTACATATTGGTGACCCCGCTTAAATTTCGAAATGCCGAACGATACTGATATTGGAGTTGAATCATCAAAGGTGAGTGTTAAAATTCCACCATTCTGGTCTGAAAAACATATATATATATTTTTTTTCCATATACTTATTATTATTATTTATAGGGTACCTATACGTTTAAGATTAGTGAAGTTAAGCAATGTCTAGCGAACTGAGTCCTTGGTCTCGTAACCACTAGTGTTTCCGTCCTTCGGAGGCCACGTTAATCAGTTGGTTCCCTAGCCTATTTTTTGATTTGATAGATATAACGTAAAAATTGTTACACCTTCGGCCTCATCTTCACTTAACATCAGATGTGTGAGGTCAAGTGCTTACCCGTTGTGCATAAAAAAATCCGAGTCGTGTTTCATACGAAATGAAATACTTCTACAAATATATTTATCCGAAGCCTAATTCTTAATACCGTTGAAATTCATAAACACATCTTACGACTTTATTGGGGCGGGGTGGGAATATGCGGCACCGTCCTAAAATATGCGTAAAAATTCTAGCGGGCATAAAATTTCAATCAGCCTCATATACATATGCGATGGGGCTGCCAAAATCTTGGAGTACGGGTTATAATATCCGAAACATTTCGGATATCAACATTCTTTATTGCATCAATTGCATATAAATGTTACATAAATATTACGTATATAAAATCTGTAAAAGTTAGGAAATCTCATTATTTCGAAGATCTGCTTTATATACGTGTGATTAATACAAAACAAATTTATTTTATTGCACAACAAAAGTTACAATATAATCACAAAATCCCTGTTATATTCTTCTGTTCCCTGTTTTGACTACCACTAGGAGAATACAGTTTTAATCGAACGGAAAAATCGTTAATATCCGAAACTGAAATCAGATGTTAAATGTAATATCCGGAAACTTTACACATCTCTCGCCTACTCTCCCTAGAGTGATGCGCTATGCTTTTTGCACGAATCGAGATCAAACCCACTTACTATACATACAAGTATCATACGAGCAACAAGCCAAAATGAAGAAATATAAGGATATTAACCCATTCATTGTAAACAGTCATGGGACAAGGATTTATTAAAGTGAGGTAGGTACATACAAAATTTATGTCAGAAATAAATTACTGCAATCTCAGTTCACCTCCACCCACTATATAAACAATATAAAATGTCCTTGGACTTATACAGACAGCGCCATCTAGTTCCACACTAAGCTCATTGGACGCGACTGGCACAAGCCCATGAGATTTGGCATACTAGAGAAGAGTAGGTACTGGGTATATATGGTGTAGTGTTTGTTGTAGTGGTTAGCAACTCTGATCAATATACCAAAAAGTTGCGGGTTCGAATCCCGCTAGGGGCATATGCTTGTTTGATGAATACGGACATGTGTACCCGAGTTACGGATGTTTTCATTTATAATAAGTATTTATTTACAAAAAAAAACAAAATGTATTTATGTAGTATATCAACCTTTACAGGTTTTCGTAGGCGTCTTACAGTGAAGATTGTTCAAATAATGTTCTATGGATAAATAAATAAAAAAAAAAAAAAAAAAAAACTTACGATTAGGTACTCATACAAAGTAAATCATTTTGAAACCACGTTTAGTGTAGAAGTTCTTTTTTTTTTTTTTTTTTTTTTATATGAGAGGGCGGGCCACCTGATGGAAAGCAATATGAGAGGGCAGCAAACGAGCATGCGGGTCACCTGATGGAAAGCAATCACCGCCGCCCATGGACACCCGCAACACCAAAAGGGTCACAGATGCGTTGCCGGCCTTTGAGGAAGGTGTAGGCTCGTGTAGTTCAACAATTTTCGGCTGAATTCGGTTATGGTTCCTTCGTAGTGGAAAGTTGTTCCTAATCAAAGGTTGGTGTCATCGGTGAACAGGAATTACACGAATTAAATTCCACCCTGTAGAGCGATCCTTCACAATGTTTTTCTTGGGCATGTTCATTCTAACACTGTTACAATACAGTGCGACACGTGAATTAAAATTTGGCCGCTGAGTTTCGTGATCATTCTTGTCTGATGAGTCAGTTCTATGAATAAGAGGTAGTTACACTTATGCTATACTCGTTTGACGATTTCAGCTCTAGCGAACTCCAAGTTCAAATCCATATAGATCATTACCACCTATATTTCAATACATACTTGTCAAAGCGCAAAACAACCACCAAAGCACAGGCGAAACGTAAAGTCTTGTCCACACGACAGCGACATCACGTTGCGATTTATGACGCCTCTAAAGTTGCCGGGCAGTATATCGACGCAAAATCTATGTACACGACACGCGTCGATGGCTTTGTTAAGAAATATGACCGGTGGAATTTTATGTACCCCGTAGTATCTGCTCTAGAATATATATAGCTAGCGAAAAGTTTGAGACGACTGCAACATTTTCGTATAGTCGAGGTTACTTAATGATTTGGTTTTCCGATAGAGATTATTTATTTTTTATTATTATTTATTATTTACAACGGGTTGGTACTTGACCTCAATCACACTGATGTTAAGTGAAGATGAAGTCGAAGGTGGAAGCGTAGTGACCCGGAAACCCCAACACTTTTGGGGGACTGGCTATTTTATCTCTGACAACCGGAACACAACAATTCTATTAACATTGTTGCTTGGGAGATTTATGTAAGATGGTGGTAGCTAGCCAGGCGGACATTTAAAATGCCCTATCACCAACCAAACCGAGTACTTAAACGTGTACCCCGCTGGGGATCGAACCCGCGACCTCCGAATCGTAAACCCAACGTTGTTTACATTGAGCCACGGAGGCGGATTATTATTATTATTATTAAATTCTTTATTGCACACAAAAATAAAATACAAAGAACATTTAACATAGATGATGAAGTGTACAAAGGCGGTCTTATCGCTGATAGCGATTTCTTCTAGACAATCTCAGTTAAAGAAGGTTTTTAATAAGTAGTTGGATAGTGCAAAGTAAAAGGTGAATAACTTTAAATATCAGTAAGTACATAGGGATTGATCGGGATGTGATCTAATGATGACCATTCAGAGAGTATGGAAGAGGTCCAGCAATTAGACAACCAACTACTCAGTAGAATGGCAAAAGCTTGTAAATTTAAAGTAAGAACTTCATACACGGTCTTCGTCTCAATAACTGGACTGATAATTTGGGCTTCTATATCGATCTGAACTTCCACCATTCAATCTCTGAATGGTCATCAACAAACTATCCTCCTCAATCCTTCATAGAGATCCAAGGCGACAAGGAAAACCTCCGAATCTTCACCAGACTTTATGAAGAAATCTGCACTCAACTGATTTTGTCTTGTTATTGATCTTTATTGGATGTTTTTATTAAGAAATGATTTCCTTTCCGAAGCGGTAGTAGCTTGGACATACTCGTATTTACTGACGAAGAAATACCCTTATCATTATTTCCAATAGAATCAAATAGACACTCAACAACTGATATCATGTATTATTGACATTGAAATAAATGCTACAAGTTTGAATTGGTTTGAATACTACATACATACATAATGTCACGCCTGTTTGCCGTAAGGGTAGGCAGAGATCACAGACTTCCACTAGGGTGAGTTTCCATAATAATCTGGCTGTTTTTAATGTAACCTGTTTCTCCTGTCAATTGCATGGTGTTCATTATGGTTGCTGAGCCGTGAACACCAGCAGTGGACGAGGATACTCGTGGGCACTATCTAATGCCTGCCTGTGCTCTACAGGATCAAGGTCCTAAGTGACTACTTATCGGCGTCGACATCCAGATCTGCATCTGGGAGACCTTCGGGGTAAATCTACCCTCCCCCGAAAACCGCTCATTCAGGCTTGACCTCTTCATCGTATATGAAAGGACTCGAGGGCTACGTCCACTGCAGCTCCAAGACCTTCAGGCCAGTGACAGTGATTTGCCAAGGGGTGCAGGGGAGTGAGCTGAGTGTACAATAAACGCCCTAAGCAAGCCGCCGCAAATCTTTTGTTTTGACTTGCGTTATAAAATGTTTTAAAACAGTTTTTGAATATAACATTGTTTTATAGAGATATCATGCAGTCAAATAAAAAACCTACTTCGTTTAAATAAAAAGGCAACGTTTATGCATTTTCCTGGATTTCATCCTACATTTTACCAACATTTTCCAACTTCTGCGATACAGATCGGGTAACCAACTATCTAGATCGGTCAAGCAAACCGAATAAAAATGCCATAAATTCTGCGTCCTTATTCAGTTTTATTTTCTGGTACCATGCATGTGAAAGTACGATCGTTCGATAGATGGGATGACTAATCGAACTTAAGATCCGATGTGTTTGTCTTTGGATTTATATTGAGTAGATGTGGATGGTATTCAACGTTTGGAGAATTCACCTTTTATCTTAGTTACCAAATAGGATCGAAGGAATTTCCATTCTGCACTGAAACGTACTGGGCAATCTTCTGCTACATAGTCAGTTGCAAAATTTAGTTACCAAGAGGACCCGAAGGAATTTTCGTTAGGAAAGTTTATTCCGTCCTATGGACAATTTAAGATTTATTTTTAATGTACAGAATCAATCAAAGAAACCGCTCTGACATGCACCCGAGAAGCCTAACGCAATTTATGCATAATACTTAAATAACTGTGATAGGGGTTATTTCCTCGAATTCGCGATTATAAAAAAAATGGCCATTGGTGTCGATTCGGATCTACACCAACTAAACTAAACTAAAATCAGTTTTGGAATGGTGCCGTCGCATCGTACTGCTCCAGGGAGAAAGATACAGTACTACTTTAAAACTGGTTTTAGTTTAGTTTAGGTTAGTTGGTGTACATCCGAATCGACACCAATGTTATCAATAATTACACAAACACATATTCACACACACACATACATAACTAAGTAGTTTTTATTACATTTTTATTTCATTCTTATTTTATAAGTAGCATAATATTAACCTATTTCACCTTAACCTTGATTGGATATTTATTTAACATTTAGTTATGGAAGAGCGGAGCCTCCTAACACAGGTATTTTATACTTAAAAGGAGAACCCCGATACCTCATTGATTGTTTTATTAAGGTACTGAAATAAACATTTTGTCATTTTTTTTTTTTTTTTTCAATAATTGGTAAGTCTCAAAAATAACCGTAATTAAAACTATATTGGTATTATTTGTAATAAGCTTTTAAGCTTCTCGAGTGCTAGTCGGAGCGTTTTTTTTGATTAATTCTGTATTAAAAAATATATCTTAAGCTATCCCATGAGGGCGCCACTGAACGGAATAAACCCTCTTAAGTACCCAATAATGGAATGCTAAATAATTTCCCATTTTGTAGCCAGTATCAATATTTCGTTACCAAATGGGAGCGAGGTAATTTCCATTAGGTAACTATAGTACTATATAGTTACGGAATAGGAATTCATTTTTTAGCTATCGTTTTGTAGCCAATTAGGAAATTTATTTACCAAATGGGAGTCTGGAGCGTGCTGACCGAGCTGTAAACTTTGTCATTTTGAATGGAGCAGCCGATTGGATTCCTTTAAAAAAGCTGCATTTTACCGCACTATAATTTAAAAGTAGGTATTTCAACTATTGTTTTAATGGGGGAGTCGATTGAGGTGAAAGTAACGCTAGATGTTTTTTATTATCATTTTAATGCTATACAGGGTGAATTGGACTTCGTATAATTCTCATTAACAGGTGTCGCAACTCTTGATTATCTTTCCCGAAGGAACCATAGTCTGATTTGATGAAAAAAAAAAACGATTACCTATACAATGGAAACCATTCTGAATCCACTTTAGTATTAGACATCCAATAATTTTCGGCTGGTGACTCCATTCCTGATTACGAACAACTTTCTACTACGAACTACGAAAAATGTTTGGACCTATAGGGTTAATGTTTTTTGCATTTTGCGCCACTATAATCTCTTCTTTACTTCGGGTTGATCCCATGATTAGTATCTCCACACGAGCGAAAGCGTAACGAGTTACAAATGCATTGTATTCGTACATATTTGAGTCCTCTAATCACTATTACACAAATAAAATTGTCTCATAGCAACAAGTTCGTTACACGCGCGCGACGACTACGATTCCCAAACATGGCAGGGTCGCCATATAGGGTTGGTGTTGGGAGATAAATAAAGACGCTTTGACTGCCGATATAGTACTGGATTTATTGTGCTAATTACATACCTTATATCTACTACATAATCTCATCTCTACAACTTAAATACTAAAGGTCGTTTCAGAATGGTTTACATTATAATAATAATAATAATAATAAATATCCTTGACATACACACATCGCCATCTAGTTCCACTTTAAGCAACTATAGGCTTGTGTTGTGGATACCAGATGGTTGATATACTACATAAATACATTTTTTTTGTAAATAAATACTTATTATAAATGAAAACATCCATAACTCGGGTACACATGTCCGTATTCATCACACAAACGTATGCCCCTAGCGGGATTCGAACCTTGTATGGGGTAATCGATTTGTTTTAACGAATTCAACTATGGTATCTTGGGGAAAGTTATCCGTAAACTGGAGTGGAGTCACATGTAAACTGGAATTACACGAATTAAATTACACCCTGTATTATTCTCGAGTGCATATAGAGCTTCCAAACTCGTGCTCGTTTCTATAAAAATGCTCTGACCAATCATATAATTGGACATGACGCGACAACCAATCGCCAAAGGCGACGCAGCACGTACAATGCAAATACTAACACTTTCATTTTCGCGCCCCATTTTCCAATGGCTCCGCTCAGTTTTTCGTTGACTCATTTTTTAAGCTTCTGTAGTGTAACAGGAATATATTCGACAGACACAGGGTTATTATTGTGGTTGGTGTTCTTTTAATATGCAAGGGGCACAGATAAGTATTTATTTAGAAAATTATTTCAATTAGTAATAAAATTTCGGGGTGGAGTTTGGTCCGTCTTTACAAGGTGATTGTGCTCTTATACAAACAACTTTTACTGTGGGAGCGACTATGAAATTTCGAAAAAAGAAATCAACGACGACCTGTTTGGTGTAGTGGTTAGAAACTCTGACTGCCATACCTAAAGGTTGCGGGTTCCAATCCCGCTAGGGACATATGTTTGTATGATGAATACAGACATGTGTTCCCGAGTTATGGGTGTTTTTCATTTATATATGTATTTCTTTAGAAAAAAAATGTATTTATGTAGTATATCAACCATCTGGTATCTACAACACAAGCCTATAGTTGCTTAATGTGGAACTAGATGACGTCGTGTGTATGTACAAGGATAGTAAAAAAAAATCTATACCTGCCCGAAAATGTATGAAACAGGATTTTTTTTTTCACGAGTACAAAGTTACTCCCATAGCAAAAGTCGTTCGTATTCAAGCGTAGGTACTCTTTCCAGTAAATTATACAGACAGACAAAAATTCCACCCAGTACTTTACCTAATGTCTCATTAATGTCAATATTAAATAATTAAAGGCTTATTGGAACGTTCATCTTAATAAAACGTCTCAACATTGAGATGACCTTAATTGAGACACTATTGTATATTCAATACATACATAACGACACGAATTTTATCCCAAATGAGTGGTCAGAGATATCCCAGTGTTTGAGTTCCAAGCATAACAACATCCACGGTTCATTTTGTGAAATATACAGAAATGCACACGTGACAGGGCGTGGGCCCATCGCCGTTGAAACGCGCAAATCTATCGATGTTTTTTGGTGGAAAGCCCCATAATCACCTTTTGCGACACCCACAGGAAGAGACGAGTTGGTTCTATTCTATTTGAGTGTGGAAACCACAACATTATCAAAAAAATATAGAATACTGGCCTTAAATTTGCAAGATCGGACCTTCTTTACCCCATTTCCTTTTAATATTTGACTGGTCAACTTATACGATAGCAAATAAATTATTATCCCATATCAATTTTATACCGACAGGGGATAGCCTTTACTTGCATAATAACCCTAGAGCGGAGGCGGTATGTGTGGCACGCCTCATATTGCGTTCACTTGTAATGCATTAACTGCACCATACGCGAATTTTATATGACCGCTTTTTACCTTTGCTTCACAAAGTAATCTAGACTCTACTCTAGGCACATAAAGCCTTTTATTTGATTGTAAGTTGAAACTTACAAAGCCAGTTTTTAAGATAAATAGGCTGTGTGGTTTTTGGCAAAGCTAAAACGTAGACTCGTACGAAATAGTTTTTGATGCAACTCCGTACAATATAGCTCCGGTAAGTTGATTAATTTTGGTTTTCAAAATTCGAACACCAAAAATATCTAATTGTATGTAGAACTTTTTTTATAATTAACAGGATACGCGTTTGACCACAATCCCACCTGATGGAAAATTACGATGTGGCCGAAGATGAAGCACGCGATCTCAGTGGATGCCTATTCACCCTGCTCTTGAAGATACCAACGTTGTAAAATTCAGGAAAGACTGACGCCGGAAGGGACTTCTATGCCTTGGCTGTTCGCATTATGAATGAAGAGTCGAACCGCTTAGTTCGAATGTTCGGTATGTTAACTACATATGGGTCGAATCCCTCCCCCCGCCTAGTAGTCCGAAGATGAGATGGCGACGGTGGAATAAGATTATGTAATTCCAACGCACACTCACCGAAGTGTATCCTCGAAAAGACTGAGAGACAGGCGACCTTGCGACGGTGTTCGAGGCTCTGCAATTTAGCAGTGATCGAATGGTCAGCAAGGAGTCTTTTAGCACGTCGTTCCACAAAATCGAGTGCAGCCAGCTGGTACTTTGCTGAACCATCCCAAAGGTGACAGGAAGCAATACGTCACAATTGCGTAACAAACTTAATTTTGTCGTTTTTCTTCATACATCGTCTAGGTAACAGTGCATAATTATAAATGCTGGGGTGCACGTGACATAGTCGTTCCTGATTGTTTTCAATTGAAGGCAGTGAAGCCAAGTCGGTGGGCTTATAAACCCTGCTATCAGGTCGCCACTAATCTAACTCCAATCAACCAAACCCTGAGCTCTCGTGGTGGACTCGGGCTTATTACTTACTGCTAGTGACATAACGTTAAGATGTTAAGTATGAAACCAGGATCATTATCCTGGTTTCTCCAAGGAGAGCAGTACTCCATTGAGTACTGCTCTCCTTGGAGAAGACGGCCAAGTTAGCCATCTTTTTTATTGTCATATTCACATTTAGGGAATCATAATACTAGTTTATATCGAAGCGAAAAAAAAAAACAATTTCCCTTACCACATATGCTATATGGGACATCTTTGCTTACTACGTCTATGCGTAAAAAACATTCAATTTGCCTTAAATCTCAACAAATGTGATGTGTTGACAAATCAGATATTTTATTGCCAGGTCATGCATGTATGAGACAAACATGGCTATTTGTCAGAAGTGAAAGCAATTCTATTCTGTGGTATATAAAATATAAGTTTACTACAGTCTAATTCTCCTAAGAAATAGGTCTTTCATTTGACCACAGACATATACTGGACTAGATAACACAAGTTGTCATCACATTTCGTGCCCTTAGTTGGCGTAAAGCGCTAACTCTATCCTGTTAAATTCATTCACTGTAAAAACTATCGGGACGAGAGCAGAAGGCAAAAATAACAAGCTTCAGCATCGTATAAGTGTCCTGACACGCAATCGTAACGTAACATAATAGTAGGTACAATAATTCAACCGCAAAACCACCGACTTCACTAAGGTTCCGCTCTTAATATCCGGAGTGAATGATCAGATCTTAACCAAAATTAATTTGGGACCACCTATACATTATGGCAAAAAAAACAAGATCAAAATTTGATAACAATTGACGAAAATATGGGAGAACATTCATTAAAAATACATACAGTCGAACTTAGAACCTTATTCTTTTTTTGAGTCCGTTTAAAATGTGACGCTTGTGCTTTCAATTTGACACACGTCTTACATTGTTTAATTAAATAATATAATCTTAGCACTCACACTTTATTCTCGTATTGATAGGACGTAGTTATTATTTCAATCTCTTCCGTTGCTTATTCCATCTTTCTGTGCTCGTTTATGTCTATATACTATATGGCAAACATGTATTTTTTTATTTACTTATTTAGTTATAGTACTCTCAACTTGTTTTATTTTTTTTCTGTTTATTTTGTTCCTCCACCGGTACTCCACCTTGTTTTTCTCATTGTTTATGTCAACCTTGACATTGGAAGAATCATCGTCAAACACGATGGAGCCATAAAACACACAAAAAGTGAAATGAATATAATACCTGTGCATTTGACCGATATTAATTACAGATTATTACTGAGTAGCCCAGGAGGATCTTCTTAGCAAATCGATGAAAAAGACATCAAATTCTGGGAGGATGAAGTTGATATGATATTGATATGATATTTAAGATTATTGTTTAATTTACGATATGTGACACCGAATAAATACTTTTTCTTTCTTTGTGTCCATGTCCAGTGATTGGCCGTTGTATATCATCATCAATGTCGACTTCCGTAGCATTGTGGTTTTGCGTTACTGCCATGGAAAGGTCGTAGATTCCCTATCGATACAGATGACAAACTTTCTTATATTATTTCCAAAAAGGCGTTGTTCTCAATTCGTTCATGGTACCTACATTTTTTCTTGTTTGATTGTTAAGGGTTATCTTAAGGCCTACAAGTTCCGTAAGGCGTTTTGTAACTTTGTCTTCACTGTGATGTTATTGTTTGTCTTAATCCAATCCCGGATATAAAAATACATGTAAAAATCCGCCTGACAATATTTTATATCCTCTTCTATCCTTATTCCCAAGCGATAATGCTCTAGTTATACCAGAAAATGTTACAACGATGACCTAAAAACGTATGTAGGTTATTCAAAGTTAACACACTCGTTACCTGCCAGCGCCCGCCATCTGTTTTCTAACCGTCGAGTTTTCACTCTTACTTTTTTCCCAAACTCCCCCCGGATGTGGGCCAAGAGAAGGTATTAACATACAGTATTACGGCGCTTCATATGAACGGGAGTTAAATTTAAATTTTTAGAACAGCATTATCTTAAATTTAAATAAGCGAGGGTTGAGAATACGTAGTGTTTTAAGCGGTTAGTGGGGTTTTATTATAAAAAAGAAGATATTAATAACCAATGTTACAATTGGACACAAGCCCGCAATTACCTATGTACCTAAAAAAAAAGAAAAATTTACACGTCACCAAGGCACCTGTTCCCGAAATATCGAATCAGTCACCACACACAGCCCGTCACAAGTAAAATAGGGTGTAATCAGGTGTTAAAAATAAAGCGAAGTGAAAAATCACTACGGTGTTAGGGGTAGGGTGGGAAATGCCGAAAGGGCTTCCGAGTGCATTGACCTTTTGGGGACCACTGGGCTGGACAGAATAGATAGCATTTGGAGATTTATTGGTATGCCTAATTAATAATGGCATTTATACAGCACCCACAAAATAAGTTAGGGTAGGTATTTACCTAGATATTATTTACGAAAACGGCACCCTTAACTTGATGCAAGAAAATATAATGGCTTTTCAAATACGTATTCTGATGCTAACACAATGGTCCCCCCTCGAAGTGCGATTTCTATCCACATTTCTCCGTCTTGCAATTTTGTTATACTATATGTTATCCTAAACATATTATTTTACCCTAATACCAAATTCCTTTTGTTTATATATACAAAATCATCATCATTCAATGTTCCCAAAATGTCACATTCTTCCAAAAACTTGAGAAAACTTTGTCGCGTAGTACAATTTGGAAGAATTTCTTTTGATCGCCATCCAGTGTCACGTTGTCCATTCAATCAATGGACTAGTCATTGGCAAAAGATTTGTTTGTGCATATCACGTGAAGTGGACGCAAATTGCAATAGATTTTTCTTTACATTTTGTTTATTTAAAGTTTTTTATTTTTTCTAAATACCTTTTCTAAATCTTATTAAAGTGTCGCGACTTCAAATCCCATACTCAAATGTCACATTCGATAAAACCAAACCACAGATTGCAATGGTTACAACGCAAACTAAACTTCCGAATCGTTTTTAAATTATAAGTAACCTAATCCCATATTATTTTGCCATAATTTGTTGAGCGGACCACCCTAGGTTATATAAAACAAAACACCTCTCATTCCCAAGGGACGTGGAACCTGCCCACGAATTTGCAATAATTCAAGGCACCTTTGATTAAAATGTCAAAAAGGAAATGCCACGCCATTATAAAATTTTAAAAAAGAAAGGTTAGTAAAGTTTCAGGTTTTCTGGCTGACAATTGCAATTTGGACTAACACGCGTTTCTTCCCGTGGGTGTCGTAAAAAAAGGTCTAAGAAATTACCGTGGGCACAATCATAAATATCATAATTTATTAGCAGCAGCAGATTAAATAAATAATATAATAATGACAGGATCTTTAAATTTTTCTCGAACTTAGGTATATTTTTCTCAGGCGAATAAATTGTCCCATTGCATAAAGCGTAGCCAACTCTTCCTTATATCTAAAGTTTATGAATAATCGTATCAGATGTTTGCGGAAATCTATAACTAAGTGTTCTGAAGAACTGTTCGAGCTAATACCCGCTGCTCAATTTAACTATTACACTTCTCGCCTAAAATTAAAACTCCATCCACATCACCTGGATGAGTGGAAGTCTACCACTGTACGCTTCTCAAGAAACTTCCTACCACGTACGACCACCCTGTGGAATGGACTTCCTGCAGCGGTATTCCCGAACGAGTACGACAATGGAACCTTCAAGAAACGAGCCTACACCTTCCTCAAAGGCCGGCAACGCATCTATGACCGTTTTGGTGTTGCGGGTGTCCATGGGCGGCGGTGATTACTTTCCATCAGGTGACCCGTATGCTCGATTGCCGCCCTCCCATATAAAAGAAAAAACTAAGTTACTATAACTATAAATATCTGGATTTATTCCACCAATAATACCTTTCCCTCACAATGCAAAGACAATAGTGCACGGCTTCTCCTCTCTCCTAAACACATGCAGGCTCAATGTAATTAAGTTATATTCTTTTTCAGTTATATATCAGCCTTATACTAAATATATATCCTAATATTTATAGTACCTAGTTGTATATTATTATATCTATCGATGACTAAGGTAAACAGTCTGTACATTACCGATACAACTCACCCTATATTTTGTATACAAACATCGAGCAAGTATATGATAACACTTGAAACAACTTGCAACTACCCTTATCTGACAATGGAACATCGAACGTTTTCTTATATAATCAAGTGCTGCTACTTCTGTGTTAGGGTTACATTGTGTTTTTATTATACAAGCGAAAGCGTTCTTATTTTGTAGGTAATATCTTTACATTTGTTTGTAACATTTTTCTTTTTAGTAACTCCAAAATAGAATGTAGTCATAGATCTTGGTGTAGTTATGACGCCATCCAGTCAATTATTATTATTTAATAAAATAATCGTGAATGCACCGGTACCGATTGAAATACTGTATACAATACAGAAAATTTATATCTTGGTTCATCTCAAAAATGGTTCATCATCATCACATTAGTCACAAAACATTCACTACTGAACATGGGCCTCCCCCTAAATTTTTTAATTTCCTTTTCCTGAATGCTTAATTTGTTACCTAAGAATAAATGAACAATTTAGATTAAGGATAATCAAGTATTTACTTTCGAGCTACTGTTATACCGGTAGGTAGAAAACAGCAAGCTAAGAAGTTTTCCATATGGCTAATATAATATTGGATACCTCTATCAATGATTGCTGAAGAAGAAGAAGAAAAAAACAGTTTATTTGCCACAAGTGGGCACACATTAAATGTACAAAATAAACTTAACATATATTTTTTTTTTTATGATTAACTGGATTCGCCTTTGACCACAATCTCACCTAATGGAAAGTGATGATGTGGTCGGAGATGAAGCACGCGATCTCAGTAACATAAAATCATTAAGAAGAACAACCTACAAAACATATAAAGATAAAGACAACAAATTTTGAGTGCCACTGTGGCCAGGAGTTCTTCCCCACCCTGGGAGAGGAATGCAATGTCTAAAAATAGTGTACGAGTATATTAATAATATGTGCTTGTTATGTAGCGGGAAAGTATTGTGTCATTGTAATAGTGCTGTGTGTGAATGTGACAAAGACGATAATAAATACATAAATATTTAGTATACAAGTATAACATAAATATAATAAGTTACTGTTATTAAATTACTACACAAATACCACCATAACAACAAACATAAAGACTCCGTCATAGGCCCCGAAGTATTATATTAAATCTTTTTGTTCTTCTAAAAGATACATTTTATATCTTTGCTGTTCACATGGTCAGCTCAGCTTTTTAACAGATATCTATAGTCTATTGTTATCTAATTGCTAAAAGCTTCCCTTATTTTTTTAAACGCTTTAAGTTTGTAATAATGGTAGAAACTAAAGTTTATAGAAACACCCCTTGTTCGACAAAGAATATTAAAATTTTATAAACAGTAGACATCCATTGATTTCACGCGGTCTTGGTAATTTGTCGGTTTATCTAGTCATGAACATATCGCTTTAATGTGTCCTCTTCCTCCTTCCGAAGTAGTATACAAGAGAAGGTTGTATAAATATGGGCGCCTCTCTATGAGCCTAAGTGCCGTCTTTGTCTCGTCAATAAAGAATAACACTCATTTAGGACAATGAGGCTATTAATATAGATTTCACCCATCTTTTTGTTTGAGTGTGAAAAATTTACTAGGGAAGTCGTATACTTACAAACTATTTGCTTACGACTAATTCTATATCATGCAGAGGTCCATTTGTTGTTGACGCACCTAACATTCATCATTATCATATCCGCTACAAGACGTCCACTCACAATACGGACAGGCGAACTGATAAAGGTCGCGGGAAATCGCTGGATGCAGGTTGCTTCCAACCGGTCACCTAACATTAACACTAAGCATTTCACTTCTTCTTTTAGTTCTAGTGCAGACTACTTATTGAAACCTGCGGGCTTCAGCGTTCCCCGAATCTTACAATCTTCGGGATCTAAGTCTAGGGTAAATAGGCATTTACTAATCGTGTCTTTTATCTTTAAATGCATCGTTACTTTCCTCCAGGTGAGATTGTGGTCAGGAGCATCCATAGCCCATAATTGAAAATTTTGAAAACCCCGAAAATAATAATTTGTTGTTCGGTTCAACCCTTTTGACACTATAATGCTACAGAAATTCAAACACATACATACCTCTTTTAGCATCAGGAGTTAAAAGCGTTTATTTCTACAACGCATTTACAGAGATCGCGTGCTTCATCTCCGACCACATCGTCACTTTCCATCAGGTGAGATTGTGGTCAAACGCGAATCCAGTCAATCATAAAAAAAAAAAACGCAAAATAATCATATAATGTATGTAAGTAAGTATATGTATGTAAATAACATATAATATTATATACATATATGTATAGTATATTTGTCCTTCCATAACTGCACTTTTTGTTCACCGTCCCGCACAATGCTCTAACCACCACTGAGGTTGGCTGGAGGAGATCTCTACTAGAGATAAGCTCACCTTTGTACAATATTTCCGACTGATTGTCAACATGTTTTTTTTATGTGCAATAATGAATATCTAAAATAATCAAACCCTAATTAGAACCCATAAAACGTGTCTATAAGAATTTTGAATTTCCAGAAGAAACCCTGCAGTCTGGAATAAAGACGCCTACATCTTTTTTCAAACTGACTCAAGCGCTAAGATTACGAAATTCTTTGCTTTTTGTGTGGATGATAAAATTCGATAAAGGCTTACTTGGCGGGATAGCTTCATAACTTGCTGGTTATTATCCTCGCCTTGACAACTTGATAACTACCGAGCGGATTTTTGGCAAAGAATTAAGATCGTGTCTGCTAAATCAGAAGTGAATATTCTTATTTTTTATATCCTAGACTAAGTAAATACAATTAATGTATATGCGTTGATTATTGTCCTCTGTTTTTTCTTCAGCGGGTATTTTACTGATCAACTCACGAGTTTTTCCTATTTAGACCAGTCTTACCCAATCAACTAAATCGTGTGCTTTGTTTACCTGAACACCTATTTTAAGAGAACACTCCTTTTATTCTCTTTGAAATTGAATCAAAAAACTGTATTCATTTATTTGAATGATATTAAACGGTTTATTTTTAATATTCCTGTTAAATTTGATTCGAGTAAAATATTCGTAGAGTAACTACAGTAGGAGTAGGTGCCTTATATTATTGAATATGGTAAAAATATGTTTATGCTCTTCAAAGCCCAAACCCCTAAATAATACTCATATCACGTAGCATGTCTGCGGCTTTGTATCACCTATGAGTCATTTAGCAACTTCTCAGAATAAATGATAGGTATACATTGTTGCCAACCTTAGTTTTTGTATTTTATGAATATGTTGTTTATATTCTCTGCTCTCTGCTTTGTTTGTCTGTCTACACAATTTTCTTATTTTACGTTTCAATTCGTTTCAACGAGTATCGTTGTCTTCACAAAGTAATTACTGTCATCCTATTACAACTTCAAGCATTAAAGTAAGTGGACGTAAATTCGAATTTATAATAAACACGAGCACATTTATGAAGATTGTATCATTTAAAATTTTGTATTAGAATGATGGTAGTAATTATTATCTTAAAAACTTTATTCTCACATCCCAAGTTTTATAACAGAATTTCTTTAAAGAAAATGACAATAAAGAACGCAAACAAATCCGCGCAGTACAGACAGTGTCACACCTATTATAGGGTAGGAGTTAGACGTTATCCTTTTCGCCTCACATAACGTTTAAAAGGTCATTTAAAGTTAACTGTCGAATAAACTTAATATGTTTATGTGACAAGGCGGTTGTAAAAGGTTACTTTTGGCATTTGTAGGACGATTTGGCGGGAATTCGCTGTAAAGCTATGATTGCCTCGGTTTCCGGGAACATTTTTGTGTTGATCGTCATTGGATGATTATTTGGGGTTGTTTATTGGCTGTTAAATTTGGATTTTATGTTGAATATGTCGGCGCGGGTCTGTTTTATGTACGATCTTATTATATCGTTTTGTATAAGGAAATGGTGTGCAATTAGTCATGAATTATTCAATTATATTGTTGCTTTTTAGCGCTTATGATTGTTGTTTTCGTGCTTAACTTTAGATTGAATCGTATCTGATTTTGACAAATGATATACAGCGGACCTACACCTAGAAGAGAACCCTGACCATAGAAGAGAACCATAACCATATTCATAAACGCTAAATTAAAATTATGATCTAAGATTTTATAGAAATGATTTGAAATCATGGATTGTTAATGAGAATCAAATAGAAGATATAAGAATAAATTATTATAACAATTTTACTACGAACAAGTTGGTCAAACAACAATCTCTTGAATGTGGTTACATTTTATATGTGAACAGAATCTGATATGATGTCTCAAAGTTGGAATTGAAGCCAACTGGGTCGGAGTATAGATGGAATCTGACAGGGAATGTTTTCGGTGTAATTGGCTGAGGACCAAGTAGGTATTTGGTGAAAATCTTATATCAATACAAAAAATCACCAGTCCAGATCTGCTTGATGTTAAGAGGATACTAAATGAGATTATAAATGAAATAGATACGAAAACTTGACCTTAATATTGTTTTATCGACCTTCCTTTTACCCTCTAGCATGCTTACGGACCTCGAACACGTTTCCTACGTTTCATAATCATGGAAAATTGATGCTGTGGTTGGATCTGTTTCCGTAATTTAGAATTATTCGGTGCTTACCTATGAAATTGACGTTTTGTATGAAGAATTTCATTAAGACTGTTTTCTCCATTTTTGATTTTTTTTTGGGAACGGCAAATCCAAATTTAGCTAAACTTTGTGTGTATTATCGGATAATATTAAGTTAAGTATAGGCAGCGTTAATTTTTAAAAGTAACCGCTTTATAAAAGTTTCAGCGAATCTAAGAAATAATATGGGAAGCTCATGAAAAGAGCTGTGTTCAAGTTTTTTTTATTATGTGATTTAGCTCAGACATTAAAAAATATTTCATGTGAAACCTTGAAATAATATTCCATTTTCCAAATAAAAAACAAATTTGGATATAGCTTTGAAAATCGCAGGAATTGGTACATATGATTAACGAAGAAAAAAACTCCAATTTCATAGGTAAAGACCCAATATATCTTTTTTTGGATAGTTTATATCTTATTCTAAATTGATCATAAAGAGCCCAATAAGTGATTGGCATCGGTACTTCGTCGATATCCTAAACACATCGGGAGGTCCAAATGACCATTCAAGCATTATGTTTGTTCGTACTAACAAAGATCCTTTTGTTTTGGAATCTTATACTATACTATCATCCTTATCAATATTGATTATTAAAATTAACATGTTACAGAAATCTGTATCAAACATTAGCTCAATTTCCTTTCTTTGATTCCCCTTTGTCTAAAACACTCCATTTACATACAATTCCCTTTCACTATGCTTAAAATAACTGCAATAAAAGACAGTCTGTTCTCTATAACCGATAATTATTCTTCAACGAAGGGTTGCTTTTGTTTTAACTACACCCCCGATGTCTCCCCTCCACTTTTAACCCCTACTTGAGACCCGATGGCCCTTTGCTATAGTGTTATTAGTTAACCGAGCGTTCTTCGGTTTATTTTTATTTTAAAGCCATCTTTATTGTTCTGAGCCCCTGTTTTCAATCATTCAATGGGGTTTGTTGATTGATTTATGAGAAACACACTATTCTTATTAGTCGTAAACTAAACTTTATATCAGTTTCGGCTACCCTATCGAATTGTGAACGCTAACGACACGATTAGGTTCGCTCAGCATGCTCGGAGTTACGCTGAGTGAGAAGATCCGGATCAAGGTGATCCTCTAGACAATCGTCGATATAGTTCTGCAAGTTAGCAGGTTGAAGTGGCAATGGACAGGTCATATCTTTCGCTGAACCGATAATCGCTGGATTGAGAGTGTATTGGATTAAACGAAGTGAGTTCGGGAGTGGATATTGTGAATAAACAAACGTAGTCTCCAGTTAAATGTAGCGACGAGCGTCGGGCAGTTAGAATTGACTGGGTGCCTACTGCGTAAAGCCGAAGATCAGGCCGAGGGTAGACTTACTTGACTGATGAAGATGAGTATTCGAAACATTCGTAAATTGAAGTCGTTGTCTAAATGGAACAGCGAAAGGTACTCTCATTAACGCAATAATTCAAAGTAATCAGACGATAAAAGTTTTTGAATGTGTCGAATTTCTCATGCAATAATTTGCTTGTGTCGTTTGTTGCGTAAAATTGTTTGTTTGTTTGTAAACGGTTTCTTGTATTCGTATAGTGAATGAAGATGAAAGTGGCAGGATTTTAATTACAAAACTTGTAATGAAGGTCTTTTCAATTGACTTCTAAAAAGGAGGAGGTTCTTAATTCGATAGATTTATATTTTTCTTATCTATAATTTTTGTGGTTTCGTAGCTCAATAGATGTAACTGTAAATTGAAAATTTAGAAACCGACCAGTTATATCATCCAGGTAGACTAGAGGCTAAGAACGAACCTATTTCCGTGTTTAATCTTGAATATAAAAATATTGAAAATTTGGAAACCTCCGAAAGATATGATATCATCAAAATACACCAAAAACCTGTGTTAAAGCTAATTATCCTCAAAACTGCTTAACCGATTTTCATCAAACATACCTACGAACCTGTCTCATTATTTAGTCTTTCATATAAAAAACCGCTTCCAAATCTGACTACGCATTAATGAGATATGTTCTCCCAGTTAATCTAGAATTTTGATATTTGTTACGAAGTGTTTCTAACCACAATTGATAAATCACAAACAATAAAAAATTGGTAATTTTTATCAGTTGTGGTCAGAAACACTTCGTGTCCTGTCCTGATATATCTATCAGGACAGGACAGGGCGTCTACAGTTGGACATAGGCGCCCACCATTGATTTCTCGAGCGACCATTTGGATGCGGCCTGCATCCACCTTGTGAGTAGACGTCCTACTACGCTTGCCTTTGCGTGATCTCCACTCAAGAACTTTAATGCTCCATCTGCCATCAGTTCTTCGAGCTATGCCAGGGACTTCCGTTAGACGGATTTCTTCATCCCTGATTACCCTTTCCATAGTTCATTTGTAAAATTATCATTTATTGTTACCATATCATAGAGGCAAGGCAACTCAGCTAACAAAATTACATCTAATAAGAATTATTAACCTTCCATTTCTAATAATCCTGGGTAATAGCTGAAAATCAGGGCTTGCTCGTTCATTGAGCATTTTTAATGCACTGAGCTATTGCACACATGCCCACATATCGCCAGTAAGTCTTGAAGGTATTGGGAAAATTTTAATTGTTATGGTATATCTGTTTACATCTGTTTGTATTTCTTAAAAATTGTATGTCTCTTGTTGTTTTCTTTTTTGTTAATGTTTCTCTCTTGTATGTGTACCAGTTTATGCAATAAACTTTTTATCTATCTATCTATCTAATAAGCAATACTAACCTCAATGTAACTGGATCGAACTTCGACCATTCACACGAACGAGATTAAAATTTCATCTCGAACCGGGATACCGTCCAACTGGGTTACAAGGCAGATGTACTAATACATGATGCATCGCGAACAGAGCTCAGACCGGCTATCCATTGTGATATAGTGACCCGATTCTGGGAGCGGTTGCTAACGTCGTGAGATTTTCATCAAGCGAAACAACTTGGAGATCAACATGAACCTACTTTTTATTAACCTTAATTTAACCTAAAATTAGGTGTTACGTTTAGAACCAATGACTGTGTGTCTGTATGTCTGTGTGGCATTGTAATATCAAAACGGCGAAAATGATTTGAAAACGGTGTATTATTTTCGAATGCTGATGTTTTTGAAATAATTGTGAGATATATTTGATGGAAATTGGATAAGCCATTCCGAAGATATTCAACCTTTACCACGGGTTGTCAATCTGGATGCCAATCATTGTCTTTCGACGATTTTCAGAATTTTTCGAAAAAGAAGAAGAAATTATGTATTTACCAGAATACAGTTTATAAGGACTTGTAAGAAACGTTTGAATCTTGTATTCAATCTGCATGTAGATGTACACAATATGACTTGTGACACTTTGCATAGCATAACGATAATTTAAATATTCCTTAGCTCTATAGAGCGCTATCCACCTTGTTCGTAAAAATGGTTTAGAAACGTTAACATGTGACGGAGTTAGCTACAGGCTTCGTTATAAAGTACCTTCTCTTCGTTCAATATAAGGGCCAGCATCTACCAATACCTATACAGTAGCAGTCAGTGTGTCGCTGGGTGATAACGAACGCGTCCTTTGTGATAATATCTGATTGTAGCCACCCTCCTTCCTCTACAACCTCTATTCTTATTTCATACTTACGGTGCTTGATATGTCGAGAACGTGACAGTTGAGTTATTGGGGTCACATCTTCAATGTTGGGATGACAATTTGAAGTGATAAAACTTTTGAAAACTTGGACTTTATTAGATACGATACTAAATTCTTTTGTTTATCATTTTTATTAGCTGTAAAAGTGCTAGCATTTAGCCGCGGCTTCGTACACCTATGTGTCTTCGTTTATATGTGTCATTTGTTTATTCCGCAGGAACAATTCAAATTCGGGATAAAAGTATCGCATATCCTACTCAAAAATCAAATCAAAATCAAAAATATTTTATTTAATGTAGGATACAAAAATATCACTTATTGAAAGTCAACTTGTTAATTTTTAAAACTACATTTACAGGGCAAACGTTATCACAGGGCATATTATTACCTGTACACCAAATTTCATCTAAATCCGTTTATTTGACTACCGATTGGTGACCCTGTCAGCGAAACCAAAGGTTTAGGGTTCGAATCCCGCGAAGTAAATGTTTGTGTGATGAATACGAACATATATTCCCGAGTCATAGATGTTTATATAAATATTTATGTATGTTTATCCGTTATCTAGTTTCCATAGCACAATCTTTGTCTAGTTTGAGACTAGGTGATTGGTGTAAGTATTCGAAATATTTATTTATTGTTATTATTTATTATTATTAGTTTCAATGTCACAGAGCAATGAATAGACAAATATCTAAATCTTACGTTTTTATAATTATTAGCTGGAAGTTAGAAGTGAATTATATTTATAGCCCCTACGCATAAAAGGGTGTTATGAATTATTTTTAATCATTTTCTGGTTGAATCATTGTAGCGCCAAAGTTAAGCGATTTAATTTTTTTACGAAAGCTGCTATTCGTTTGATAATGTTTAGTGATTGGAAATCTATTCAGACGTTTATAAGAATTTAGGTTTTACTTTGAGGTTAAAAATATTGTAACTAATAATATTATGATGTAAAATAAATTTATCTACCTAATCTAATCATAAACAAATGGTAGGTATTCTAATAACCTAATGAGTACTAACTTTAGTAATGGAAAAATAAAAATCTTGAATTAAAATAAGGTTTTCTTTTTCTCATTCACTCATAAACGAGACACAGAGAACGTATTTATATGATAATCCAAATGGTGCAACAGTATGCTACGCAGCAGCAGCCATGATGATGAGACATATTCCTTTCTTATAATCTTACTTAAATATATTTATATTTTTTAAATAGGTTTCTACACAGTACTCTTCAAAAGTGCAATATCCAGACCCATCACTCGATTGAAATTTTAATTCTTGCTAATATTAATTCTTGTGCACTAAAATTTACTACACAAGAACACTACAAGACATTTGTAACAAGCAATTTGTACAAGGGCGTTAGAAAAACTCCCATCGTTTGAGCTGGGACTGGATGCATTTATGAACCTGATTGTTCACAACACTTATACCTAGCATAAGATACGAAACTCGCTACTTTTATGTAATAAAGGAAATAAATCGTATCATTCCACAGAACAAACACCTAATCAATTTTAACGGATAATTAGGAATCATTTCTCCAACTTACCCCTATCCAATAATCCCTCTTGATTGATGACCGGCCAGTACCCCCTAATCGGTCAGATAGCGCCAAAACAAGAACACAGCTATTATTTATTAATTAACTATATCGGTAACAGCCGATGAGCAGGCCTTAATTGAACGATAAATCATAAACCTTACTCTCACACTTTGTGCAACTTTGGCATGGGTGAAGCACCTAGCTGCTGATTCAGTACTTACCAGGATTTCTCCTACGCTTGCATATTACTTTCTATTACCTAAAGGTCCAAACACCTTCCAAAATTGATACGGAAGTCAGCTCTAACAGGAAGCTTTAAGGTCAATTTTTGTTGGCGTTCCACAAGGATACATGTTAGGACCGCTCCTGTAAAGTGTAGTTACTGAACCGTAATCTTAAGATGATTTATGATATGTTGTACGTCTGACATTTACGAGTTAACAACCGTTCTGGGGAGGCCTTTTAATCAACTATGCTAATGTTAGGTGTTGATCCTTCGGTAAAGGCGGTGGGTCCCACTAAGCCTAATGTCAATATTAGGTCCTAATTGAATCTCCGAATGTGAGTAAAGTTTAATTAAGGTCTTGCGACATATTTGAAGTGGATATTCGTGTCGCTGGCTGACCTATATTCGCCTGGATTAAGAGCGACGTTATAAATTATTGCTTGGTATTGACAAGTATGACAGTACATACGTGTAGGGGAAAATGAAGCTGACCAAAAATTTTCTTTTACGAAAATTACAATTCGCTATAAAACCAGAGAACCCTTTTCAGAAACCCGGTGCCTATCATAACAATATTTAACCGTCTGTTAAAAACAATTTTTATGAGAGGTCAGCGTAATCGTGGTCAATAGGGAGAATCCCTCTCGATTTAAAATTCAACCATAATTTAGATATCAAATCATAAGCATCTCACGTGCGATCTGTATTACCGTTTTTGGGATCGAGGGGATCGCAGTAATTGGGAAGTGAATATGAAAAAAAAAACATCTCTAGGTACTACAGGAACCACAAATAACTGCGTGCTTAAAAATGGTTGTACTCACCAAAGAAGTCAATGTAACAAGAAATTTAGAATGGAAATGAAATTGGATGAGATTTATTTCCAAATTTTATATACATTAGGTTATTTATAAAGCACAAATAACACACAATATTTACAAAACTAATACAGTTTAGTGGACTTATAGCAAGTAATAGGCAATTTTCTTATGAGAATGTACCTACTGATCTTTTAATCGCTTTCGATTTACCGTCTGCTCCCTTTCCCGGACAATTTCAGACATGGCAAATCCACATCAGCCAGAAGTCCTGCCCTTGGGTCATTGCTCAATGAGGCATACTAATAGGTGACCCACCCCGCTAATTATGTCGAGAAAATTTCAAGGCAAGAAATCCGTGCCATCAACCTTAATACCGAATGAAATGGGTCCGCTCACTGGACCCTTGAATTACTCGTTATTGCGCAACGTAAGTGATAAGGTTCTAGCGATTATGAATAGCAATCGGAAAAGTAAATAGATATTATTCTAAGCATATCATTCATACCTCATGTACAATCTGAAAAACGGCCTGCGTTTATTGATCTACTTGGATATCTGAAAGACAGCGTAAAATTGGCCTTACATACTCATTGACAGGCTCCTCTAGATAATATATCATTACGCATGTCCAATGCGGATTAAAGGATTTGAGTCAGTCTCGTGTCTGTCTTAGAGTAAGAATATTAGATACTCCCGGGTTTATCAGGTATTTGTCAGGAATAGTTTTCTTCGGTTAAGCATTCTAACTATCGTTTGTCGATAAAACTTTCGACAAACAGTTTTTCTCCAGTCTGTCGACCGACCGTGCCTCCGTACCGTCGAGCGATCATGTGTTGATCGAATATTCTGTCGATTTAAGAGGGTTTGTACCATCCAGTAGCCCTCTCATCGGGTAAAGATATCATATATCGTAAAAAGATTTCTTTTTAAATACAGCATAAATCAAAAATATTGCTCTGACCCGCACTCGAAAAGCATAAAAGCTAATTATAAATAAAAACGCCCATTTCTTTTATTATCAAGAATTTTGGAAAATAACCGGTATCAAAGCTATATAGGTTTAGTTTTATTTGGCTTTTAGGCTTCTCGATGCTGGTCCCGATTGTTTTTTTTTATTTATTAATTTATCCAAAGAGGGCGCCACTGGATGAAATTGTAACGTGACGGTATTGCGTCTCGTTAGTGATTTTAGTTAGTAATCTTTTTGTTCGGCCGTCTGAGTTCGAAATAGGAATTTGAATTTAAATATAAAGAAACGAAAAGGAAAAAGAACAAAAAGATTACTAACTAAAATCACCAACGAGACGCAATACCGTCACGTTACAAAATAAACCCTCTTGTTTGTTGGTAAAACAAATGTTTGTTGGATTACGGTTTCAGCGTCTAATTTGCTTAAGATATCGCGGTCCTTATTCCACTTGAACCATCTCCCGATTGTCGTAACCGGCGATTCGTAACCGTCATAACTCCTACCTGTCCTAGATTGCGCGGGCGTGTTTTATATTTTACGCCCCGCACCGACCGCGCCCCTCGTGCCCTTGTTACAGGGATTATAGTTTTGAAGGTGAAATCTCCGTAACTGAGGTGTCAAAGAAATTCTGATTGGCTTTAACAGTGTCCGGTGAATTAGGTTTTGTGGCAACTGGTGTGACATTTACTAATTTGAATCAACCAAACTAACTACAACAGAATATCTGTTGGATATGTCCGTTAACGGTGTTCAGTTTTAGGTGCTAGGGGTCTGCCCTCTGCTACTCCAGCTGGCTATTGTTCCACCGGGCTGTGTCGGTGACTTTCGGTCTTCTACGAATCTCTTAATTCCTGGGGTTCTATTACATAATTTCATCGTTATCGTCATCGGTTACGTTCTGACATGTGATTGGTTGGCTCATCGCTCGCTCGGCAATTTGACGGTTTCTCATAGGTCAACGTAATCGATAACGATACCGATGAAGTTACGTAATCTAAGGACAGATTCGTTCTCGTAATGAAATACCGAGCATCACGCTTTTCGAATCTCGTATGACACGCTTTCTTATGAGATAGAAGAGCTACTTGGTTTTTATTAATGTTGTTATACCATTAGGTTAGTATTTCGCCGCGCTATAAAAATGTAATTCAAGTATGTGGACAGAACCATTGCAACAGTGCAGAGGAGCAGATCCAGTGAGTCGATTAGGGTCAAAAGCTTTTTCAGTTCTATGGAGCTGATGTATCTGTTGCCCTCCTAGTCATAGTCTACTATGAGGAAGAAGACTACGACAAACTTCAACCCTGCATTACTTCATCACCGCATTAAATCTCACGTCACAAATATTACCGTTCTGTACCTACATAACTGATTCATTGGCGTCGACTAGTATGTCTTCATTGTCAGGTTTCCACGCTTGTATTCAAAAGTATTCTCTATCGATTAGCAAATTAATGCTTTAATTGAGCTTAATCACTTAATAACCACCTCCGTGGCTCAATGTAAACAATATTGGGTTTACGATTCGGAGGTCGCGGGTTCGATCCCCAGCGGGGTACATGTTTAAGTACTCGGTTTGGTTGGTGGTAGGGCTTTTTAAAATTTCCGCCTGGCTAGCTACCACCACCTTGTCTAAATCTGCCGCCAAGCAGCAATGTTAAAGCAGCACTACACACAAACCTTTACAGGTTTTCGTAGGCGTCTTATAGTGAAGATTGTTCAAATAATGTTCTATGGATAAATAAATAAAAAAAATAAAAAATAAAAAAAAATAGGATTGTTGTGTTCCGGTTGTCAGAGATAAGATAGCTAGTCTCCCAAATGTGTTGGGGTTTCCGGGTCAGTACGCATCCACCTTCGACGTCATCTTCACTTAACATCAGGTGTGATTGAGGTCAAGTACGAACACGTCGTGCATAAAAAAAAACTTACATATTCTTCAATTCAATTCTTTTGAGTAATGGCTTACATATTCTTTATTTACAGGTCAGCTTTTGACAATAACACCCTTGCTCGCTCTTCTAGTACCCACAAATTATTTAGATAACTGGTTATCTTATCTATAACTGATTTAAGGTTTTAGCATACGTGACGGGTAATTTCTCGGACGGAACGGAGACGGGACAGGTATAGTTCCTAACGTGAAAGTGGTTTTAAAACATACGTACAGTGACGGTGTTCAACGATAGTCGTGCTAGTGCTGCAACCATATTTCAGCACAAAATGTTCGATTTTACTTTTGAAGAACTAGCAATGGTTGCCGTAGCATTAGATGAAGAAGATGCCATAACGATGTTTTTTCTATTGCCGTCCCGTTCCGCCCGTGTTTCTCGCCACGTGTATTTTATTGCTATGTTTTTAAATGCAACGATGTCAAAAAATCGTCCCGTTCCGTCCGGCACGAGAATAAACACGTCACGTATGCTAAGACCTTTACATGACACAACAAAAGTGCTGCTGCTTAGCAGCGGACTTAGATAAAACGATGGTAGATAGGTAGAAATTAAAAGAAAATACAGAATAGTTGCAAATTATCTAAGTATAGTTCTTAAGCATAGGTAATAAAGTTAAAAACCGTGCTAACACTGAAAATATACGATAACCCTTCCAAACTATTATTCTGATCGAACATCACAAACAAACCAACTACTTACGTAATTAGAAACAACAAATCCCCAATGTGTCTGCGCTTCCATCCCGAAAATAGCAAAATCAGACACAAAACAACTTAATACAAAAGGGGCACAAAGGAAAATTGAAACAGGAAAAAGTACGACATAAGAGACGAGGCCAGTAAATAGGTGGAGGACAATCAGATGACCTACTTGTGGACAATTGGATCGCGCTGGAAGATTTATCACTCCCGAATGGACGTATGTATGAGGCGGTTATATTTGAGCGATGCAACAATGGGTACACGGTATATTACGTTTTTCGGATGTTTTTTTACAGAAAATGAAGGTAAAATAACCGTTTATAGCAAAACAGTGAAAGAACTTATATTTAAGCCATCATAGGCACAAATAATCAATTTGTACATAGTAGAACTAGGTTAAAAAAGCTAGGACATAGTGCTTGACTCCTAATTGTAGGTTGTCCTATTACCATTCAAGGAGACACTATAATTTATTATTATTCCTTTTATCATGCACTAGGGTTACCTCTTCACCTCAATCACAGCTGATGTCACGTGAAGATGAGGCCGATGGTAAAGGCGAGTCACCCGGAATACGCAATTTATTTGTAAGACTGGATTATTCCAAACAGTCGAAACAAAACAATATTATCAACATGACTGCGTGGCTAGACACGGAGACATTTTAAAAATGCATTGCGACCAAGCAAATACCAAAAATTAGACCACTTATCTGAGAGTGGGTTCATATCCCACTATAAGCACTCAGATCATTGCAGATTTATTGCCATTCTTTCAGCACCGTACGTTATCTTCTGGTGCGAAGAGTTCAATATCCTCGAGTAAGACACCAGAAAGCGGGTGTATAGGACCATTCTCCTCCTCACCACAGAAGCTACAGATTTGGTGACTGCTCAAGCGACCCTATTTATTTTGCTTATTCAATCTGCAATCCTGGTTGGACTTTCTAGTGGAGTCCTTAAGCCCGTGCAGAGAAGCTTTACAGCATCCATGGAAACGCCCTGGGAGTTACCACCAACTATAATGATCACCAGCAACAAAATTTTCCTATGATTTCAATATGCAGACGTCTTGGTATTTAGATGAAACATTATTCACGTGTGTATTAAATACCAACCGCTCACGACACAGTGTTATGGCCCCTACATTGTATTTGACAAAACTATTGTCATTCTTCACAAGAGCAATTCTATTTCTAAAAATAACCGAAGAGCTCTTTAAATCGTTTCTTCTTAGATCAACCTCGGCGTGATATCCAGGACTGGTGTCGTATATAATAACGATAACTATAGCTAAAATATAATTGCCATTATGTTCTATTGTTATCATCAAAAATTATTGTAAATTATTTTACGCAATAAAGAGTATTTGTATTGTATTGTATTGTATTGTATTGTATTGTATTGTATTGTATTGTATTGCATTGCATTGCATTGCATTGCATTGCATTGCATTGCATTGTATTGTATTGTTGTTCACAATGGTAACTTTAATTTAATACAATACAAATGTATTAAATTAAAGTTACGATTGTGAACAGCATGCGTTATAAAAGATGCTAAGATCTCCTAAAACAATTTTATATTTGAAAAAAATAGTTTTTGATTTTTTTTTCTTTTATGCATAACGGGTTGGTACTTGACCTCAATAACAATAACAATAACTTAAGTGAAGATGAGGCCGAAGGTGGAAGCGTACTGACCCGGAAACCCCAACCCATTTGGGGGACTAGCTATCTTATCTCTGACAACCGGAACACAACAATGCTATTAACATTGCTGCTTGGCGGCAGATTTAGATAAGATGGTTCATGATAATTTGCTCTCGGTGATCATTTTCATAAATATAAAGAAGTTATTGATGGATTTTTTGAAAATAGTTACATGATAATAGGTTATTAATCTATAATAGTCTATGTTTTATCACTAAATACCTATACTTATAATTTACAGCAAGCTACCGATTTGTTAGAAAATATTTTTATTCTATCACTGACAGGTATTATTATTATTATTATTAGGAGCCCATACTGTCCCACTGCTGGGCAAAGGTCTCCCTCTCTCTCCACGGCTCTCTATCCTAGGCCTCCTCCGACCAGTTGGTTAGGAACTTATCCAACTCATCCCGCCATTTCCTTCTCGGTCTGCCGCGACGCCTTCTTTCTAACGGTGGGCTCCAGGTGGTGGCAATTTTGGCCCACATGTCGTCTGGCATGCGACAAACATGGCCCGCCCAGTCCCATTTCAGGTATTACCATATGCAAAAAATAACGCTTTTAATATTATAGGAAGTTAAGAGTGTATCTTTACTGGACCTTTGTATCTTTTAACGTCCCCTCGGAAGTTCGGAAATGCTCCTATCGATCTGCCCCTAGTGATCAGGATTGACCATGCCAAATATTACTTCGGTGATCTAAAATCCATACGAAATGCGACTAAGCTTCAAACTAGTGCTTCATAGGATCACATATTTCCTTAAAAAACATCATAACAATGTGCTATTTACAAACAATACCCACAAAAACCAAAGTTAATCTGATAGTAAATTGCGTCACGTGTATAATCCAAGTGAATGATGGTCATTGGACACATCCTCCCGTTTCTGCCCGCCCGAAGGTTATACGCGTCACAGACTACGTGTTACTTATCAGTAACCTCACTATGGACCAATTATCTTGTAGCTCTGACGATTTATTTAGACAAGACACAATTTTCGTGTGAAACATTTCACAATTTGCCATACGACTATGGCATTTGTCGAATTGGTTGTTGAATTACAATTAAAATTGCAATCCACATTTAGTGATCTTGTTCTATCTCGAATCCAGTAAGGTTGTAACGGTGTCGTTCTTTTGAGCTGATACTCATTGGTGGGTTTGGGTTATTGGAGCTCAAATTCGAAATTTTAAACTGACTGACTGCCTGATGAAACATGCTGTTTTAACTCACTGCTTTAAAATATCCTTTGCCGAAGGTTGCTACGGTTAATGGCGTCGTGCCAATACAATTGTTCGTGTTAAGCCTCGTGCATACTCGTGTCTGGATTTGCATCGACATTCGAGTTCTATTTGTCAGTTTGTTTGGAACGTTCATCATTGTAGTTTCTGCTTCGGACTATCCGTCGATCCTCGTGTTGCTATTTACAATGTAACATAACCTCCGTTGTTGGTTGGTATACATCTATAGTGTTATAGATGTCAATGCAAAGCCTTAAGGGTGATCTTACCCGCCACCGCACTGCAACTCCTGTTCACCAGGATCAATAGTGGAGTACCACGGCGCTTACTAAGGTTACCGATCTCAATTTCATATAAAGGAAGATCGATCTCATTGATCTACGATCTATTGGATTGTTTTTTTTTGCATCTCAGATCGATCAAATATGAACTTATCGTGATACTTTCAGAGTCGCTTAGCTTTCCATGTAGGTACCTAAATGAACCCTGATTCTTGTAGAAAGAGCTGAAAAGCTGGAAGTATACCAGATCAATTTTCTGTCAGATCGCTCTCATATATTCTTTATTGCACCAAAATATTACGATATTCCACGATTCAAATCGATTCACTCGATACAATTCCCCAATGCCTTGTTTAATCATTCGGATAGATGAATCGATTTTCATCACAAGTAGTTGCACCAGCTTTTAGTATCAAGTCGCAAGACAAACTACAGCAATGTGAACTTAACCTATCAGATCCTAATACACATTTTACGTAAACAAGTGCGTTACGCCAACTAAGCTTGAATGTAACTCGGGAGAAATTTTACCCTTACGTCATGGTCACAAACAAATAAAGCTATATCTAGGTTTATTGTATCTCAATTACATCTTAGATACTACGATTGCTATAAAAAATACACTCAAGTAGTCAGAGTATCTTGTTTAGTCTGTACGCATGAGAATTACCGCCTCCGTGGCTCAATGTAAACAACATTGGGTTTACGATTCGGAGGTCGCGGGTTCGATCCCCAGCGGGGCACATGTTTAAGTACTCGGTTTGGTTGGTGGTAGGGCATTTTAAATGTCCGCCTGGCTAGCTACCACCATCTTATCTAAATCTGCCGCCAAGCAGCAATGTCAATAGCATTGTTGTGTTCCGGTAGTCAAAGATAAGATAGCCAGTCCCCCAAATGTGTTAGGGTTTCCGGGTCAATACGCTTCCACCTTCGACCACATCTTCGCTTAACATCAGGTGTGATTGACGTCAAGTACAAACCCGTTGTGCATAAAAAAATGATACGTTGTTAACCCTTTGTCGGTATAGTAAAAACAGTAAATTGTCTTCGAATAAAAAATACAACAATCTCCTGAAGTACTAGCCGTCTCCTGGATTCGCCTTTGTCTGTAAACTAATGAAAACTTGAAAAAATATAGGTAGTTATGACGAGTTTACAAGTAATGGATATTAGTAAAGACAATACAAGAAATAAAGATAAACTTTGAGGTCACATAAAGTCGCCTCCGCAAAGTCAAATTCATTCAAACGGGCATGTATACGCTTCTTCTGTTGATATTTTCCTTTCAATAAATTTAAAGATCCTGTAAAGCAGAAACTTATTAAGAAAGCATATTATAAAATATCAGACTATTTAGATGATAATCATCCCTGGACATAACCAGCTCGTTCGCATGCCAACTATTTCACAATTAACCTGTTTTTAAAAGAACAACCCCTCGAGTTTCTTGCTTGTTCGTCTATGGTGAAAATTGCCTTTTGAACAGGCAGTAGCTGAAAAAATGTAAAATTGACTATTTTAATTATACCCTGTGTACCTACAAAATAAAGCATTTTTGACTTTGACGTTATTGTATTTCGAAGTTCCCATTTTTATTCAATTTAATGATGTAACAAATTTATTTATTTAAAAACAATAACAATTAAAGAGATGGAATTTAAATATAAATTAGAACAAATGTAAAAAAATTGGGGCCGCGAGGCAAGGTACCCAAAACGCTGGCAGCGTTTCCTCGTTGTATGCAGATACTTAAGCGTTGAGCGAGGAAACAACCAGCTCTCGGGTCACCAGTGACATCGACTAAGCGCTTTGAAATGTTAAAGAAAAGAAAAAGTTAAAAAGCTCCCTTTTTAGCAGTCCGCGGAATATCACTCAAAATTGGTTCCTAGTCTGGTAACATCGTATTTCGCAATATTTCAAACACTTGAGAGTTCCAAAAACTATGCCACTATAAGAGCGTCACGTACGTGCTTTTAAAGCAGTTCGTCCCACGACATTGGAACTCGGTTACCATAAATCAAAGCTACTTAAAACTCGATCCTGTCCGAGTCGCTTTTACACTGAACGACATAACGCTCTAGTAAAGTATATAAATTCAGTCGTTGGGATCTTGGTAAATAAGTTTAAGCTGTAATTCTAATAGTATTGGGTCTTTACCTATGAAATTTGAGTTTTTTTTATCAAAGCTATATCGAATTTGTTTTTTATTTGGAAAATGAAATATTATTTTAAGGTCTCACATGAAATATGTTTTAATTTCTGGGCTAAATCACATAATAAAAAAAATTGAACAGAGCTCTTTTCATGTGCATCCCATAATCATTTCTTAGATTCGCTGAAACTTTTATAAAGCGGTTACTTTTAAAAATTAACGCTGCCTGTATAGGTCAACTTAATGTTATCCGATAATACATACAAAGTTTAGCTAAATATGGATTTGCCGTTCCCAAAAAAAAATCAAAAATGTTTGTTTGGAAAAAACAGTCTTAATGAAATTCTTCATACAAAACGCCAATTTCACAGGTAAGGACCTAATATATCAAGTACTTACACTTTTGTAGGATTTTCAGGGGCGGGGTTCACTTTGCAGGAAGAAAACTCGTAGACACTTTTCACACACAACTTATTACTTAATAATATTATTATATGAATATCAATAAAAACAAATCAAATCCTCAGTGATATACCAGTCGTTATGTTAATATGTCTAAATTACATAGTGTTGAAAGTGAAATTAAAGAAACCAAACAATCATAAGCCAAACGAAAATGTCAAAATTATAGATCTATAAATGTACAAAATATTTGTGTTGTGAGTTTTTTTTATGCACAACGGGTTGGTACTTGACCTCAATCACACCTGATGTTAAGTGAAGATGAGGTCGAAAGTGGAAGCGTACTGACCCGGAAACCCCAACTTCTTTGGGGGACTGGCTATCTTATCTTTGACAACCGGAACACAACAATGCTATTAACATTGCTGTTTGGCGGTAGATTTAGATAAGATGGTGGTAGCTAGCTAGGCGGATATTTAAAATGCCCTACCACCAACCAAACCGAGTACTTAAACATGTACTCCGCTGGGGATCGAAGCCGCGACCTCCGAATCGTAAACCCAATAATGTTTACATTGAGCCACGGAGGCGGTTAAAATGTCGATAAGGTCACTGTTGGCATTCAAAATCATGCACAGCCTTGATTATGCCTCATATTGATGATACTCAGGAAGGGGGCCTCGATCGTGTCGTGCACGTCCATCGTGGTCTAAACCGATTATCTTATCTGCAAACACATGTCAAGGGTAGAAATTAGTAAAAAGGAATGCATAAAAAATGACAGTTTTGTCAAATCCAGGGTGGTCCGTAACACGTGTGACAGACAGTCCTCAGTTTTCACTAGTGTGGCGTTTGAATTGGTTTTAATGGCTTAAAATGTTTTATGGCTTTACAGTTCTAAGTACAAGTTGCATTTGTCCTTGCTAAGTATGAAGCGATACCTACCTAATTCCCTTTACAACAGATGTTTACAAAAAGCGTTCCTTATGCTTTGCCCGTTGCATACGATGTACATACCTAGGTATTTACATACACAATCAGAGATATCCCCAACATAGTCCACGATTCACCTTTCGAAATAGACAGAAATGCACACGTGACTGGGATGAGTCGATCACCGTTAAAACGTCCAAATTGATGTTTTTTGGTGGTATATTCCTTACTCGCCTTTTATGACACCCACAGGAAAAGATGGGTTTGCAGTTTTTTTTTTTAACTAGATGGCGCTGTGTGTAAGGGTATTATTATTATTATTGTTTTAAATTCTTCTTTATCTCTTTTTCTTCTGAAAAAGGTAAATACCGCTCCGCACGAGCCTTGTTATTATTATTAAGTAAACACTTTTCCAAGTTCAAGTCTGCAAAGGAGTGAAAACTACTAATTTTTATCCTATCACTTATATATAGGAAAGGAAAAAGTAAGAGAAGTCTTAGTCGTAGTCTTAGAAGTTTCCTATAAGAATATTGCAGTGCTTTCTTATCCTAAATTCCTAATAGAAGTTTATTACTGTTCATCGTAAAACTTTTATTAAAACAAAGTATCTAAAACTGGCAATAAAAGCTTGTAAATTGTGCAAAAGTTTAGCACTAAAAATTTAAATGGCAACCCTTGCGATTTCCAACGCTCCGGTTTATTACGTTGCACCCTCCAAATTAGGGCTGGACCCTGGTATACTTCATGCGGTCATTAGAATATCCAAGTTAACTCAATATTATCTAGTAGAAGAAGTCTAAAACAAATAAAATAAAAAACAAATAATCATATAGGTCAGGTGGAATAAACATTTTATGTCAAAAGAAGTTTTTAAAGACAATATTATTTAAGAAGTTTGATTTTGCAGTTTTCACGTGCTGCAGTTGAGTTACTTCAATATGTATACTTATATATCTTTTTGAAGTCGATCAGAAACTACCTACAAGTGATAAATATACCTATTACTATTCACTCCTACTTCTACTCTCCATTCTTATTGACTTACAAGTAGGAAGCCTTTTGGTCAATATGTAAAAGTTACAGCATACTCATTTAAAATTCGACCTTAAAATAACATTACATTAAGTTGAGAATCATTATAGTTATATCTGATGCAAATGCAACTATACTAGAAAAGGGTTAGTATTAAATTTTAAGTCGTAATTGGAATAGTGTCCCGGACGGGTTGTTGTGTCCAAAATGGCAGTGACCTGTCAAGGGGCTTGTAACACAGTATAGGGAGAACTCGGTCAGTTCCACCGAAAATTATAATTTTGTTGTGTTCAAATTCAGAATGAATAGCAATTTAATTATTTAAACCAAAAACGCGAGTGTATAAAAAAGGCGAACTAAAAAGAAATCCGTCAAGCCAGTCGCTTGAAGCAGACACCCGGCATCATGTTGCATTTTGTGCCATAAAATGAATCGTATATAAACACATAGATAAATATACTTACCCGAAAAATATTACTCTCATTCCTGGAGCAGTCTAGTAAAAACATTCCATATGTCTGAATGTTTACAAATGCTCCAGATAACATTTTTTTAAAGGAACTTAATTTACAAAAAGGGTTGATTATTTCTGAACTTCACGGACTCCATAACAACAGTATATGTATATTGGCGACCTGTTTGGTATAGTGGTTAGAAACTCTGACTGCTAAAAAGTCGTGGGTTCGTATCCCGCTAACGGCATATGTTGTTTATATGATGAATACGGACATGCCATATGTACCCGAGTTATGGATGTTTTCATTTTATGTATTTATTAAAAAAAATATTTTAGTGTTGTATATCAACCATCTGATATCCATAATTACAAGCCTAGTGTATGTGGAAATATACTTATTTATTTACTTCCTTAAGTGTTTAGAAATCTATTATTTTCCAAAAGTTAATATGATTATTATGTTCAGAATGATTTCTCTACTTGATATCACTACACTGATAATAAATGACTTCGCAGGGGCTCGCCAAATGCCATTTCAGGTCACCCTTTTGTTTATTGTTCTAATTGTTTTCGTCCATTTGTTTTTTGTAAACAACTGACCTATGGGTCCACTTATATGAAAATAGACTACCTGCTACAGATAAGTATGAAAACATCTATTGATTCACTATTAGTTCACATCTTGATGGCATTTATACATTTCAATTAATATTCAAGGATTTTTAATTTTAACACGCTTTTATTTGTTCTGTAAATTAAAATTATATTTAGGGATAATTACAAACAAATCAAATCCTCAGTGATATACCAGTCGTTATGTTAATATGTCTAAATTACATAGTGTTGAAAGTGAAATTAAAGAAACCAAACAATCATAAGCCAAACGAAAATGTCAAAATTATAGATCTATAAATGTACAAAATATTTGTGTTGTGAGTTTTTTTTATGAACAACGGGTTGGTACTTGACCTCAATCACACCTGATGTTAAGTGAAGCTGAGGTCGAAAGTGGAAGCGTACTGACCCGGAAACCCCAACACATTTGGGGGATTGGCTATCTTATCTCTGACAACCGGAACACAACAATGCTATTAACATTGCTGCTTGGCGGCAGATTTAGATAAGATGGTGGTAGCTAGCCAGGCGGACATTTAAAATGCCCTACCACCAACCAAACCGAGTACTTAAACATGTACCCCGCTGGGGATCGAACCCGCAACCTACGAATCGTAAGCCCAATGTTGTTTACATCGAGCCACGGAGGCGGTTTGAGTGCCTGTGTGTGTAAGAGTTAGTGTGTGATGGTGATGGTGATGGTCTAGTAAGGATACATTTTTAACTTCCTATAATCTTAAAGGTCGTTATTTTTTGCACGTGGATAGAGTACCTGTCAGTGATAGAATTTAAAAGATTTTCTAACAAATCAGTTATTATATAGGTAAGTAGTAATAAAACACAGACTATTAAATTCAAGTTACCACTGTGAATTTCATTTCGTCGTTGAATATATTAGGTCCTTACCAATGAAATCGGCGTTTTGTATGAAGAATTTCATTAAGACTGTTTTCTCCATACAAACATTTTTGTTTTTTTTTTTTGGGAACGGCAAATCCAAATTTAGCTAAACTTTGTGTGTATTATCGGATAACATTAAGTTAAGTATAGGTGGCGTTAATTTTTAAAAATAACCGCTGTATAAAAGTTTCAGCGAATCTAAGAAGTGATTATGGTAAGCACACGAAAAGAGCTCTGTTCAATTTTTTTTAATGTGATTTAGCCTAGAAGTAAAAAAAATATTTCATGTGAAACCTTGATAATATTCCATTTTCCAAATAAAAAACAAATTTGGATATAGCTTTGAAAATCGCAGGAATTGGTAAAACTAAGATGATAACACATATGATTAACGAAGAAAGAAAACTCCAATTTCATAGGTAAAGACCCAATACTTAGAATTCCTGTAACTAATACCTTCCTCATATATTTATGAAAAATTTCACCAAGAGCAAATCTCACGATTCAATAAACTATTTTTTAGAAAATATCAGGTAGTCATTGATTTTTACCAAATTGTTTTGGGAGATCTCAGCATCTTCCACGACGCAATGAAGTTTACAGTGGTAGCTTTAGTTTAATATTGGTGTGGATTCGGATGTACATCAACAAAACTAAACTAAAACCAGTTTTGGAGTGGTGCCGTCGCATCGTACTGTTCCAGGGAGAAAGAGACAGTAGGTACTAATTTATAACTGGTTTTAGTTTTTTTTTTTTTTAGTTTATGTACACCGACGTGTACATCCGAATCGACACCATTGTAGGTTTTATAACTAAATTATATTAATACCTATACTATACCTAAAGCAAGCTACAGAATTATTAGCACCACAAAAACGTATTTTTACGCACTAATTACTACATATTTTAAATTTAATTTTTTTAAATAATAATTAAAATTATTGTAAATTATTTTGCGCAATAAAGAGTATTTGTTATGTATTGTATTTTAAGTCAAATAAATGTTTTATTTTATTTTTATTGTGTGTTGCGTATGTGTGTGTGTGTGTGTGTGTGCGAGTGTGCGTGTGTGTGCGCGTGTGTGCGTGTGTGTGCGCGTGTGTGCGTGTGTGTGCGTGTGTGCATGTGCGTGTGCGAGTGCGAGTGCGTATTTGTGTTAGGTATAATTAGAAATGAAATATAACGTAATAACACAAAAACTAGCTAAAAACTTAAATGGTTTAACGGCCCAAAATACTTTTTCTGGCACTCTATATAGAGGACACAAGAAACTTTGTAAGCACTAACACAAATAACAAACTACTGTAACACTCCGTCAATTACCTTCCGTATCCCAAAATTGTCACGGCCAATGGACAATTAATTTCAAGATATCCAAACATATAAATTTGACCAACCAATTTACTAGTTATAAATTCAAAATGCATCCACCCGGAAAATTGTATTGAGACCCAAATTTAGTCGGACAAAATAGGGATGGTCGTTACTCACGTTGGTTATCTTCCGTTGTGTGTGTCTATTCAATTTGGTTGTGTTCTCTTTCGGCTGGGTCCGGCCGGTTGACCAGACAGGGGTGGTGGATTCAATCTAGTTTGGCTTAAAACTGTCATCCGTCACGATTCCTTCAGGATGGTTCGCTTATTTCTAAGAAATTTGGGATTAGTTTCTTAAAATAGTTGAGCTCAAGGGTTTTGAATTGAATTGACGTGTTTTTACCTTAGGCGCCACTGAAAACCAGCGTTGTAGTCTAACTTCTAGACTGCAACTCATGCTGAGAAGGAGACCTTCTTTGATACCACTTTGCGACACCAAAAATTAAATTTTTAAGGACTTTGGTCTATAAATGAAACATTGCTTAAGTATTTTTTCAACACACTTGCTCGTAAGGTTGTTCTTATTACACCGCCTTTAGGCTTATAATCTAGGATATTAAACACTCGTGTTTTTTCATTATATTACAGCACAAATGCTATAATAACAACCTGACTAAGTTAAACATCTCTCTCATTGCAAGTTAGGTGTATGAAGACAAAGCCTTTCGTATTTAGTCGGGTAATAATGTTTTTTTTTTCGGTTTTCATGTGGCAAAATGTATTCTACATAATGAACGAAAAAGATAATGCGTTTTATTGAAATTTACTGATATACCTAGCCTTAATTCAATTAATTATGTTACAAAAATAAACTACTACTTTTTCACTTATAATATTGGCTGTTGGTCGATCTAGTTCGCGCCAATAACACGCATGTATGCTTTGTTTTTTTTTAAAACTTTTAATTACCGTTTTGAAAATGGTACTTTTACTAATTGTTTTAATAATTAAAATTGTGTTAATGCCTACATGAGTTTTGTTTTCATCCTCTCAAGTGTGTTGAAAAACGTCGTATGAAACGCGTGTGCCTGATCATTACCTACTCGGCTATCTTATTGCGCGCTCGCTTGCAGCTCGCGCGCACAATATTTCGCCTCGTATGTAATGATCACCATAGCACACTTGTATCATAATGTACTATTATTGTACTTTGTAAACTACATTATGAGATAGGAGTACCTATCCTTATTACATGACATTGTTTTGTGTACTACTCTTATCTCACTCGGCCCCAATTTCACTGTGTATATTTTCACATTTCATGTTATAATAATATGTGTGTCGCTAAATGGATCAAATAAACGTTTCTTTTTATTATTATTCTTTACCTTAAAACCGCTTTGAAATTGAGGTAATTAGTTTTCAGGGTCCCGTATTTGAAAGGTACAAATACAGATCTAATCAGCATTGTTGAACGTAGGCTTCCAACATAGATTTTCAGAGCGAACGGTTGGAAGCGACGACTTCCAGCACCCTTCATCAGGTAGTTCATCCATCTTGTGAGTGGACGTCATGTACACAGCGGTTAACATCCACCTCATCACATAAACCACACGACCGCCTCCGTGGCTCAATATAAACAACATTGCTATTAACATTGCTGCTTGGCAGCAGATTTAGATAAGATGGTGGTAGCTACACAAGCGGACATTTAAAATGCCTTACCACCAACCAAACCGAGTACTTAAACATGTACCCCGCTAGGGATCGAAACTGCGACCTCCGAATCGTAAACCCAATATTGTTTACATTGAGCCACGGAGGCGGTTTCTGTTTTCAAGTAGATATAACCATGGACAAGAGAGGACTAACACTCACAATCAACAATACAGGAAACGATACGAAAGTAAAGACATCAAAATCTACTAAAACTAGTTTCACACTGACTCATAGCGGAAAATAAATAGACTGTTGATTTCAATAAATACCTATATTTTTACATAAATTATAGCAAATTCTTGAATAAAATAATCTTAATTTGTCACGACTGCTTTGCATATTTATTTTTGTCTTTATAAAAAAAGAGAACCAATAATCAAATCAAATCAAAATATTTTATTTCATAGGATAAAATTATCACTTGAAAACGTCACTATTAATATTAATATTACATTATATTTTAATTTTAAATTTACTGCTCATTCACAAAGCTGACTCCCCAGAGAAGAACGAGCAAGAAACTCCAACAGTTCTCTTTTTTTATTGGTATCTGTTATAACCAATATTCCATTTACAAATATCCTGTTCAGAGGGTCATCAACAAGGACCATATAAATCCCTTATTAAGAACACACAGAAAACTTAATATACCATTATTAAAGCCGTAGAAAGAGCAACAAAAACACTAAACACACAAAACACACCTAACAAATATTAAACATACAAATTAAACAATACAAAGGGACGTAACCGGTCTAATTTTATTTACACATAAGACGAATCCTATGCAAACTCTACTCCAGCCATTTTAAATACAATATTTAATCAAGCCCCATATAATGCCTTCATAAACGTTACGTTTCGCGATTACAAGGACCCCATAAAAACTAACCGCCTACATATAGGCTTTAAAATCTGAATTTCTAATAACATCTCCCGAGTGAAATGCAAATGGCTTAGTATTACGGAAGTAAAGTATTTACTGGAAGCGGCTTAAAAACACCTGGAACGTAGAAATAGAAGTAGATTTGCTGGATCTGCTTATTGGAATTAGCTGTCTAGGACAGCGGTTCCCAATTTCTTTTGGCCGCGGAACCCTAATTGATCATACTCTTTTGGCGGATCCCCAAATTGAAAATAACAAAAGTGATTGTACTTTGCTGTGCAGTTGTGGTTCGCGCGGCTTACAAACTGGGCCCCAGAGTGTCTCTTAGGAATAAATTTAAAGAAATTAATATATTAACATTAGCATCGCAATATGTTTACGAAAACTTAATGTATGTAAGATAAAATCTAGAATCGTTTAAGAAAAATAGTGATATACATAATGTTAATACCAGATATAAAAATAAACTTGCTGTTCATGTCAGCCGTTTACACAAAGTCACTAAGCCATTTAATCTCTCGGGAAGCAGCTTTGTGTATGAGCAATCATGTCAAAAACTTTAATAATAAGATAAAAAATGTGACGTTTTCGAGTGATAATTTTTATCCTACGAAATTATATTTTATTTGATTTTGAGTTTGAACATTTTCATTTTGACATTATAATAAAAATAATTTGTACCGTAACTACGTATTTAATGTGACCAATTAAATTATCTGACGATTTGAAAGCTAACATCTGGAGCTGCATACAGTCTCTTCGTTTGTAAATGTATATAAGAGGCGGTTATGTTATGACGACTGTTTTCTATGAATGTCATATATCATGGGGTTTCCGGGTCAGTACGCTACCACCTTCGGCCTCATCTTCACTTAACATCAGGTGTGATTGAGGTCAAGTGCTAACCCGTTGTGCATTTTGCCGAAAACCGGATGCGATTGGACGTCGTCCGCATTCCCAAATGTAAGTATATCATTCAATCAATCAATGAATCAAGTATACACTTTATTGCACAAAATTCTACAATACACTTCTTAAATATAGCTTAAAAAAAAAAAAATTGTACATCCAGGCATACATAATAATAATTATAAAAATCATTGATGTAGTATAAAGAGAATTGTTGTGAGAAAGAAGGTACATAGGCATCAATAGCCGGTCAGATGAGCAGCCGTCGACATTTCACTCAGAAAGTCAGATTTCTGAGTGCACAATCCTTAGGGAGTTTTCCACTAAGGATACTTAAATTGCCAACCGGCTGACAAGCCAGACCCTGTCAAAACCTTTAGACATGTCTAGACTCATAGTGACAAGACTTGTACACAATTTTGCCTTCGTTTGCCGCCCTCTCATATAAAAAAAAAAAAAAAAAACAATTAATACATGTTTTCCTGTCCTTATTTTCAACTAAGTAAATAATATTAGTTCATTTGACGACCTGTTTGGTGTAGTGGTTAGAAACTCCGCTACTATACCAAATGGTCGCGGGTTCGAATCCCGCTAGGGACATATGTTTGTATGATGAATACAGATCTGTGTTTCCGAGTTATGGATGTTTTTCATTTATACATGTATTTATTTACAAAAAAAAAAATGTATTTGTGTAGTTTATCAACCATTTTTTTTTTTTAACCAGGAGAAACGCTCATGCTTATCCGCCCTCCTCGGGGGAGGGGGGCGGATTATGTCGGACTCCGGCACAGAAGGTGCCGGCCTACCGACTAAAAACTCCTGGGTGTTCCTTCGCGCGCGCCTGTGCGGCGTGGCCACGGGTACCATCTGGTATTCGTCCGCAGCCACGCCGGCGCGATGCCCGCCGCCGAACAACAGCGGCGGCAGGCCCACCTCTGGGCTGGAGCAGGGAGGAATCGCCTGGTCCAGCCACCTCTAGAAGGCGCGCGGAAACACCGCGCGCGCCTTCTCGCGGGGCCTATGTGTGGGCGGTGATCCCCCCGGATCGCCACCCAGGCCCCGCAGGGTAGGGGGGCAGAGGATCGCCTATCATTAAAGATAAGCTCTCCTCCGTGCCCCCCATGCGGCTGCATCTCCCCTCGCTCTGCGAGTGACCTCGCAGAGAGAGAGGACCGCTTTCCACGGCCTCTCCTTGGCGTCCGCAGCTCGAACCTGGCTGCGGCCGGCAAAGAGTGGCCGTCCCGCACGGCTACGACCTCTCAACAGAGAGGTCGTCCCCTACCATAGCGGCCCGCAACAGCGGGAGGCCCGGAGAGGAGGCGGGGTGAACACCGCCCCTCCAACCCTCCCGCCGTCTCCCCCTGCGAACAGAGGGAGAGGGCCGCTTCCCACGACCTCTCGTCGACGGCCGCAGCCTTAGCTGCAGTCGTCAAGGAGAGGTCGCCCAAGTGCTGCAGACGATTCCACGGCGTCCCCTGCCCAGATGGGCATTCCTCAGGGAGCGCCGCTTCCTCGCCGCAGCCCGCTGTGGTGGAATTCGCCCTCCACCATCCCTCGTCGTTCCACTCCCGAAAACGAATTTTCGGGAGTGGGACGACGAGGGCATTTCGGCGCCGAGGCGGGCCTCGGAGCCGAAACTTGGGCTGGTTTTTTATAGAGGTTTTCCTTCCTCGCGGTCCGGGCGGTTAAGCCAAGACCCTCGGTCCCGGACTGCAGCTGAAAGCCGCGGTCCCGGATTACGAGCCCGGCGGTGGCAAGGGGTAGGAAGTTCCCCACCAGGAGGTTCCTCCTCCCCACGCCTGCTCGGCGGCAGTGCGAGTGCACACCGAGCCCACCCTTACTCCCCCACTAGGAGGGGAGCGTCTCCTGCTCCATCCGCAGTGCCCTCTGCTAAACCAGAGGGACACGCGGAGGAGCCCCCCGGTGTCAGACTATTCGCCATCGGCCAACAAGAACCCTTAAAAGGGAAGTTGTTGATCGATGCCCAGGGTGCACCGGCCCAACGACTGCCGTTCCCCCCAGACGCATCCAAGGGGACAAGTAGCCATCAAGCACACGAGGAGGTTGTCTGACATCGCACCCCGTAGTTTATCAACCATCTGGTATCCATAACACAAGCCTAGATGCTTACTGTGCACCTAGATGGTGCTGTGTATTTGTGCAAAGACATTTATTATTTTTCATTTATTATATTATTATTAAAATATTGAAACTAGTATGAACTAAGTTTATGCCACATTGGCTGAACTGACTGCCCCATCTAGTCCTCGCTCGTTTCACAGTAACCCGTTAGAGCTCCGAAATGTTTAATTTCGTCCCCCTTTAGGGCAAATAGGGGGTGCACCCCGCCCCCCTTAAAGTCACCCACCCACTTGTGACGTAATGTATGACGGGTATAGTTGCACCTTAATCACTTATTTAATTGCAACATTTATTTTGTTGATTAAAATACTTGTTTAGTTGTACCGTCGACAGATAAAGTTAAAAAAGTGACTTGGATTTGTTGGCCATGCACCATTTTCTATCAAATTAAAAAGTCCTTTCTATTCTATTTTTAAATTCTAAATGGTTCGACAACCGATATTCAATTCCGTATCGTAAATTTTTAAATTTCGAATGAGTGATTCGAAACTTTTAAACATTACCAAATCCAAATCAAATATCGACTATTGAACCATTCAGTATACGTGCACTAATCGATTAACATAAATTGGCAATGCCATCGATGTTTTCCCTCAAATCTTCGATACCCTTCTAGACCTCTATGTTTTAAAAAATAAGGTAATGCAACCATAATAATTCGTGCGGTAACTACTCACTATCGGAATAAAAATATCCCAGGTTTTCATCTAGCGTATATTCTTCCTTTAGGTATATACCAAATTTCTTCCAAATCCGTTCATCCGTTTCGTAATTTATAGGAAATAATAGAGGTTATTTTGAACAGTTTATCGTTTCACGGGTCCGTTGAAAAAATATTAAGCTTTAAAGTGTTAATTTTTGTTAGGGTCGATATATCCCCCTAAACATTTTTATTTAAGTTATTGTATGATCTCAGAAACAGTAGGTATGAAGTTATTTATATCGCGATTTGTATCGCGACAAATACTTAATCCTACTACCTTGTGATCTTCAAGAGCAGGGTGAATAGGCATCTACTAATATCGCGTTCTTCATCTTCGGCCACATCGTCGCTTTCCATCTGGTGAGATTGTGGTCAAAAGCGTATCAAGTTGGTCATAAAAAAAATAGACGTTTCTACGTGTAAAATATCCATTCTGATATAAATTTTCATATTTACCTACTAGCATAAGTCCAAAAATTTGCTTGAATGCCTGTCTGCTTGCCTGCCTTTATAACGTGAATGAAGGTAAAATAAATGATTATTTGAAGTAATTATGGAGTTTTCCTTATAAACGTGTTGGACATTATGCTGGCTCCAAACTATCGTACAACAGTAGGCATGTTGGAGTGTTGGACGATAGTTTGGAGCCGGCATCACAAATTATATCATAATAAAAAGACGAATTTCCACCAATGCGCATAAGTACTCACTTCATAATATTTTTTTTATTATATACATAAGAGTGAGCAAAAGTGAAAAAGGCATGTGCATATCATAAAATAACATTTTAATTAAAACAATGTAATAAAATAATAAAATGTGGAATGATCTTCCTGCAGACATTCGAGAGAGCCCTACACCACCAGTTTTCAAAAAGCGCTTAAAAGAACACCACCTGTCGCAATTGGCATAAGAAGTAATGTTATATATTGATATTTATATAATATATTAATTATATATCTGATTAAATGTTTTATTTAGGTTTATTTAGTATTATATTCATGTAGTTATATTTAGTTATTTACAAGTTATAATGTATTATAGACTTTTTTTTTTACTTAATCACCATTGCGTTGTACGCCTTTTTTATTCCCCTTTATACACTCTCTAGCCGCTTATAGGGCTGGCTGGAAGAGATCTCTCTTAGAGATAAGCTCACCTTTGTATCTTTGTATCTGACAAATGTATCTTTTGTGTTTATTTGCAATAAAGAATGGAATTAAAATATAATTTAAAATTATACAATTAATTTTCTACTTAGCACAAAGAACAAAATTAAATTACTAATTGCCAAATTACTCCCTTCGAGCTCTCAGTCTTTAACAGTTCCCTCCAAAATTAATTAAGCCTCATTACACCTTTTTTGCTATCAGTACCGCTCATGAGAAGAATGTACGGTTAGCAACGTCGAGCGTCGACAATTTAAACGCTCTCACTCTTCACGAGACGCAAAGTTTATCGTCGGTCGTAACTAGGAGCCCCCTGTATAAAGCCACCAACATACCCTGACCTCCCACTCCTCTAGCAATACTCTAATCTCGGAGGAATCCGGAGAAGTCCGTAATAAAGTGAGAGTTCTACTTAATTTGGATGTAGATGTTAGGAATTCCAGATATTAAGTACTTGGCGAACCATTCGCTTGTTAGTAGCAAATGGTCCAAAGAAAATTTTGGAGCTGCCCGTTTTATTTCTCGTCTTGTATATATGTTATGCCTGCCAACGTGTCGCTAAGCACTAGATCCATCTGTTGAACTATGAGAGCACTGTGTCCTATCGTTTTTATAATGCAATTTATCAATTGAGATCTGCAGTGTCATTTAGAAATAAGTTTAAAAATTATACCTAATATTCTAAAATTTTCGTAACAATACATTTTTGAAAAATTTCTCAACAAATTTTACAGAATATTCTTATAATTAAATTACATAGTTATTAAGCCAATTATAAAGTTTGACATAACTGTGCAGCCATAAGAATCATAAACAACACTGCGCAGAATTGTAAAATTACCCCTACGCATTGCAGAGACATCACTTTTTTTTTAATGCACAACGGGCAATCACGCCTGGTGTTAAATGAAGATGAGGTTGAAGGTGGAAGCGTACTGACCCGCTTGGGGGACTGGCTATCTTATCTCTGACAACCGGAACGCAACAATGCTATTAACATTGCTGCTTGGCGGCAGATTTAGATAAGATGGTGGTAACTAGCCAGGCGGACATTTAAAATGCCCTATCCACCAACCAAATCGAGTACTTAAACATGTACCCCGCTGGGGATCGAACCCGAGACCTCCGAATCGTGAACCCAATGTTGTTTACGTTAAGCCATGGAGGCACTTGTAGAATAGCTTATAGAATAGCAAAGAACATTTTCTACATGTGTTTACCTGTTCTCCATGGTGTGTGTACGTGAGTGTGTGTGTACGTACGTACGTAAGCTTTAAGGCAGTTCCCAGAAGGCTATAGCAGCATTGCCATGTATGGCCAGACGTTCTACCTATACTATACCTAACAAAATTCATCCAAATCCTTTTATCCGTTTCACCGTGATTGAACAACAAATAAACAATCAAAACTGTAATATTAGTGAGATTACAATACAATGCAATATAAATACACTTTATTGCACAACAGAAAAGAAAATACTGTTTCAGAAAGCAAATAAAGATATTCTATTAAAAATAAAAGCAAATAAAGATATTCTATTCTATTCTATTCAGAAAAGTGGTAAGAATAGAATGTACAATTTGGCGACCTTATCACTAAAAGCGACCTCTTCCAGGCAACCTTTGGGTATAAGGACAGTACATTTGAAATATGTAGGTAGTGCGGTATTAAATAGGAATGCAGATACAAACTACGTGAATAAATTTCATATATTTATATACACATACATACATAGATCAATAGACAAATATACCTACTAGATTACTACGAGTACGCAAATTAATGATACTAATTAGTTATTATTTTTTATATTTTATGGCAATCAGTCGTCTTTAATGCGACAACCATTACTGCCAGTATCCGGTTACTAATTAATAATTACATACTAAAATTTTGACAGGTGAAGTACAGTCGCGACAAGAATTCGCCGTCCCATTCCCACCATAAATCAAAGTCGCGGGACCTTTTCAATTAATCCCGGACACAAAACGGGAGAATAATACATTTGCATCAGAATATGTAATCGTCATAACCGGCCATTGTAGGTCGTTCTGGCCGTAAAAGGGCCAAGAATGGTCCGGGTCCGGCTATTGTACGATACAGGGCCGGGACCATATTTGTCTTTCTCATTTTCGTGCGAACGTTCATATTTGACTTTGGGTGCGTTTTGCGGCCCATTTTCCTCGGCTCAGTTGCTTAGTTCACAGTATGTTGATGTCTGAACAGAAACACAACTTTTCATGGTTCAGTGGATACGCATTTGACCACAATCTCACCTGATGGGAAGTGACGATGTGGCCGAAGATGAAGCACGCGATCTCAGTAGATGCCTATTCACCCTGCTCTTGAAGATCCCAATGTTGTAGGATTCAGGAAAGACTGACGCCGGAAGGGAGTTCCATGTCTTGGCCGTTCGCATTATGAATGAAGAATCGAACAGCTTAGTGCGAATGTTCGGTATGTTAACTACATGCCAGTTCAAAGAAATGTGAAATATTTTTATTATTATTCATATTGGTTTGGTAATAGACCCGGGGTTTGCTTAAAAGTGAACGAGTAGTAGCGAGTAACGTACCATATAAAAGAGCTTTATTTACATGCGAAAAACTGGTTTTTATGACCGAAAATATGCGAAAAATTTGGTTGTCTGGTAAATATTGATAAGACCGCCTGGTTTTACAATTTTGTTTGCGTTTTCTTAAATTTTTGTGCAATGAAGTGTACTGATTGAAAAATTTGCGTTCATCTACAACCTTTACAAAGTGATAATTCTGAAATAATTTCTGTATTGATGCAAATATATTCTGGGAAAAATAAAGCGTTTGTTTTTACTTCTTCTAAGTATTCGTCCATTTTGTTTTATTATAGAATCAACCTGTCTCTTCCCGTGGGTGTCGTAATTAGCGACTAAAGGACTTCACCAAAAGAACATCTATCACCCCGTACTATGCATGGGTGCGCTTCTGTATATTTGGAAAGGTGATCCGTGTATGTAAGTCAAGTATTAAAGGTTTAATATGAAGATGAAGCACGCGATCTCAGTAGATGCCTATTCACCCTGCTCTTGAAGATCCCAAGGTTGCAGGATTCAGGAAAGACTGACGCCGGAAGGGAATTCCATGCCTTAGCTGTTCGTATTATGAATGAACAGCCGAACCGCTTAGTACGAATGTTCGGTATGTTAACTACATACGGGTGGAATCTCTCCCCACGCCTAGTAGTCCGAAGATGAAATGGCGATAGTGGAATAAGATTGTGTAATTCCAACGCACACTCACCGAAGTGCATCCTGTAAAAGAATGAGAGACAGGCGACCTTGTGACGGTGTTCGAGGCGCTGTAATTTGGGAGTGATCGAATGGTCACCAATGAGTCTTTTGGCCAGTTCCCCAAATATTTGGCTCTCCGGGTCAATACGCTTCCACCTTCGGCCTCATCTTCACTTATCATCAGGTGTGATTGAGGTCAAGTGCTAACCCGTTGTGCATAAAAAAAATTAAATTTGTATTGTATTTCCGTGTTGGACATTTAAATCGATAATCTTGTAATATGGACGCTAACGAATATTTATGCTTATAAGCATTTAGTTCTCATGTATCGTACATGGAAGTTAAAATATTCCTCTCTACATCCAGTATATGCTGTGGTGGAGTGTACTTTACTAAGTTTGCGGTCGAAGGTTGAAGATTTTCGGTTAATTTTCCTCTGTTACCGGCTGGATTTTTGTTTGTTCTGGTTGTTTATTTGTGTTTGGGATTACTAGTTCTGTGCTCAATTATACTCGCTAAGGCTGAGGAAGGTTCAGTTGGATTGAAAGAATTTAAGGTTGAAAATTTTACCGTTTACATTATAACCTCACGACTTTTATCCTAAATGGAGTGGTCAGATATTTCCCAAACAAGCGTTTGTGTAATCCAAACATTAAACTTGCAAGTAAACCGCCTCCGTGGCTCAATGTAAACTACATTGGGTTTACGTTTCGCAGGTCGCGGGTTCGATCCCCGGCGGGGTACATATTTAGTACTCGGTTTGGTTGGTGGTAGGCCATATTAAATGTCCGCCTGGTTAGCTACCACCATCTTATGTAAATCTGCCGCCAAACAGCAATGTAAATAGCATTGTTGTGTTCCGGTTGTCAGAGATAAGATAGCCAGTCCCCCAAATAAGATAAGATAAGATAATAAGGTTTCCGGGTCAGTACGCTACCACCTTCGGCCTCATCTTCACTTAACATCAGGTGTGATTGAGGTCAAGCGCTAACCCGTTATGCAAAAAAAAAAAAAAAAAAAAAAAAAAACTATGCTCCGCAATTTAACGTCTTACCATTTTGCGTAACTTCTGCTAATTACGCTTCAGGGTGCCCAGCAAACCCTTTTTAGGAGCGATTCTGGTGTACCCAGGCGAATAACCTGGCAAGCAGTCAAACCAGTACATTCAAAATGGATGTGGGTAACCGTCTTCTGTGCCCGCGTGCATGGTTTTCCCAGTAGACTGCCAACTACGGGACAGTACGTCCCGGAGAGCCAAATATTTTGGCTATCTTATCTTTGACAACTGGAACTCAAGAATGCTATTAACATCGCTGTTTGGCGGCAGATTTAGATAGGATGGTGGTAGCTAGCCAGGCGAACATTTAAAATGCCCTACCACCAACCAAACCGAGTAAACATGTACCTTGGGAATTGAACCCGCGACCTCCGATAAGTAAACCCTATGTGTTTACATTGAGCCACGGAGGCGGTTATATCTTAAGTTTCTATTTCTCTCTTATCAATCTCATCTCTTATCTCATCTCTAAAACAATATTTTTCCTTATTTCCAGGTACGTTGAAGATTTAAAACTTTGCTGGTGTTTCCTTGATGCTCTCGCCATTGCTCCTGTGGAGAAAGACTGTACCTAGGCAAGTCACATAATAATAGTTTCTTTTCTAATATATTTTTAATTTACCATGTGACAGGACAAACCCTTGGACTTTGATTACGTCATATCTTAATTGCTAACAATAACATCATTTTCCTGGAATGTCGATAAGGAATATGTTTACTAATGTTGTGGTTTAATGCATACGTGGGTACAGTCCGCACAAAATATTGCAGCTATTTTAATTTTTTTAAATTCATACGAAAAACTACACTTGTGTTTGACGGTTTTGTGTCTGTGCAAGTGATTGCCTTAATTTATGAAAATCGGATAAGCCGTTTTAATACAGTTTTTTTGGTGTATACCGAAGATGCCGTGATCTGTTGATAGTTTTCTAAGTTGTATTTTTTTTAATATTTAAGACATAGGCATAGGTTCCTAACTTAGTTGGACAAAGGCCTTCCCCAAGGATCTCCACAACGATCGGTCCTGCGCTACCCGCACCCAGCGGCTTCCCACGATCTTTACCAAATCGTCGATCCACCTCGTGGGAGGCCTGCGCACACTGCGTCTTCTGGTGCGTGGTCACCACTCGAGAATCTTTCCGCCCCAACGGTCGTCGGTCCTACGAGCAATGTGCCCGGCCATATCTATCACCTGGATTCTCCTGCTGATCTCCTCATTTCTGATTCGATCCCGCAGAGAGACCCTGAGCATAGCTGTCTCCATTGCCCTTTGGATGACCTTGAGCTTTCTTATGAGGCCCATAGCGAGCGCCCACGTTTCAGTTCCACATGTTATCACTGGCAACACACATCGATCAAAGACTTTCGGCTTGAGACATTGCGGTATTTGGGACAAGAAGATGTTACGTACCTTCAGAAGCTACGTAACATCTTCTTGTCCCAAATATGCCCAGGTGAGCAGGATTCGATGATTGACCTCCTTTTCGAAGTTGGATTTACCTAACTGGACTGTGTGTCCCAGATATACGTATATACTCGTCGACAACTTCGAGAGTAGTGTCTCCTATCTTCAGAGGGATGGGTGTAATATAGTTATTCATTGTGGTCATTGTCTTGTCCATATTCATTTTAAGACCCACTCCTTGGGATTCCGCCTAGCACTTGGCAATTTTTTTTTCTGATGCATGCCTAAAGGTTTATCGTGCAGAAACAAATCCTTTCAGTAACAAGTTTATACAACGTGTAACCGAAAGGGTCGGACACAATACCTTATTCAGAGTACTTTACTTCAAAATAAACATATCCGATCACTACGTGGTCATTGAACGTGGAACGTGGAACTGAATCCATCATTCTGCTGACGTTAGTGTTGGTCAGATATTGATATGAAAACTAATTGTGTAACAAATTTTTTTATTAGTAGTACAGTGTAGTACGTAGACGACAAAAATTGCTTCACGTTTTAGAACGATTAACAGGCTCCGTATACATTTCGGCTTGATGGACCCTTTTCGTTACACGTTATATAAATTATTATCATCATCATATCAGCCAAAAGACGTCTACTGCTGGACAAAGACCTCCCCAAAGATCTCCACAACGATCGTATAAATTATATTCGGTATTGTTTTATTCTCTGGACTTCTTACATCAACTGTACCTACATTTTCTAACCATTGTGTCGGTTACTTGTGTCCGCTCTAATTGAATTGTTGGACAGTTACGTCATCAGGGGATAGTGCAACATTTCAGATTAATATTTAATCTTAGGACTCTGTGGTGCAGACCTACGAATATTACCGACCATTCTCTTCCCATTAATGTCATAAATGTCACTGACTTACACGTAATGAATGCAGTTATAGTACCTGTTATTACTTAATGTACATACATACATATAGTCACGCCTGTTTGACGTAGGGGTAGGCAGAGACCACAGATTTCCACTTGCTACGATCCTGACACACTTCTTTTGCTTCGTTCACCCTCTTAATGTTGTTCATACGTCAGTTTATGGTACTTTTGGCTTCTTTCTTTAAGACGTCCTCGAAAGGTCTTCCCTAATCAACATTATGATCCATATTCGCTTCGTTGACGTTCGTTAGTTTTCTTTCATTCATCCTCTCCACATGTCCAAACCATCTCACAATACCTTTTTCAATTGTAAAATGTATATTATGCGAAAGTAAAAGTGGCAAATATGTTTATCTCTATGGACATTAAAATCTCTAGGGTACGAGAATCGCTCTCCAAGAAAAACATTATTTCACCATAACTAGGAAATAATACACCTAGGCCATTCACTTTCTTTGCCCTTTTTAAAATCGCCAATAAAACCTATAAACATGGTCAAATGCCAACTGGATTGGTCCAAAACACCCGTTGGCTGGTAAATTGCTGGATCACGCGTCTCTTGGGGGCTAAATAATACTTTTTCTGCTGGCCGCGGGCAGGAATTTACTGCCTGAACGTAACTTGACATGATATGGTAATAATGGATGCGGTATGTATTTCTTAAAGTCAAGGTTATGACGTTGTTTACTCTTATAACTGAAGTTTATGTAATAACGGTTTTCGTATATGCCAAGTCTCAGAACTGCAGAAACATTGCAATTTCTGATATTTGCGTTATGCTACAATTGTTTTTTTTTTTAAACTGTGACAACGCAATTGATATTACCCGTAATTTTGTAATCACCTAATTTTAATTGTACTAAAAACTGTTGACTTTCAGCACGCAATTTTTTTAACAATAACATTAAATCCAGTTAGGCAAATTTATTTTGTTTTTATTTTATTTCATCATACAACACATTTGTAGGGAGTGAGCGAAGCGATGGAGCAAGATGGGTCGGAACACACGTGTTGGTGAGTGTTAGGTTGAACATGTAAGTTACAAAAAAAAAATTATCACTGGTACTTAAGCGAATAATAAGTTAGTGATTACAAATAGTTGGGATTGTGAGTCGTTCGGTCTAATGATTAATTTGGAAAGTCATTTTTATTTTTAGTTTGTAGTGCCAAAGGCGATTAGTACAATAAAAAATTAGGCGGATCTCTTTCTATGCTCTTGTCGGTGGAGTGCTTTCCACACTTCTCTACAGTCCGCCTTTTCTTTGACTTCCAGACGACACATTTTTCCTTTACTTGTAACATAATAATAAATAATAATATAAGGTATTTATTCACCACAAAGTTAATTTAACAAGTAATTAATTGATAATAAATTAGGTCAAACTGTGATGAAAAGGTAGGGACTCAGCAGATTTGCTGATTTTCAGTCCCCTCCTTGTAGAGTAGTTGCTGCCACCAAGGAATTAATTATTATCACTCCATGAATAAATTTAAACATTTGCTAAAAGTAAACAAAAACAAAAATCTATATCTAAAATCAACTCAAAAACAACTGCAAGTGATAAACCATAAAAAGTTAGAGACGAGAAGGTATCATATAGGTAGGTATTTGGTAAATATAAATCACAAAAAAAACATAAAACATGATGTTGGGTCATCTGATACGACACGACAATGTTATCAGGGACATCATTGAAGGAAAAGTGGAGGGGAAGAGAAGAGAGGAAGGCCTAGAAGAACATGCATGGTACAAGTAAAAGCGTTCTAATATATATCCAAGAAAGATTGAAGCGCTAGTTGTCTAACTGCCTTTACACACTGCGAAATTACTCAAAGTCATAGTCAAAAATGCTTTATTTTGTCGGTACACAGGGTACACTTAATAGATTTTACATTTTTCCAGCAAATGCTTGTTCAAAAGGTTAGTTTCCCCTGAGAAGAACAAGCAAGAATCTCGAGGGGTTGCCGTTTTAAAAACAGGTTTTAATATTACAAAAGGTATTATAATATTTTATTATTAATTGTGAAATAGCCTGGCATGGTTGGCACCGAGCTGATTACGTCTATGATTGATTATCATCCAAATAGTCTGATATTGTATAATACCTGTGCCGTTAATAAGTTTCTGTTTTATAGAATCTTTAAATTTATTGAAAGTTGTACCTCTTACGTTGCGTTCATTGCGTAGTATGTGTGGAGTGACTTTGAATGATAGATTAAAGAAACAGACGTGCAAAATGACGTATTGAGTAAGATAGAAAAAGATATGTTAATGTGGTTTGGGCATATAGAACGAACAAACGTGTAAGCAGATTAACGAAAGCAATTTATAACGAAAGCGTGAATGGAAGGGTCGGTAAAGGTCGACCAAGAAGGACGTACGTTAATTAGGTGACTGACATACAAAAGGTCAGAGAGGCCCTCGTACTTACGTAAATTTAAACGTTTCAATCGGCCATCGGCCATCGTTGACGATCATCGCTCACTCGTATATAAGTTACTTCATTACGTATGTCGTCGTTTTACACTCGTATACAATGAATGAATGATATTAGAATTGTCTAAAAGTATTGCTACTCGACACTAGACGGCGCTATTGTGTACTTGCCCTTGCCCTTATACGCAGAATAACGTTATCTCACTCTATTTTTGCATTACATAATTTCTAACCTACCAAATTTGTACATGCAGTGCTGCCAATTACGATAAAATTCCTCGATTTGTGGGAAAATAGAGAGTGAGGAATAATTCAAATCGGGACTTTATCAGGGAATCAAGGCCAATAAAATTTGTAAAAGAACCCATAGTATTTTTCTTGCTAATCGTGTTACTACATTTTACTTAATTTTTTACGTAATAAGAACAACAAGTTTTTAAGTTAAAGTAAAACATTAAACAACATTTTACATGAAACAATATTGTACTTCTTTAATTATCATTTCGGAGAAATTCCTGGAAAATTACGTAGGAACCATTAAAAATATTGTTTGATACATTACTCATACATCATCATGTAATAAAAATAATTTTATAATAGTAGGTTATTTGTCGAAATATTCACTTTTTGGAAAAGGTATTTGTTCTTCAAATTATTAGTAGGAGCACTAGCTTAACTAATAAACGTAAAACACGTTTTTGAAATAATATATATTTTTTTGCAATAACAAAAGAATCATAAGAATTCTTAGTACCTATAGTGAATACGAATACGATTGCGGTAAACCCCGAAACACCTTTATCGTTAACGTTTGAATCGTACGATGTACATAGGTAATGCCGATGTCATTACTTTTGTATGAGAGATCATTCATTCATCGTCAATCATAATGATGACACACGCATTCGTAATCGTTTGAAATGCGTAATAAAATTTCGCGAGTTTGACGACGATGATCGTAATAATCGTTTACGATGGACCCATCGTTCGACTTACGTAATAGATCCTCAGGTGCGGTCAACTACTAACCGACGAGCGGTTATGAAGCATTTAATGAGAAAGGAAGAAGCAAAAGTAGTATGTCAGGATCGTCGCAAATGGAAATCAATAGTCTCTGCCTACCGCAACGGGAAACAGGCGTGAGCATATGTACCTCTAATTTGTACCGCTATAATGTACCTAAAGATCGCTTATGTGGTCCCTTACCGCATCCATTTTCTCCCACATCAAGTGATACAACGAAGCAGCGAGTTTCCCCGTGAGAAATACACCAACGGTAATGGCCAGCCGTGATTTCCGAATAGACTTGAAAATAATTGCAAATTTAGTCCCAGTTCATACAATAATGCTATCAGCTAAAATGAATACTTCGTTATTGGAGGTTTAGTTGAGATTGGTGAAACGATCGTCTTATAAATTGTTACTATAGTTATGTAGGTATGTGTTGTAGCCAGGTCGCTTAATAGTAGTTTCAATAGAATGAATATCTATTCGGTTATATACATACTTACATAAAGTCGCACTAAGCGGTTCGACTCTTCATTCATAATGCGAACACCTTTATTACGCCGTCAGTTTTTCCTAATTCCTACAACCTTGGGAGCATCAAGAGTATAGGGTGAATATATATCTACTGAGATCGCGTGCTTCATCTTCGACCACTTTCTTCACTTTCCATCCATCCATTCCATCACATTCCATCAGGCTGACATTATGGTCAAACGCGTACCCAGTCAAACATAAAAAAAAATTTAGAGTTCCCGCTATTTCTCAAATAGTAGAATGGTTTATGGCAAATAATTTGTTACTTAATGAGAAAAACACTAAATGTGTTAAATTTGTACTGCCTAATGTCAGGGAGGTGCCCACAAATATAATGATAAAAAATGTCACTCTAGACCTTGTGGATTCCACTGTATTTTTGGGCATTACTTTGGACGCCAAATTACAATGGGGTCCTCATATCCATAAATTGGCGAAGAAGCTCAACTCTGCAGCCTATGCAGTCAAAAAAATTAGACAAATATCGGACGTAAGTACTGCTAGATTAGTATATTTTAGTTATTTCCATAGCCTGATGTCTTACGGTATCTCGCTGTGTGGAAATGCCGCGGATATAAATACAATCAGGGGAAAATTGGTTTTTGAACAAGCAGTAGCTTAAAAAAAAATTAATAAAGTGTACACTGTGTACCTACAAAATAAAGCATTTTTTGATTTTGATTTCTCTCAGAACTTCTTTTCTCCAACGGTCATTGGTTTTGTGACAGATGCGGCCAGCCCCATTCAAAACGGCCAAACCGTCAGTTGCATGTCTAAAACTATTTCAGCTAATATTATAAATAAATGGAAACAATAGCGCGTTGACAGCACGCACGTTAATAAATCACAAGCTATACCAGCTGTCCGGTGCTTATTTTCAATTACCGGACACCGGACGGTCCGGACGGGCCGGACACCGGAACAGCTGGCCGGCACTGTGGCAGATTAGTGAAATATTGTCGCAATAGCGTGGTATTAATTAAAAAAGTACAGTTTAAAATGTAACTGCGGTCCATTAAGGCTTAACACTTTTTGATTTCAATATGCAGAACTTTCAGATGTACTTAACAATTAGGAAATTATTTGTGCTAACCCACTTAATTACTCGTATTGAATTCCGTGATGATAGGTTTGCCTGGAAGAGATCGCTGTAAGCGATAAGGCCGCCTAATTTGTAGTTTCTATAAGATATTTAAATGTACCTTCCCTATTTGAACAATAAAGCGTATTTGATTGATTGATTGATTAAGGCATATATGGTTTTGTGTGTTAGTTATTTTTAGCCGACTAAAGAGAAGGTTACGTTTTTCTTGCGTATCTGTATGTATGTGTCATTGTAGCCCTCGTAGCACCCAAACAGCTGGATGGTAGAGATGCGCAAAACGTATCACTGAAAAGAAAATAAAGATAATCTATATTTTCTAAAGATTGTGTATGATTACCATACTAACCTTTGGGATACTTGATTCTAACAAAACCGTCGATAATTATTTGTCGATAATATATTCGACGACCGATTGGTGTAGTGGATAGTGACCCTATCAGCGAAACCAACGGTTGGGGGTTCGAATCCAGCGAGGGGTAAATGTTTGTGTGATGAATACGAACATTTATTCCCGAGTCTTGGATGTTTTTATAAATAATTATGTATGTTTATCCGTTATCTAGTATCCATAGTACAAGCTTTGCTTAGTTTGGGACTAGATGATTGGTGTAAGTGTCCAAAATGTTTATTTATTATCTTTAGTTCTTTTTTTTTATGATAGACTGGATTCGCGTTTGACCACAATCTCACCTGATGGAAAGTGACGATGTGGTGGAAGATGAAGCACGCGATCCCAGTAAATGCCTATTCACTCTGCCCTTGAAGATCCCAAGGTTGTAGGATTCAGGAAAGACTGACGCCGGAAGGGAGTTCCATGCCTTGGCTGTTCGGATGATGAATGAAGAATCGAACTTCTTAGTGCGAATGTTCGGTACTGATTCAAACGATTCCATGACGCATACGTACGATGCTCATCATTCACGATGTGAACGAGATAGAGAGATGAGAGAGAAATGTCCTACCATCAACCAAATCGAGTACTTAAACATGTAACCCGCTGGGGATCGAACCCGCGACCTCCGAATCGTAAACCCAATGTTGTTTACATTGAGCCACGGAGGCGGTTAGAACCTGTCGTCTTGTTTAGTTTTTCATATAAAAACAGAGATACATCCGTACAAAGACTGGACATACACACACACAACGCCGTGAAACACATCACGTCGTATTTCGTCGGGGTTTAATAATACTCGTATCTTTTTACGCAATCGTTTAAAATAAATCACAGGATAAACCAAAGTGGTTTTTATTTTAATAGCCAATAAAGGTATTGGTTGGGCTGGGAGCGATATATCGTGTTCATCCTTAGAAAGCTGAGCGTAATGAGATACAAGTTGTATTATAATAATGGGTGCGTTGATTTGTAAGTGCGAGTTCGACTTGGTTTTAAGCCCAGAAGCGGTTAATACTATTTCGTGACACACAGCGAGAAAGAGCGGCGAACGGGATTAATATCTATAAATTGTACATTTAGAAAACGCCCGTGATAACAGGAAGAAAGATATAAAGTTATTTATTTTGATAACATTTACAGTAAAAGTCAGTACAAATGGTGGTATACCTAACCATAGGAAGGTTATCAAAAAAGATTACCACTCAGCATAAGGCACAGTAGCGGTCGATCCCTCCAGCTCTGATCTTCCGTGGTACCTGCACATTGTGAAATCGCAGCTAAGCAAGACCGCAAATAAGTATGTAAAAAAATAGAAATAATAAATAGTTGGTAGTAAGCTTAAAACTGTAAAACCATAATAAAAATATAATTAAATATAAAATTATTGTACAATGGAGAATATTGATTTATAAGCGAATATATATGGTTATTTGAGTCATATATAATAAATTGTCTAAATTTCTTTGTACATACATATCTAGGTACATACGCTCATGCCTGTTTCCCGTTGGGGAAGGCAGATAATAGATTTCCACTTGCAACGATCCTGACATATCTATTACTTTTGCTTCTTCTACTCTCATCAAATACTTCATACACGCTCGTCTGATAGTTGACCGCATTTGACTTTTGTGAGCACGTCAGTCACTTGATTGCCGTCAGTCCTTCTTGGTCGACCTTTACTGACCTTTCCATTAACACTTTGGATATGTATTGCTTTAATTTTTTTTTTATTTAAGATTTAACTCCAGGATTGGTTCTTACTCATATCCAAACTATGATATAGGATCGCTAGCCATCTCAAAGTTGTCCAAAGTTAGAATTTCGTCAGAATTAGAACGTCGTGTGTTATTTAAAGGGATGTATATATTCTCTATGATCATATATTTTCTATTTTAAAATTGTTGTTGGAATATTTCTACAAGACAAAAATAATTCAATATTATTTTACCTAACGATTTACTAGTGCGACTCTGTAACTCTTTAATTTTCACAGATCTAATCCAAACCAATCAGAAAAATAAAGCCTTCTATGTATTCGGCGAAAATTATTTGCGTCGACGAATCCCATAAAACTGCCATCCATTTTGTTACACATTAATATATTATTCTGTACGTCATTCTATTCGTCCGTATGTACAACACTTAAGCGTATACTTACGACGCTATTGAAGGGTTCTGCTCCGATTATGGCTACAATAATTGAAGCTCGAATGAATAAATGTTAATCCAGTAGCTGCTTCTGCATAATGCATCCCCTGAGGGCCGAGCAAGATGTTCCAGTCGAGCTGTGGGCCTTTCTAGAATACGCATTGAAAATGTTACCGGCAGCGATTTCGAATTGTCTAAGCAATCACAAAACATACAATGACTATTTTTACGACCACGATTGGTGTAGTGGATAGTGATCCTACCAGCGAAACCAACGTGTTTAAGGGGTGGACCGTCTCCTTTGACGGCAGATAGCAATACGAATATTCATTTTCGATGTGTAGACCTTTTTTTTTACCTGGGGAACACTACGTATACCGCTGGCCTGGGGGACAGCGAGACGGTTATGTATAACTCCCCACTTACTAAAACCCCGCGGCGACCTTCCTCGGCAGTAGGAAGGACCTGGGTATTCATAGGCGGCTATCTGCCCCCCCCCCCCCCCCCCCCGTGGTCCGTCTGCTATTTATTTAGAGACAAAACTCGCGCTTCGCACACAGCGCTAACATTACTGTAAACGTCACCCCGCCGTTTTCGGCGATACCAGCGTCACGAGGTTCACTTCGTGAAACATTATGAATAATTTTCCACCGGGTGATTAGTTTTTTCATTTGTCATACGTAAAAACAATACTTCGCAATCTTATCGCCAAATAGAATTAGGATACCTAACCGACTGTTTAACATAAATTAAAATAACTATACCAACTACTATAGTAAATGTGACTTGATTTACATCAAATACAGACCTTATTGAGTATTCATCGTATTAGTATGGTATTATCCTTATTTATTACTAGGGAGCAAATCAGATGCGCAATCGTGATGAAACCAGTAACTCAACTGCCATATTCGTAACAAATTGACACTTGTCAGATCTTGTATGAAACTTGTGTGCGATTTAGGTTGAGGTTATGAAATTAGCCTTGTCGCGGTATTGCGAACGCTCAGCTGCTGTAGGAAGATGTAGGTATTGGGCGCCGTAGAGAGAGGATGGGGTTTAGGGTCGTAGGTTTCCGGCCCCTACCAGAACTGCAGCCACTGATGAACGGTGAAGAAGAAGGTGAAGGACAGGAAGAAGGTATATTCACTTGTAAAACTTAATAATGATATAATAATTTAAAGAAAGAAATAAAAGGAAAAAGAAAAGAATAGTTCAGTTCGCAAGCTGCGTCAAGACCGACTAGTTTTTGAAAATAATTTAGAATTCACAATTTTGAATAATGTTCATGTTGTTAAGACAGAATTTAGAAGAAGTTGTACACCTCGTTACAGCCTTACACGTCCACATTATTGGTGTACAGTCTCCTCTCATTCGGAGGGGGGGGAGTAGAAAATAATCCACCACGATGACCTACTGCGGATTGGTGGCCTTGTGTCAGACTAGTGGTCTAGACCGTCAGTGTTTTTAGTAGGCCCTTTATATAATGTACCTCGCTGAGAATCGAATCCGCGACCACTGTTTTGTCAACCTTATGTTTTGTATGTTGAGCCACGGAGGCTGATATCTTAGTTTAGTTTCTGTTTATGTTGCTATACTGTGGTATAGGTGTCCAATTGGCAGCTAAGCTGATGGTTTAATGTTAAGGAAATGGAGAATGTTTAATCTTAACTTATGATATCTCAAGATAGCATTGGTAATCTAAAGTTATAAAATAGGTATACCTATTAGAAAGAAATTATCAATTATAATGAACATACGGTCATGATAAATATTATTGTATTTGTCAGTACTGGCAATGGTTAATCTAAAAAAATAAATCAATAACATCGAGCGTGGTTGGGGTAAAGCGCTAAATCCGATTCAAATGGCGATTAAGAAGACGAATGTGGGCATAACTGGGGTAGTGCATTTTTACAGGCTCTTGATGTGTATGCTAAATCTGATAAACTGTGATAGAGCGTAGCTACTGTAACGCATGCACTTTCGCAATATCAAGAGCTGGGAGTGCTTGCTGACCTTTCGAACCATTGAATGAAGACACGTACTTCCTAATTTTCTACCTAAGGTAGAACATTCGCATCAACAGCCTTGTTCTCACTGCTAAGGTACAATCTCTTATATGTAGAGAATATTCCAGAATTCCATACTCCAGTCAGGAATGAATTAATCTGTAGACGAAGGAAAGTTATCGAAATAGCCCAGTGAATCACTAAGTGTAGTGAGCAGAGCAGATAACTCGAAGAACTGATAGTTCTTGACACTAAAATTTTTGAGTGGAGACCAATCTCCAGCAAGTGCAACGCATGTGAAGGTAAAGGCAGGTGAACGCAGGCCAACGCGTTCTCAGGTCTTCTAATGCCGAGGAAGGTCGCCGCGCGGTTTTAGTGGATATCCCTCCCTATAGGGAGGGGAGTCCCACGTAACCGACTCGCCGTCCCCCAGGCGAGCTACGTGTATGTGTTTCCCCGCGTCAAAAAAAAAAAGGTGAAGGTCGCGTGAAGTCACTGAACGCAGGCCGCTTCCAATAGGTCGTTTTCGACATCTGTGGGACAGGCCTATGTTCAGCAATTGACGTTCTGTGGCGATATAATGATGCATCCCATTCTACCGACTTACTTGCTTTTATTACAAAAAATACTTTAAATAGACGATCCACCTGTATATTACTAAAATCCATCAAAAAGTAAACGAAACACGTCACAGAAATAGGTGCTTACAGTTTATTTCGAAAACTAATGTGAATAGACGACGTATGTATAACTCGTAGTGGAAGCCGAGATTATGATTCTTTGTCAACTGCAGCAATAAACGACTTAAAAACCACACAGCTACCGACTGCAGACGACTTTATTCCCTGAAGCATACGTTTGATAAAGAGTTGAACGATGGTCTTCATTTAAAGTGTTTCAACGTAGGAACGTATGTTCGCGACACTGCGACACATTTTTCTCATTTCGAATGCATATTTTATGGGGCACGAAAGCATAATGAACGGAATCTTGCATTGCACAAACAAATTACAGAATCTGACAGTCTCGATGTTGGGTTTGTTATATAAATCATGTTTATGGAAATATTTTTATAACTCTAAGTTTACTGTTGTATGACGTGAAAGAGCATGTTTTAAACTGTCTGGATATTGCAGAGACAATTATTTGTTATAAATCTAGTAACGAAGTAATATATCAATACAAGAGGTTTGATCACTTTAATGTCTACAGATTTAAGTATAAGTTCGGATGAACTGACCACAACTTATATAAAAAGACGATATTGAGAGTGTAAGAAAGTTCCTGGTTTATTTTACGGTACGAAACAGGAATAGGTAAATTCCTGATGATGTTTAGTTATTCCACAATATATAATTATGAAAGGAAATTTGGAGTATCTCTGTTACCTCTAATCCTTTTCTAAAACTTAAGCTTACTTGCGTCATTCTGGTAGAACAGCTGCCAGTGAGGTTGAGAAGAGGAATGAAATGAAACAGATATTGGAATTGTGATAATGAGACTTCCTTATGTTAGTTAATATTTTACACCTTCGTAGCTCTTGTGTAAATAAGATCCGGGTTACTAAACGGAGGTTACTGATGTGCTTCCCAATGATTCGTTAGATGATAAGTGCGCTTCGATGTCTGCCACCAAGTTGCAGTATTACGTCGATAAGATAAAGCCAGTTCCATCTATATGTAGAAGGATCTGGGCGAGCCTGTTTCCATCTTCGGCCTCATCTTCACTTAAAGTCTGATTGAGGTCAAGCGCAAATCCATTTCCATTAGATCTATAGATTTTTTTCTATTTTGAGTCTACATTCAAAAATTTAACATACATTTTTATTCAAAAGGAAGGTTTACTTTTACCTTCACATACTCACGTATTCGGTCTTGGAACAACATTATATTTATAGAACGTGCTTAAAGGATTATTACGGGTAACCCCACATCCTACAAAGTTCATCTGAGTACTCTGAATCATTAAGAATTTATTCAATCAGGAATTTTGTTCTTTAATTTTATAAAAGGTTTGCGAGAATTTCATTTGTATTTTGCACTCACCTGACTGTAAGCTACCATATAGACTCTTAGCTCAATTCTGGTAGGATCATCTAGGAAAAGAACAAAGATCTAAAACTTAGCTGAGTCGTGGAAGGTAGGATTTTTTAGATAGTAATCGATGGAACGACAGAGGATACACGAGACTAGTAGATATGTGTGAGAGACCGTCACAGCACACAGCACCCAATGTACGGATGACGTAAGAGCAGTCAAAATTTATTACATAATACTGGCAACAATCTAGAAATCCAGAAAGCAGCAAATCAAAATATAAGGAACGCAGCAGTTGCTGTACACAGGATAGAGTTGATTGAAGGATTATTTGCGCATATTCAGGTAGTATTAATTATTCATTCAGTTGAATGCTTAAGTGGATAGTATTATATGGCCTTTTCCTGCTTTATATGAAACTGCGCTACCCAGAGGGCATTGCGTGCTCCTTGGTATACAAAAGAACAGAACATAATCGAACAAACCGTTTTTAAGTGTCTTGTAAAAGCAGATAGTTCGTCATACATTACGACCGCCCTAGCCATATTGGCTAATTCAACGATCTGTCTACGACATTTCTACAAGATAAGTAAGTCTTTATTGTGCAAAGAATTTTAGGTTACAATAATAGTGTTGATAAAAATATTAAGTCAGCCAGAACTTGCCCTGTCCAGACGTATACACAGAACAACTTATTTTGAACCTTTTTTTAAACTGATTTAGAATCCAAGGCAATGCCAAACGCTAACACTTCTTCAAGGTCATCAACGTATATCTCCTCTATCAGACGAAGACGACTTCCCATTAAAATCCATCCCTCTTGCTATATTTCAACTTGTCTTGTACTTCAGTCTTCAGTCGTTATAGGATGAAATACAAAACAACCCGTCGTATCATAACGTCTCCACGTCATGCAAGTCAAATTGATTACGAAAACAATATCATTTAAGTTCGTAATGTTATGGAACTCCATTTGATTCAACGAATTGTAATTTTTATCCCCCACGATAAACGACGGGCTTTGTGTGCGTGTGTGTGTGTGTGTGTGTGTGTGCGTATGCACGTGAGTCCAGTCTGGACGTATCTCAGCGATTTGAGGGCGTTTTTTTATATTAAAAACGAGGGCTATGATGAGGGTATAGTTTCTTAGTCATGTTTGATGAAATAGTTCAGTAAGGATACATTTTTAACTTCCTATAATTTTAAAGGCTGTGATTTTTTGCATGAATAGAATAGAATAGAAAACGTTTATTTGACACACTGGACGACACATTAGTTATACAAAAACGGAGAGAAAAAAATAACAATAACATACTTAATACATAGCTAAAAATTATATTACAAGATAAACTCGATCTCAATCCTAAGATCGATTAGAAATCGGTGTCGTAAAGTGGTGCCAAAAAGGTCTCCACTCAGCATGAGTTACAGTTGCTTGACTTGCAATACAGTATCTGTCAGTGATAGATATAAATGTTTGCTTACAAACCGGTAGCTTGTTTTAGATATAATATAGGTATTTATTAATGAAACATAGACCCTTAGATTAAAGTTACCATGATGAATTTCATTGCGTCTGAGAATATAACTCCTATAACTATTAAATAAAAACGATTAATAACTTCTATTAAGAAAAATATCACCGAGGGCAAATATCACGATAAACTATTTTTTAGAAAATATAAAGTGGCCATTGATTATTTTGTTAGAAAATTGTGTTAGGAGTTTTTAGAATCTTCTACAACGCAATGAAGTTCACAGTGGTAAGTATAAAAAAAAAATATCTTTGCACTTTCACACTGCGCCATCTAGTTCCACACTAAGCAACTAAGCTTGTATTATGGATACAAGATGGTTGATAAACTACACAAATACATTTTTTTTGTAAATAAATACATATATAAATGAAAAACATCCGTAAATCGGAAGTCCATGTCTGTATTCATCATACAAACATATGCCCCTAACGGGATTCGAACCCGCGACCTTATGATATAGCAGTTAGAGTTTCTAACCACTGCACCAAACAGGTCGTCAAAATATTCAATATATAATATTAACACAGTTGGTTCGTATATATTTAGATAATATCATAGTTTTTTGGCGAAAAAAGGCTTACCTAATCAAATTAAATCAAACATAGCTTAATAATAACATTTCACCTCGTTTTTTTTTTATTTATGATCCTCGTATAATCTTTAACGTAAAAAACCACACTCAAATCGTACGCATCACTGATATACATCTGGACAAAGATTGGTCACAGACACACACAAACACTTTCAAAGACATAACACCTGTCGTTTAAGTCGGGGGTTAAAATCCACTTAAAGCCACAGGTATATTAAGTAAAATAAAGTGGTATAAAAATATATGAAAACAGTCGTAAATATAAATGTAGTTCTCAATAATTATTATATTTATTAAAGCTTTCAACGCATTATAACAATCAGCCTTTAACATAAAATGGAAACTGGAAAATACCAGCGTTCTGTGTGCGTGTGTAACGTGTTTTAAATCTTTATTTTGTTGAAGGGCATTCGAGCGGATTTCTTTAATAAAGAGCTCGAAGCTAGGCACAGATTCTCGGCTTTCAATATTAATTAACAGAAGTTTAGATATTCCAGGTTGAGGCTTTACTTTACCCGTCTCCTTTATTATGTAGGTACCAGCGAAATTTTTGCTTTTACATTATTACGAAAGATTTATAAAGAGTACCTACACTTTGAAATTACATTCTTCATAAGTTAATTTTCAAACAGAATTAAACACAAAGACCTAGCTATGTATAGACATCATGCATTATGTACACACGGACTTTATCGCGCGTGGGACGAGACGACCCATACTGCTCCGGGCCTTATCTACGGAATAATCACTTTGAACAACCGACTGGCCACGATTAGAATCTTAAATCCCCTGTAAATTTTCTATTCCGAAGGGCCATTATAATAGAATAACCTCAGATACCGAGGGCAAAAAATATATACGAATAATTTCATCATACTCCCCCTGTTGATTGCAAAATTTCAATCAACTCCGTAAATGGTATACGGCCTCGTATCGACACTCGAAACGAATTTTTTGGGGTTGCAATGCGAGTGAATGATGATTGAAATAACGCTGGAACTGCAACTCTATTCAATAACGCTTCACGTGATAAATTCGAATGTATGCCGAAAGCTATATAACAGCAAATGACACAGATTTATTTGTGCGAAATGGCAATTCTAGTTTGGATTTAGCACGTACAGTCGCCTCTACTAATTATGTATGAATAAAGGGATTAAGCTAAAAAGAAGAATACCATCTGGACGGAGTTTCATGGCATGGCTTAACTTCATGAGTCATATATTTCTTTGATGTAAATATTCCAAAAGCATCTAAGCAAGTTTTATGACGGAATGCACTTTGCGAAATGGTCTATAGATTGCTTAACTCTTTTGATCCTCATGCAGCAAAACTTTAAATATTGCCCTTAAACCCTTAACTAATGTAAGCTCCCGACTACACCCGCTGCGAATGTTAAGGGCTTAGAAAATAATAACGCGAGTTTAATTTGACTTGAAATAGTGCACCCTTCTAATTTCTGTATTAAAATTATCTTCTCAACCGGGGGTCAAAGAACATGTTACTATATTTTAACATCAAGTTTTCGGCACGATGCCTTGCTTTGAGTAATAGCTATCAAGACTTTCCGGCGAGTTGTTCGAATTTGTGCCTTCTACGTTTACCTTGATAGTTCAAATCTAAAATAAATTTGTAAATTATAATCAATATTTGCGCTGGTTTCTTCGTTTGTATTATGATCTTTATTAGTGGGAGTTATGGTCGAGTTTTTATCATCACCAAAATGGTTTTATGCCTGTTTGGTTCGGCTGTTTTTAGGCACGCGTTAGCACGTGCCAGGCCGCTCCCCGCTGGTACGCACTCCTTGTTACATCGAGAACTGTGCCGTCCCTGTAATTACACACAAATTAGACAAGATTTATTGAGGGGTGGAACACCTTGGCAACTATAGAAGGTACTAATAACGGTTGGCCAACCCCGATATTGCGATTAATGCGCGGGAATGATTTTCTTATACCAGAATCAAAGTAGGTTTGAAATTCGAGGTCTGGTATTCTGGTTACGTATCAATAAAGATATTTAGGACGTGTATTGTAAAATGACCTTTCGATTAATATTATTACGGTCGTAACTTTGTTGTAAGGCTGCATTCACATTTCGGTAGAGGTTGTTGGAAGTTTTATAATTGCGTGCAATAGGCGGGGCGAGTTTAGGTACAACATTTTTTCTTTACATTTGGAATGTTACATTTGTCAGATTAGAAAAGTTTGTCATAACAGAAATTGATCGTTTAACTTATAATGACCTCTACTTTCATCAAGTTTAGGAAAGTTTTTGAACTTATCTTGTGACCTTTATAGATTCGCGAGATTTGCGAAGGTGTGAGCCTGCGGCGCTTTAGCCTGCGCGAGCAATGATAACTCCGCACTAGCCATGACTTAAAATGGGATATCATGAGTATGTGAATATTTGAATTCTTATTTATGGATTAATGCACAGGGAGACAGGAGACAAATTTCATGTAAGTTAATAGCTCACATGAATAACAGGAGTAAATGTAGCAACTTACCATAGTTGTAAATAAAGGCACATTGAAAAACTTTGTCTTATGTAACTTATTTTGCATCTTTTTATTATACTTTGTATTAGTTTTATGCGAAATCTATGCCCTCATTCTTACTCTACAAGACAAAGATTCAGACAAATTCAGAAAAATAATAATGTAATTTTTGTGTGTTTTTACATCGATGGAATATAAAACTCTCTTGAATTAGTAAAGTTTAGTCCCAGCTGTAACGTTTCAGATTTTTAAGAATGCCTTTGAATTTGAAAATCAAAATATTTTTAAATCTTGTACAGTCAAAATTAGTATAAGATTAGTAATCGCTACTTTCTCAACCTGCTTTAAATTGTTTGAGCTCGTTGGTGGAACTCGATAGTTCATTCGTTTGTCGTTCAATAGAATAGGGGTCTTTAGCAAATTTAATATTTTTCCTCGGAATTGCATTATTTTTACAATACCAGATGCATTGTCAACTATTTTCACCCGATTGCGCACGGAGAAGGATTATTTTTTTGAATGAAGTATAACTGCATGAATGCCTGCATTGTTCAATTATAACGATTCTTAGTGAGAATTTGTATTTATGAAAAACATAACATAAATTACAATCTCACGCTTACAATGGGCAATGCTTAAAATATCACGTACTGTTAATTTCCACATCAATATTAACAGCATCGTTAAATCATTACGACCGTAATACAAGAATTAACCCTTTCACGTCGATGTGAGACGCGAAATGTTTGACAGGTTCATTATGACGGTAGATCCAACAAAAGGTGGACATTTAGCAAACAATAATGGCATTTTTAGTGCGGTCTTTCATATTTTATGGGGTGTTTATTGGCCATTGTTAGAAGTTTTGTGGGACGGCGCCGGCGCGCGCTGGATACTAAAAATGATTCATCTTTACAGGTACCACTTATCTGACATTCTCCGCGTCTTTTCGGCTTAATGAGCGAGAAGAATGGTCTATTTTGGCTCTTTTGATGTATTTGGGTGGCAGCGCTTTAAGTTGATGACGGTTTCTTTAACTCAAACAAGCAAGCGAAATATACAAATATTTGCTTTGACCGCTCCTTCTCCTCAATTCTGTGTTGACGTGACGAGGGTGTTTAAATCATCCAAATTGATTTTTTTATATCTTCCTAAGTTTAAGAGATTGCTTCCGATATCGGCGGGTATTTCTAAAAAGTCACGTCTAAACTAATGCTCTTTGTACCTTATCGTCGGCTCCTTTACCTGATTCTACCTCCCCTAAAAGAAATAAAAACTTATCAACGAACTTTGTTCCCGGTTATCTCAGGGGCAAGTAAACACTTTTTATTTTATGACCACCCGCAGTTTTACGATCAGGGCGAGTACTAGGTACCTACTGTTTGTTGGAGTGAACTGTCTAGAACTTGTGTTTTCGTCTATCTGATTTCTTTTTGCTTTGAAAAAAAAAACTCTGATAGTACTTTGCTTTTAGCTATCTGTTCGCATGGTTACGCTGCTGTCTACTTTCGACGCTTTTATTGTAAGTTTACAAAATCTATCTCGAGTCTTGGAATAAAAAGTATGATGTGAAACGTGAAGTTGTTTATTCACTCACTTGGAGCGTTGGAGATCTCTTCACTGCCATGCAACCTAATCATACGCCATAATACTAGTCTACCCTGCAGTGAATTACATTTTGCTCCATTCAAGTTGCAGTTTTATCTTAGCCCAATACAAGACTTTGGCTCACTAAGCATACTTATGTGGGTCAATTAGAGCTGTAAACTTCAATCTTTTCAATAATGAAGGTTGTGGAATCCTCCTCTGGTGCTTGTACAATACACAACACAGTATATATTGATTTCCAATGCAGAAGGAAGGGACACGTGTGCTCGGTGTCGATGCTCTCGGCGTCTGCCCTCGCACTACTCCCGCCACCCGTGCCATTCCAACGCAATGCATTTATTGTTATAACGTCACATCTCTCTTTTTTCCTAAATATGCATATTATTTATCCAACATCAATTTTAGGAACTAATAATCAGTCTTATCCTTAACAACTAATTTATACTCAAAGTAGTAATTAACAATGAATCCGCATATGCTTAGGTAAAGCTATAGCGTCTAAATCACATAAACTGATTTGAACATAAACATTCACTGACTTCTTGATTTGTCACAAAATTATAGATTACACATGTATTTTATAAATTGAGTTTGTTATTTTCTATCTCTTCTACACTATCATTATCTTCATCGCTATCTGGACCAGTAACGTTTTCAGAATTATAAACTTTCCATTCTCCTTCTACTTTTTTTAAATGAATTATATTCCTTTTATACTCTTGACCAGTTTCATCATTTTTGACACCGTACTCACCGCCATTGGCACTCACTATTGTGTGTGGTACCGCGCTGAACTGACTGGTAAGTTTGTTTTCTCTAATCAGATTCTTGACGTAGACTTTTTCCCCAATCAATAATTCGTTTTTTTGGGATTTCCTTTTCCGATCTTCGTACCTTTTCCCTTTATCTTTCATCTCTTTATCGTGATCTCTAACTTCCGAATCATTTGAGGGTATACCTAATTCTAGAGAGGGGATTTTATCTCTAAACTTCCTGCAAAAGAAAATTTCGGAGGGTGTTTTTCCGGTAGTGGTATGAGGTGTACTATTGTACATAATTAAATAGTCAAGTAAGTCTTTTTGCCAATCAGACTTGAGGCTTTGGCTAATCCTAAGTCTCTTTAGAATATCCCTATTTTGGCGTTCAACTTCGCCGTTCTGTTGGGGTGAATAAGGGGTCGTGTGAAATATTTTGATGCCTTGTTCCATGCAAAAAGATTTAAATTCATCACTAATAAATTGTCTACCATTATCAGCGGTAATAGTCAGGGGCAAGCCTAATCTTGAAAATATCTCAAATAGTATTTTTATTGTATCTTTTGTTGTGATTGACTTCATCGTTTTAACTTCTTTATAACGACTGTAGTAGTCAACCACCACAAATAAGTAGTGTCCCGAAGGCAAAGGACCCAGAAAGTCAATGGCTACGTCTTGCCATGGTTGAGACGGCAAGTCACGTCTTTTTAAAGGCAAAGGTGGGTTACCTGAGGAGACCAGGGTACATCCCTTACAGCTCTTTACTTTACTTTCTGCGTCCTTGTCAATCTTGGGCCACCAGACTTTAGTGCGCAAGCGTCCTTTCATGGCCACTATACCCGGATGGCCCTCGTGTGCGGCATCAAGTACTTGCTGCCTTAGTTTCGACGGTATAACTATTTTGTCACCTCGAAGTAAAAAACCCTCATGCGTCCAAAGCTCAGCTTGAAAAACCCTATAGTTATTTACTTGCGGGTCCCAAACGCCATTAGTTAATGCTTTTATAACTAGCTGGGTTTCTTCATCCGCTTGAGAAACTTCGAGTAAATTTCGTGTTTGTATGGCAACAGGTCTCGCGTGTTTGACAATTTGATTGATGTGGTACTCATCATCAAAAGAAGAAGATTGGGTCTCGACACACAATCGCGACAGTGGATCCGCTATATTGACTTTACCCGGTCGGTACACAACCTTAAAGTTGTATGTTTGAAGTCTCAAAACCCAGCGTTCGATCCTGGCGGAAGGCTTCGATCGCGGCCCGAAAATTACCTCCAGTGGTTTGTGGTCTGTCACGAGGTCGAAACTTTCTTTCCCGTACAGATACATGTGAAAATGCTCTACGGCCCATACTAAAGCCAACGCCTCTTTTTCGGTTTGGCAATAGCGTTTTTCGACTTCGGACAGACTTTTGTTGCCATAAGCAATTATACAGGACCCAGTTGGTGAATTTTGCACAAGAACGGCGCCAAGCCCTACAGGGCTTGCGTCTGCTATAACCTGGGTTTTTGCTTTGGGGTCGTAAAACCCCAGTGACTTCACTTCTCTGAGACAAGTTTTGAGCTTAGTGAACGCGATGGATTGCTCTGATTTCCAGTGTTCAGAGATCTCAGACTTTTGCCCGAGTTTTAATGCAAGTAATCTACGTATGGGTTCGGTTAGTGTTGAAAAATTAGGGATCCATTTGTTGACATAATTTACCAATCCAAGGAAACTTTGGACTTCTTCTATTGTTTTGGGTGGCCTGAATGTTTCAATAACTTTAACGTAACTGTCCAGTGGCTTAATACCTTCACCAGACAACTTATGGCCTAAAAAGTTTATGCGCTTGACATTAAATATGCATTTCTCCTCATTTAGAAGCACATCTGACTTTTTCAAAACCCTTAACACGTGATTGAGTCTTAAGCGATGTTCAGTTTCATCTTTACCGAATACGACTATGTCGTCGATAAAATTTACAACACCTTGACACGGCGACAGTATTCTTTCCAATGTCTTCTGAAAAAGCTCTGGGGCACATGATATCCCAAACATGAGTCTTTTATAACGAAAAAGGCCACGATTTGTAATAAAAGTAGTAATATCTCGGCATTCTTCGGCAATCTCGATTTGATGGAATGCATCTTTAATATCAAGCTTTGAGAATAACTTAGCTGACCCAAATCTTGGTAATAGTTGATCCATAGTGGGGAGTGGATGATTTTCCCTAAGGATCGCTTTATTTGCGCACCTCATGTCGACACAGAGTCGAACATCTCCATTGCTTTTTAAAACCGGGACGATGGGTGAAACCCAACCTGAAGGTTTATCTACTGACTCTATTATATCAAGTTTTATCAATTCATCAATTTTTTTATTGACTTTCTCCTCGATAGGAATAGGTACCCTTCGATATGGTTGGCTAACAGGTGAGACTGTATTGTCAATAGAGATATTCAACTGTACATCTTTAAATTTAGGGAATGTGTTATCGTCACTTACCAGATTAATATCTAATCCCAATTTGAGAACTTTGAGTGCAACGGCCGTATTTTTCCCCAATAGATCGCGATTGCCGTTTTGGATGACAAAAAAGGTATCTCTTCTTGTTTCCAGCCCCAAGGATATTTGGGCTTCAAAGGAACCTAAAACCGTTAACGGTGTGTTACTGCCATACGCTATAAACGTTTTGTTTGGCCTCGCGACTTGGTTAGTAACCTGTATACCGCTTCCTTTTAGGTGTGTCCAAGTAGTGTCACTTATTATATTTGAGGTACTCCCCGAATCTATGAGAAGCTCGACATCGACACCCCCAATGTTGCAATTTACTTTAGTGTCATCATCCATGTGAAAAATGTAGTTTACATTTTGTGTAGTCTCCGGCTTAGACTGTGGCTTTAATGTCGCTATTGTTTGGTTATTGACGCTAAGGTCGCTTTTGACTTTTTTGGAAGAGTGCCTGTATCCGTTAGGATTTGTATTTTTCCTTTTGCTAGCGCGGGTTCTGCATTGGGATTTGAAATGACCTAAGTAGCCACACTTCAAACATTCTTTGTCCTTTGCTGGACAAAACTTTTCATTTTTGTGTTTGGCAGCGCCACACCTACTGCACCTCATCTCAGCGTCATTATTTCTTTTTATTTCAATCTTATTTATACTTTGGGTGTCATTAAAGTCGGTTAACTGTCTTTGAACTGACTCGAGAACATTTGCTTCAGTAATAATTTTGTCTAGAGTAACTGTGTCACCTAATGTCAATATTTTCTTACGTAACTCATTGGACCCACATTTTTCTGTTATCTGGTCAATTAAATTGTCTTCTTCTATATTGAATTTGCACTTCGAACTTTGGGTCCTCAACCTCAAAACAAATTTCTCGAATTTCTCACCAGGTTCTTGTTTAATAAGCCTAAATACATGTCGCTCATAGACCGCACTTTGTTTGGGCATAAAGTATTCGTCTAACTTATCTAAAGCTACTTTATAAACATCTATCGTCTGAGCATCCAAGGAATCTGCTTGGGCTTCATCAGCAACATGAGCACCCGGTATATTGAAGTATATATCTTGAAGGGTTGGCCCCCCCATGTGGAGGAGAGTGGCGCGCTTCTTTTTGGGGTCATTTATATTTGCAGCAAAAAGGTAAATGTCTAAAGATCGTTTCCATTTCTCCCAACGGACCCCTAAAGATGCGCTATCGCTATCACAATCGAATTGTTCTAACGCAGGTAACTGAGACAGGGACATTTTAGGGCAACCTAAAACAAAAGGTGTAGGTATTTAATTTCTTAAAAATTAATTTCTAAAAAAAATAATTTCTAAAATTTCTCCCATGTAAGACATTATGGCCTACCTCCAATAACTACCGCTTGGTGCTCATAACTACAGTTTCAATAAAATAAATTATTTATATTGGTTATACTTAATACTATACTATACTAGGTACCTAGTATAATGTATTTATTTATTGAGACTTATTAACGTATTCTTTAGTAATATATATTAATTCATAAGGTACTAAAATGTCCGAAATTGCGCCCTGATGCAACCGACACGACCAAAGCCATTACTTAAATCCAAAGCCTCTAATATTTATGACATGTTTGTATCTACATAATATATAATTTATCAGGTGACACTTTGTACTCTCGTGTTTGCGTACGTACTTGTACTGATCACCCACAATCATTGATCAGCATGAAACTCATACAAGTAGTTTATTTATAATTCAATCAGGTAGGTAGGTACGTACGTTTATTGTGCTAATTTAAACAATAGATTTGTTTTAGTTAGCATGGCACTTAGTGTTTAATACGCCATCGTAGTGTATGTGCACCGCACTGTACTTGCTTACCCTACTGGTAAGAAACAATTTGGTAATGTTATGTTCTGTTAATTCGACTCCCACACAAGTATCTAAACATACCTTCAATTTATTTAAATATTAAAATAACAAAAGAAATTAGTTCCGTCAATAGTTATATAACTATTTTATTGACGTTCCGATTTAAACTTGTTTTTGTATAAAAACACAAGTTACTATTTAATTGTTTATGACATGCTAATTCGTAGCAATCAAACAATTGTGATCTAATGCAAAAGTGAGATTCCGAGTTCGAACGTTGTTAAAATAGGGGGTAGTTATTGATAAGGCGTACACATTAGTAAGGTGATCGGCGCGGGCGAAGTGGTGGGAAATTACTAGCTACGAGTAGCTGCATCGCCCGTTATAGGCATTTTACTACAATAGTACTACAATATCTAATACATTAGGGAACCAAAAATATATACGGGAGCGAATAAACAACATAAATTACCCGAACCAATTATTCATACACTTTGTGGGATCTTTTTGCACGATATTTTAGCGATCTTTGTGCAACAGTTGACTTACTTCCTCTTTTTATCGAAAATTTGGGTATTTTCCACTTACTTGGTGACTCGTCGCCACGTGTGGAATCCTCCTCTGGTGCTTGTACAATACACAACACAGTATATATTGATTTCCAATGCAGAAGGAAGGGACACGTGTGCTCGGTGTCGATGCTCTCGGCGTCTGCCCTCGCACTACTCCCGCCACCCGTGCCATTCCAACGCAATGCATTTATTGTTATAACGTCACAAAGGTGATCACAAATTTCTAGTCTGGCGCGAAAATAATGGTTCCCGGTTTAAGTGCACAAATTACTTTTTCGTTCAAAGACTCATACCAGAGTCTACACATGGCTACAATTGCAGTTAGAAACAGGCGCAAATGTTTATTACTATGATCATTATCCTAAGCTACATGCTGAATTCATCCATTGCTGAATATGTGTTTTTTTTTTATGCACAACGGATTGGTACTTCCTTTGGATTGAGGATTGGACCTCAATCACACTTGATGTTTAGTGAAGATGAGGTGGAAGGTGGAAGTGTACTGACCCGGAAACTCCAACACATTTGGGGGACTGGCTATCTTATCTCTGACAACCGGCTGTCTGACTCCAATTTATCTCCTTCATCGGTTCACCTGGCCCTTCCTGGGCTAATATACTAACTATTTTGTTGATCCGCCCACACAGCGATGTCCATTGTCTGCCTCGATTTCGTAGTAGTCATTCCTTCAGCATAGATGACCGACCCACTTTTTATTAACTTTTTTTCCGTAACATTGTCGCTAATATCATCATCATCAGTTTGCATTTTGTCTACACCAATGCACAGCACAATTACTTAACCAAATATAAAAATATTGGAAACCAGTCAATCCCCATCGCATGTTACCTTCACATTTAAAGCCCCCACTGTAAATAACACTAAAAAAAGTTGCGTTGGCCCCAACCCTATCTATAATAGCGTCTTATCATCTTTACCCGTATTCCTTAAACCTATTTAGGCCAAAAACACGGCAAATGCATCGTCCTTCCCTACGCTAAAAAATAAATCCTCCGAGGCCTATCACTTTTGTGATAAGGTAAGATTTATCACATTGTCAACTTGCCGTGTGGATATGTTGGGGCGACATGATGCTCGGGTCATTGGGCATGTACTTTTGTAGTCTAAGTTAGGGTATTACGTATATTTCAGGTTCCAGTCGCTTGCAAACGTTTTGGCAGTTTCGCACACAAATAACAAAGTCTATTTCAGCTCGGTTCCAACCAAAATGATTGAGATTTACTCAAGAGAGGTAAGTTTATCAGAACTGTAACCAATAACCTTGGGAAAGGCCTAAGTTCAGCAGTGGAATATGGTGTGGGCTGATGATTTTAATCTAGGAAGAACTAATGTTACTGATCCTTTGAAAACTCATTTAAATTTTACCAAGCATTCTCCGTTAATTTCTGAATAACGAATTGCTTTCTATTATACTTTTACTCAACGTACTCGTATGTAAGACACGCTTAGACCGGCTATCGTCCTTGTTGTGCCTTGGGGTGGAAAATGTAAATGAGGGAATACACTAGTACTGTAGTGTAGTTACTCAATACCAGGGCCCAATGCGGATTAGTGACTTGGTATCAGATCTGTGACCACCTGACAGATCGTGTGGTATGTGATAGTATGTAACATCGTTTCGTATGTCTATTTATTGCTAACAAAATTTCCACTAGCTTCATTAATAACATAATCTTCATCATACCCTTTCAATCCCCTGTTAACACTAATCCTGATACCTATTTAACACCATTCCGTTAATTATTGACGTGCGCACTACCAAATCAATTCATTAGTAAAACCAGTGGCTTAGCACTATCAAACAATCGATACAGGGTGCCGTCTAGGTGTTCATTTAAGTCAAGATTGGACTGGAGATTAAACAGTGGATGGTTTGCCTCCCTTAAGGTATGGTGCAATTTGTTAAGATGTAGCGGGAAGATATTGACTACACTAATTTATACTTGTCAATTTGTTGAATTTTAATTTGTTATAAAAATACATAATCGAAAAGGTTTGGGACAATAACTGAATTGCGAAACCTCAATACTCCTTCCACTATAACTTCGTTAGAATTCACAGTGGCTCTCGATACGGGGCGTCTAAGGGTAGACGGTGTGCAACATGTCCCGACTGTTATCTGGGACCTTAGACTAATTAAAGAAAGAAATAGGGTGTTTAAAAAACGAGGTTTTCACTACCCTCTTCGGCAAATTGGGATCAGATTAGGAAGTAAACTGAAGCAAAATAGGTTGTTTAGGGACATCCATGGCATCAGAACGTAAACCATAATAGGGAGAAGCGCAAAAGCACACCCGATATAATTTAAAAATATCTATGTTAGTTTACTACAGTACAACCTTCCTCTGTGATACCATTTACTTCGCTTCATGAGGGAGGAATTGCAATATACTAGTTATCGATTGCAGATATTTTGGAAGCTAGCAAACAATGTCCAATTCATCCAATTACTTTTCCGGTAACTAAATGACAAAAGGTATCACCATCATCAGCCTTTATCAATCAGCTGTTGATCTTGTCCCTCTCACATCATCTTTTATTTAAAATAATGTAATGCCCTCCATCTATCTCTATCTATGTCTCTAGGTCTATGGTTTCCAGCAATCGAATTATTTGTATGCTTCCACCTTCTAGGGAACACCATTCACATGAAGTGCTTCTTATTTAAGAAAAAAATTGTATTCCGGACATGACTTTGCAGTTCATGGTATGTATTGTTTCTATCAATTCCACGCTTCGTCTTCCTCATTTGCACCAGATTCTGTTTGGAGGGGCATTATTTCTCCTTATCGGCACTCGTTAGTCGCCCCTAATAAAACCTCTCCCCTAATCTCAAGGGTTGCTGCAGCTCTCACAAATTTAATAAGGGCAAATTTAAAAAGAGAAACAATGGATTTTCGATGCCTTCTGTTGATGGTATCTATGGTTGGAGTATTTGATTTTGCTTTAAAGTTTTTTTTGTTAAACAATTTAGGGGTTGCGCTGTTTGATAAATGAGGCTTTCGATCATGGAGGTACTCATTACTGTTCCTTTTTTTAAATTAAATCTACAGCATAAAACTTTTAAAAATCCGAGTTGCTAGTATTATTCATGGCTATTCGAAATTAAGTCTCTGTAGATATATCTACGTATGTGTGTGAAGTCTATACGATCGTTTGACTGTGTTTGTAAAATATAAAAGTTTTACTTTATGGATTAGGTTATTAAAGACTATGGTGGTTATTTGATCAGCTCGGGGTTTTCTAAACTTCCAATTGATTTTTAGCAGTATTACGTAAGTCCACTGGCGTAATTCGCACGGATTCACAGTGAGTTCCCAAACGACTACTTTACCGTCATAGCTTAAGTATATGCCCACTGGACTGCTAATTCGGACGCGAGCTGTATAAATAAGATTACTGAATCTAGCCCCGCTCACGTTCAAGCTTAAAGACGAACTGTGTCATTGACCGTATTAGAAATAACTACCAAGTGAGTTGATATACTCAATATCATAAATCATTTAATAACAAAAAATTTAAAATTATTATCAATATTAAATATCATCAAAATTCACCAAACAAAATATCTTCCGCTTGACCGATTTTCTTCAAACATGGTTTTCAATATAAAAAAAACTGCACTCAAATTAAATACGCGTTATTGAGGTACATTCGGATAAAGACTGGACACAAACACACAAACATAACACCCGGATTTTCATTTGAGACGCATGATCTTGTTGTGCTTTAAAATGTATACTATTTTAATGAAATTGATTTCTAACCCCCTCGTCTTTAATAGGATTAGAAATCTAGTTTGAAACTTTCCCATTTCACAGGTATTAATGTTAAAGGCAATTAAAAGTTAAAACAGCGTTCACAGATGAAATGTTTGGATACAGAGTGTATAAATACACATGATGTATAAAGCAAAACTAAGTTGAGCGAACTTAATGAATAATCGATAAATTTAGAGCCCGCCACGCAGTCGGTGAATGTAAAATTTTGCATCGCTCCCTCCCTCGGAGCATTAGGTAGGTACTTTCTAGTTTGTGCTGACTCAACGTCATAAGTAACCCCTACACACAGATGCGGAGAGTATAAAACTTTTCCTTTCAATCCTTTTCCACAATAAAATTTCTTCTCTCAATATTTATCTATTTGTTTTGTAAATTGGTCTCTTTTGGAAAAAGTTTCTTTTCAATGTAAAGACATTATGTTTTTATTATATGCACAACGATTATCGCTTGACCTCAGTCATACTTTACGTTAAGTGAAAACGAGGCCAAAGGTGGATGTGAACACTACAATGATATCAACATTATTGTTCAGCGGCAGTCTTAGATATTTCATTGACGGCATCTCTTTTCTAATGTGTGGTTTCCAGAGAATGTATAGGACCTGTGTATTCTCATAGACGTAAAGTACAATATTATAAACCAGCCTGGGATTTAGGATCATCAACTCACATGCCCAGAATACCCAATGTGGGGAATGGGGTAACCTCTCATATAAACCGATGAATTTTGAGTCTTGATGTTGATAATTAAATAATATGATGACTTTGTCATTTATACAAGTTGCAATTATTTATATGCTCAGGAGTCGTACCACGAAAAAATTTTTGCGTTGATCGCAAATAATTAACTTTTTAACTCGCTTGCGTTCGATCACAAAATTTGGTATTACGTAAGCGTTACCATAATTTACTTCTAGGACGCTTACGTAGAACCAAATTAAGCGATTAAACGAAAAAATTTTTATGTGTCACGACGACAAATCAAATTTGGCCCTACTTCTGTTATGGAATGGAGCATAATTCTCGTATATTATGTCAAATTCTAAATTATATTCATCAATGCAGGTAGTATCATCCAGATACCAACCAACTACTCAAAAAATTATATTAGATAACCTGTAACTCCTATGTCAATACTTATTCAATACATATGACTACGTCTACATTGTAACTAAGTAAGGCATAGCTTTGTGTGAAACTAGAGATCCGATAGAGAAACTGTGCAAACAGTTTTGTGGGGCATTGTTTAAGACCATGTAATCTATTTAATAATAAAGGCTAATAACAATATAATAAAACTATGTTGAAAGCTAAATATCATCGAAAGGGCTTAACTGATTTCCATGAAACATGGCTAAGAATCATTAGCTCATGAAAAGAAAAAAGCTTTTTTTAAAATCGCTTCAACCGTTTCGGCTCTTGCTAAAATGCCACAGACAGACTTTAAAATATCATTTCTTCAGTCAAGATGTTTTTAAACTACAGTAGCACCCTACTGTACATATTTTTTTTATTAAATGCATTGGTTGGATCTCAACAGTTTCTACATACTTAGTTTCAATAAATTGGCTTATTCCCGAGGATTTTTAGTAGTTGTGATTTAAAGTGTTTGTTAAGATGCCAATACTTAATCAGTATGTACCTACGATTAATATTAGTACATACATACATGTGCTCACACCTGATTCCCGTTACGAGGTAGGTAGAGACTATTGATTTCCACTTGCAACGATCCTGATAGAGAATAGAATAGAATACATTTATTCGTCGACCATGACACTTGTCACTTAACCTACATTATACAATATACAATACTAGATTGGTATACAAAATTTGTTAAAAATAATAACAGAAGACGTGACCCATATCAATGGGTCATGTCACAAGTATACTTTTTTTTTTTTTTTTTTTTTTATATGAGAGAGCGGCAAACGATCATGCGGGTCACCTGATGGAAAGTAATCAACGCCGCCCATGGACACCCGCAACACCAAAAGTGTCACAGATGCGTTGTCGGCCTTTGAGGAAGGTGTAGGCTCGTTTCTTGAAGGTTCCAATGTCGTACTAGTTCGGGAACACCGCTGCCGGAAGTCCGTTCCACACGTTCCACTTGTATACTTAACAGTATATCCCAACCTTAGTCTATAATTTATACCTACTAAAGTCGAAAATAAACTTTTCATTTTTCATATCAGGGCAACGAAATGGTCCAGACTCAGCATGTACTGTGGGTAGAAACCCGCAGCGCTGTTCATGCCGCAGTATATATACTACTGTTCTTCTTCTACTTTCATCCAATGCTTCATGCATACTCGTCGGTTAGTGGTAGATCGCACCTGACTTTTTGTGAGTACGTCAGTCACTTGATTGACATACGTCCTTCTTGATCGACCTTTACCAACTCTTCCATTCACGCTTTCGTTCTGTATTGCTTTCGTTATTCTCCTTTCACTCATTCGTTCCTTTCCTTTGCCATTTCACATGCATTTAAATTAGTTCATCATTTATCTCATCTGTATGCTCCAAATCGTATATTACGAATGGGATGGCGTTAATGTGCCCTTGAATCAAATGATAGTTATGAAAACCCTGCATGGATTTAATGAACATGGGTGTTCTAATTTGAAAGTCATCCGCCATTATCTGGATTGTCATTTTGGACGTTGATTGAGTATGCTTCATTGGCTTCGTCATCATTCTTATTGGAAAGTTTCTTGCATTGTAATATTGAATCAGGATCTCTAGCGATTGTTTGCTACCCTAGTACCTACTTCTCTCCTTTAATATACCATATAAACCATTATCTATTGTTGGACTATCCTCATAATAATTAATATCGAGGTGTGCTAATAAAGGCGAAAGCATTGTATAGCTGGCACCAACCAAAACTGATGTCCAGAAACTTAAACAGTTTTTGTACCAAACATTAACTTCACAAGTTCAATGACATTTTAATAGAAGGACCTCAAGATATAATACAACATAGCCAGTCCAGAAAAACACTTTATTTTAAGTGTGAATAAAATATTCTATATGTAAGTGCGGCTATAGAATGTATCAAAAGTCGTTAATATCAAAGTCAAAAATGCTTTATACACACACAGAGTACACAGAGTACCTACACTTAAAATAGTCAATTTTCTTCAATGAGACAATAGAAAAGAAAAACAGTGTTTATTTTTCTTATCATTGCCAGAATAGACCCTGTGAGTAAAATAACACCAACTCATATCTTCTCGTGGGTATTGTAAAGGGTCGATCGAGGATAACAGCTTAGACCAGTAATAATTTTTTTTTATCCTTAGATCTACACACAGCGCCATCTAGTCCCACAGTAAGCAACTGTAGGCTTGTGTTGTGGATACCAGATGGTTGATATACTACATAAATACATTTTTGTAAATAAATACTTAGTACAAATGAAAACATCCATAACTCGGGTACACATATCCGTATTCATCACACAAACATATGCCCCTAGCGGGATTCGAACCCGCAACCTTTTGGTATAGTGGCTACCAAACAGGTCGTCAAAGTAATAACAAATTATGTAGGTATTAAAAAACCAAAAACCCTACAGCAAATTCTTTCTTTAATTAGTCTGGGGTCCAAGGTAGCAATAGAGTCACGTAGGGCACCGTCTCCCTGCAGTAGGCACCGTGCAGAGTACCACTGTTGATCCTGGCTTACAGGAGTTACAGTGGGAGGAGAGCGGAGGTGGGATCTTACTCACATATCATGTGAGCATTGTGGAGAAAGGAAGATTTATTTACTCCTGGGTAGTAAATTTTGTAATTAATTGCAGAATTAAAGTGATAAAATCAGAAAATCAAAAATCAAAAATATTTTATTCAACGTAGGATACAAAAATATCACTTATTGAAAGTCAATAGGTATGTTATTATTTTTTTTCTTCATCGCTTCACAAGGTGTTATGGTTAGGGAGAAGAAGCGACAAGAAACTCCGCAACAACAATATATAAGATAGGTAGGATAGAATAATAAGATAGATAGGTACTCGTATCTTTTTTTTTTTTTTCGCGGGGAAATGCTTTACGCGTACCGCTTCGTAAAGCATTTCCCGAGATTAAAGCATTTTACGAGACGGTTATGTGGGACTCCCCTCCCTAACGCGGCGGATACCCACTAAAACCCCGCGGCGACCTTCTTCGGCAGTAGGGAGGACCTGGGAACGCATAGGCGGCTCCAGGTCCCCCCGCGCCCAGCCCCCCCTTGCAAGGGGAGGCCCATTCCCGGAGGGCGTCTAGCGCACCCTCCGTAGGGGGCGCTGTCGTGCCTCACACCGCGATCAGCGAGCGGTATGAGGCGCGACAGGGCCCGATGCGACGACACCCCCCCGGTCGCTCCGGGGGGTGTCATCCTCTCCCGGGCCGCGTCCGACGACTACATCGCCCCGAGACGTAGCCGCCCGCGACCCTCGGGCGACGTGTAGGGGGGCTAGCGAGCGTTGCCGCCCCCCCGACGTCGCCTCCTGCGAGCGGGATCGGCCCTCTCCCGATCTACTCGTATCTACTAACAATATGTCGAAATTTTACTACGAATAGGATAAATACACAGCACACAAACTTACTTAAATACATTACACTAAACTATTTGCATAAAATTAATTATTTGTAATACATAAGCTATTGTATTATTCATATAATGTTAGAAAAATGCCCTATTGGACTCTTCTTGAAAACGGAGATGGATGAATTCTCACGGAGATATGTGAAAGGAGTATGTTGCACAATCATAAAATTTAATCAACCAATGAAGCGTTACACCAAAACCATCTATAAAATTACACGATTCAACGGCGATAGGTTCACCCTGTCACATTTCTAGTTAGGTATACCGAACATTCGCACTAAGCGGTTCGACTCTTCATTCATGCGAACAGCCAAGGCATGGAACTCCCTTCCGGCGTCAGTCTTTGCTGAATCCTACAACATTGGGATCTTCAAGAGCAGGGTGAATAGGCATCTACTGAGATCGCGTGCTTCATCTTCGGCCACATTGTCACTTCCCATTAGGTGAGATTATAGTCAAAAGCGTATCCAGTTGATCACAAAAAAAAAAAATATTTCGAATAGTGAGTCGTAGAAGTTTTTTTGTGTGGGATAAAGGTCGTGACGAATAATGACACGAAAATTGCAAAGCTCAAACATTCGATATCTCGTATGTCTCATTTGTATCAGTTCCGAGACTTACTTATCAAAGAATTAGTAATACCCACTCAAGAGACAAAGACAATACAAAGCGTGTAGTAAATGGTCTATTGTTCGAACGTGATTCAGTGCTTGAAATAACTATTACGATCAACATACGTTCGCGTGACGATAACATTTGAACCCGGCGATAGGAACTTAGCTAAAGTAATATTTATAAATGAAACATTGTTTTGATAGAAGCAGTTACTTTTAAATGGTTCGTCATTAGGGAACGCAAACTCTACCATATTTATCGAGATTAATCTCGGCTGAAAATCGAACGAGATCACGCGAGATTAACGAGATTGCAAAGAGCATGAATACAGTGTCTTTCGAAGTGCGCTGGTTATGATTTTTACGAAGCTACTTCAAAAATTTCAATTAATAATTTTTATAAAATAAATTGCTTCATTGTTTAATTTTAACAGAAAAAAAGGAGACTGACTAATATAACCTGTTGCATATTAATTATTAAAAATACACGAATATTCTATTTTTGTGTAAATTAAAAAAAAAACACACACTAATCTCGCGAAATCTCGTACTTGGCGAGATTTCGCGAGAATGATCTTTCCGAGCTCGCAGGATCCCGGCTTCGCCAAAATCTCGCGAGATTGTATTCCCTACTCGTGAAACTGTATAAGGTTTTATTTCATTTAGATGTAGCAAATCATAATTTTATTTAGGTCTCACGAGTCAGTGACAACAAAGTCGTCGAGAAAGCTCTGAAAGCGGGCTGAATACAATGGTGGGTTAAATGGTTCCATCCATCCATCTCGGGACATCCCTCTCAAAGCGGTGGTGTTATAGTGGCGCAGTCCTATTGGCTATTCCTTCTCGACTAGTGAATTTAAGGAATGTCCTTGGATGGGTGACCACTACTGGCAGTTTAATACGAAGGTTTCCGTGCTTCGGAGGGCACGTTAATTGTCGGTGGATTGTTTATAACTATAAAAAGCCAGTGGCCTACATGGGCGGCGGAACACTGACTGTCAGGTGGTCACTAATCTGACACAAATCTAGTTTTCCGCAATGGACCCGCGTGGTGGATGCTCCCAGTGAGAGGAGGCTGTGGCCCAATAGTGAGAACATGTAAGGCTGTTGAAGATGTTATAGCTGTTACATAGCAAATATAATATAATTAAAAATTACGAAGCCAAGAAAAAAAAACATTAATCTAGGCCACTGATCTTCTTTTTTTTTTTTTTTTTTTATATGAGAGGGCGGCAAACGAGCATGCGGATCACCTGGTGGAAAGCAATCACCGCCGCCCATGGACACCCGCAACACGATAAGGGTCACAGATGCGTTGCCGGCCTTTGAGGAAGGTGTAGGCTCGTTTCTTGAAGGTTCCAATGTCGTACTCGTTCGGGAATACCGCTGCCGGAAGTCCGTTCCACAGGGTGGTTGTACGTGGTAAGAAGTTTCTTGAGAAGCGTACAGTGGTAGACTTCCACTCATCCAGGTGATGTGGATGGAAATTTAATTTTCGGCGAGAAGTGTATCGGTTAAATTGAGCAGCGGGTATTAGCTCGAACAGTTCTTCAGAACACTCCCCATGAAATATGCGATAGAGAATGCTTTTTTTCTTCTTCTCTATAAATCCTGTAAGGTATAAACAATCCGACAATTATTTATAATAAATATCTTACTTAAAAAGCACAGAAGTCTTCCATATAGCACTGAAATTACTAACAGAAGACGAAACGATATAGTTTGCCCTAACAACGCAGGAACAAAACATGCCTTTTCATCTAGAGTTTACGTGTTCCTAGGATCACTTCTTTATAATAGATTAAATGCAAAAATTGCCATGTACCACCTTACCTACAGTCATAATAAGAAATTACTACAAGATTTTCTTCAGAATTTGACCTACGAGGATACAGAGAAGTTATTGACTGTCTTGAAGTAATCTTTAAGCATAGATTTATTCTGTATATCTACTTTATTTATAGATTTTTAGCTTATATGATTATATTATTTTAAGTCATAGAAGCCCTAGCTTCGCCTGAAACACAGGATTTTCCTAGTTCAGGCACTAGTGTTACAGTTGCAATTAAGTATTATTGTGTAGATTTTAAGCTTTAATGTACCATAAGAATTAATAAATATATTTGATTTGATTTGATTTGATTAAGTATATGAAGGAAGTCACGATTTAAGCCAGGTGCTCCAATATCCTCCCATCAAAATTATAATTATTGACATATCTTCATTTCATCTCATGATCAAGTCAGTAACTCAACTTTCGCGTTTACGTTACACTCCTCTACGAGGTCACCGCGGCTATCGGTTATGAGCCGTCTAAGTTTAGAAGTAGCTCAGTGAGTCGACACATTTTACGTGTAAACTTCTGTAAATAGTTCAAGTATCGAACTTCTTAACTTTGTCCGTGTGCTATTTATCTGAGCGTCAATTGGTCGAGCAAGTGGCTCCTACGTTCGAATTGTTTCTAGATATTTCTTTTATTTTTTATTATAAGGCACCAAATCTGTAAGGCTTATCTAAATCTGCCGCCAAACAACAATGATAATAGCATTGTTGTGTTTCGGTTGTCAGAGATAAGATATAGCCAGTTCCCCAAATAAGATGGGGATTCCGGGTCAGTACGCTTCCACTTAGCATCAGGTGTGATTGAGGTCAAGTGCTAACCCGTTGTGCATTAATATATTAGATACTGCCGTATTATTTTTCACGATTCCACGGTTAGAGGGAGGGGGGGACACTTGACTCTAACAAAAATTAGCACTACATATTTTAATTTTATTTATTTGAGGACCTGTTTGGTGTAGTGGTTAAAAACTCTGCTACTATACCAAATGGTCGCGGGTTCGAATCCCGCTAGGGGCATATGTTTGTATGATGAATACAGACATATGTTCCCGAGATATGGATATTTTTCATTTATTCATGTATTTATTAGGTCCTTACCTATAAAATTGGCGTTTTGTATAAAGAATTTCATTAAGACTGTTTTCTCCATACAAATATTTTTGATTTTTTTTTGGGAACGGCTAATCCAAATTTAGCTAAACTTTGTGTGTATTATCGGATAACATTAAGTTAAGTATAGGCAGCGTTAATTTTTAAAAGTAACCGCTTTATAAAAGTTTCAGCGAATCTAAGAAAGCACAAGAAAAGAGCTCTGTTCAAATTTTTTTTATTATGTGATTTAGCCCAGAAATTATAAAATATTTCATGTGAAACCTTGAAATATTATTCTATTTTCCAAATAAAAAACAAATTTGGATATAGCTTTGAAAATCGCAGGAATTGGTACATATGATTAACGAAGAAAAAAACTCCAATTTCATAGGTAAATACCCAATATTTACAAAAAAAAAATGTATTTGTGTAGTTTATCAACCATCTGGTATCCATAACACAAGCCTAGATGCTTAATGTGGACCTAGATGGCGCTGTGTGTTTGTGCAAAGACATTTATTATACTATCACAAAAAGCGACGTTCTATAATTGTGCTTCAGAGCTCCCATTCCTGCTCTAATATAATCTTCCACATTGACCAAACCTATAATATTTTGATACCGTTTTGAATTAATAACAAACGAAATTTATCTCCAATTGTGTATTAATTTTCTCGTGTCCTATCTCAAAATCTCAGCCGGAGGACGTTAAAATAATAATGAATCCCCATATTGCTGCAACACATCGGCCGGCCCCGGAGGGACTTTGCTTTTGTTTTTCTTTCCAACTAGGTTTCGTAGATCCAATCACTTATGGAAATTAGGATTGAGGATGAAGGTAACTTGGCCTAATTTTGTTACACGCCCACAGCACGCCTGATCACGTGTAACGTAACAACAAGTGCGTGTCTGGTAATGTAGGGGTCCGTACTTGCCCCTCATAATATGCGGTCTTTTTGTTGTTTTGACAAAAAATTAAATAAATATTTGGGGCACTTACACCAAGTCCCAAACTAAGCATAGCTTGTACTATGGATACTAGATAACGGATAAACATACATAAATATTTATATAAACATCCATGACTCGGGAATAAATGTTCGTATTCATCATACAAACATTTACTCCTCGCGGGATTTATTTATTTACTTATTTACATAGAATCAACAGCATTATTGCAGAAATTAGGTATATTATAGTAAACTAATACCAAACTTATGCCAATTAGTGATTCTTATTATGTTACCGACCATGGTTATCGTTATAATTGAGTGGGTAACGTTTTAATTATATTACAAGAAAATTGGTAATTTTACATTATTGTTATTATATAGGTATCAATAAAACAATCCTCACTAATATACGAGTCGTTATGTTAGTGAGTCTAAATTGCATAGAACACTATGCAACAATTTAACAAAAGGTGAAACTAAAGGAATTAAGTAATTTTGAGCCAAATAAAAATGTTAAAACTATAGATCTATGTAACAATTAACTAATAAAATTAATGATGAAATAAAATAAGTTGTCGCATGTGTACAAATTAACGACTTCGATTGTAGTGTCTGTACTGACAGACAGACACACACACACACACACACGCACGCACGCACGCACGCACGCACGCCACACACACACACACACACACACACACACACAAACTTTCGCATTTCTAATATTAGTTGGGAACAGTAAGCATGGACTTAGGTCCAGTTAGGCCAATTATACTAATATTTTCTCGAATTACACATTGTATCCCAAAAACTACATGAAAAGAGCAACCCTTGAGATTCCTGCTCATTCTTCTCTGTGCAAGCAGTAATTATAGTAATAAGTTGGAAAATTAAACATTTTCAGGTGAAAATTTTATTCTATGAAATAAATGTTTTTCACTATTGACCATAGACTAGGTATAAATAGTCTAGACACATAGACGACCGATGGGTGTAGTGGATAGTGACCCTATCAGCGAAACTAACGGTTGCGGGTTCGAATCCCGCGAGGAGTAAATGTTTGAATGAATACGAACATTTATTCCCGAGCCATCCAAGACAAGACTGTTTATATATATAGTATATCTCATCAAAAAAAATACTTGTCAAAAAAACCAAGTCTCGCAACTCAGTTGTTCTGCGGTAAAAAGTTGTGAGATGCATGTAATACCAAGTCGGTTGTTAATTTATTCAGTCTCTACTTAAGCGACTTTCTGTCTTAATACGTCCAGTCTCTAAGACCACGATCGTGGTCCATAACAATTGAAAATCAATTGTGTCTGGGATCTCCGTACTCGAAGCATTAAGTTGTTACGTAATAATTAACAGCATCTTATAGTGACGCATATCAATATTAAAATTCTTTAATGTTTTATATAAATATATCGAGACTTGGCCATCGCACTAAATAATTGAATTTACAAGTGTTTTCAGGCGATTGAATTTACACGTCTTTTCAGGCGATGGCCAAGTCGAAATATATTTATATAAAACATTAAAGAATTTTAATATTGATATGCGTCACTATAAGATGCTGTTAATTATTACGTAACAACTTAATGCTTCGAGTACGGAGATTCCAGACACAATTGATTTTCAATTGTTATGGACCACGATCGTGGTCTTAGAGACTGGACGTATTAAGACAGAAAGTCGCTTAAGTAGAGGCTGAATAAATTAACAACCGACTTGGTATTACATGGATCTCACAACTTTTTACCGCAGAACAACTGAGTTGCGAGACTTGGTTTTTTTGACAAGTATTGTTTTTGATGGGATCTCATTTCTTTTTGTATTTTGTAGACAGTTCTACTTTTTTCCTTTTCGGTACCTTCTACTTATTGTATATATGTATATCTACCAGCAACGAATTTTCTTAAAGCCCTCTCTCTGACTTATGAACTTTTCTTATTTTTGTAGGTAGCCTTCCGTTTTCTCTTTTCCGGTACTACTTCTTGAGCTTCAGCTACAGTTTTTCTAAGAGCCCACTCCCTGTCTCTATGGGTTTTTCTGGGAGGCTTTGATGTTACAATTTTTGCCGTAAAATAATAAAACGTCGTTACGAATAAAGCCAATATTGAAAAATTTAATTAACTGAAGACTTGGCTGTATGGGCTTAATTTTCTTTGCTGTCTTTTCTAGATTTTTTAGTTTTTCCTTGATTCATACACCAAACACTACTTATATTCCAAATTTGAAGCTTCTAGGTCTGCTAGAAGTGCCTTAGAATTTTGATGATCGGTGAGTCAGTGAGTGACAAAATTAAGAAATTTGACCCCTTATAATTCTTAAAAATACTGGTTCAAATTGAATGAAATTTTAAATATACGTATCTTTACAATGCCTGCATAGTTACTGAAAATTTCAGTCTTCTATTTTTATCCACAACGAAGTTACAGGGGGTCGAAAATGGTCTGAATTGCTTCGAGAAAAGGATGGTACGGCCGTGACGCTTTTTTGCTCGACTTGGTGGGGGCACGGCCGTGCCCCCAGATACGTTTGGGACTGGATTGTTGGTGTAAGTGTCCGACATATTATATTATATTATTATATATTATTTAAATATGCTGATTTAAAAAGTTTGTCAATGATGATGTTATGCTACGCAACCCTCTGTGCATGAGTCCTACTCACACTTTTTCATTTTTCATTAAACTATAATAGATGCGATATAAGCATTTTATTAACTCAATTTGAATAAAATATTTGAACAGACCAGATCTGCCTCCACAGTTCTCACGATATGAGATTCGTGTGCCACTATATTGGTTAATTCAGTGATCAATTCTGCTTCGACACTCGAATTGACAGGTTTAAGTGACAAGAAATACTCGTACGTACACAGGTGAATGATATTTTTTATGCACAACAGGTTAATCCTCCTTTTGTACAATAAAGTGTATTTGTATTGTATTGTATTGTATTGTATTGTTAATCACTTGACCTCAATCACACACACTACTTTTGTCCTGGAAAAAATGCATGCGGGCGAACCCGTGCACGGATGCTAATAACTTACATTTAGTCCAGTAATAATAAATAATAATAAATATTTTTGCACATACACACAGCGCCATTTAGTTCCACCCTAAGCAACTAGGCTTGTACTATAGATACCAGATGGTTGATAAACTACACAAATACTTTTGTTTTTGTAAATAAATACACATATAAATGAAAAAACTCGGGAACACATGTCGGTATTCATCATACAAACATATGCCCCTAGCGGGATTCGAATCCGCGACCTTTTGGTATAGCAGCAGAATTTGTAACACTACACCAAACAGGTCGTCAAATACGTAATTACTGTGGTATACTTCCTATAATCTTAAAGTTCCATCATTTTAATCTATCATCATCATTTTCTAACCGTGCTATAGCTTGCTTTAAGTATAGTATAGGTATTAATTAGTTATATAAGCTACAATCTTAAATTAAAGTTGCCACATTGCGTTGTAGAAAATGCAAATACTTGGACCAGTCAAGTAAGGATATTTGAATTAGAGAACCAACCCTCTCAGCTATGTATCAAACTTCAAGCATTTATTTCAACGTAAGATACATGATAATCATTTGTTGAATGTCAATTTAAATCTATTGGATATAAAAATAGGACTTATGCATTTTTCGGTCAGTCAATATGTCCAAGCTACCACCGCTCCGGAAAGGGAAGTCATCTGTGGGAAAATTAGCGGCGCAAGAAACCCACAGGATCATTTTTCTTTTCTTTTATGTATGCCGAATTAGGGTCTGCATTTAGGATGGAAGTAGTGCGGGTGACCTTCCAATCCTCTAAATCGGAAACTAACTGTTCTAACTTCAATTACACCTTCCATTTCCTAATTAGATACAGATAGGATAATGTTTAACATTATCCTATCCTATATATATATACAGATAGGATAATGTTTAACATTATCCTATCTGCGCGCTTTAGCCTCAAACGACGTAAAAAGATATCAGCCATCAAAATGTGTCGTTTTAAGTTCACTTCAATTGCATCCTGGGTTCAAAGGTTTATCAATAATCGCGGTTAGCTTGTGAATCAAAATATTATACCTGTAACTTAATAAAGATTAAATGCTCTAACTTGAACCAAATAATAACGAAGATGTTCTTCGTACGTAACAAACGAATAAACAGACAAGCAAACAAAAAGAATGTGAATGTTCGTCGACACCGGACACTTTTGTAATGCCCCACGCGATGCTTTGATAGTCGATGTTGTAGGAATGATAGAAATTATGGCATACAGTGAAGTGGACAATTTTGTTGACAAATTAGATTAGAAAACATTCCATAGACGTTGAGAAGATTTCAAAAGTACTTTACTAAGATGTAAATAGTTTCTAGATAGGTATCTAATCACAAATTAATAAAGAACCAATACTTTTAGAAGACGTGGGATAGCAAATTTGAACGGTTTTCGAAAAAGTTTTTTAACCGCCTCCGTGGTTCAATGTAAACTACATTGGGTTACTACTTTTTTTTTATGCACAACGGGTTGGTACTTGACTTCAATCACACCTGATGTTAAGTAAAGATGAGGTCGAAGGTGGAAGCGTACTGACCCGGAAACCCCAAACCATTTAGAGGACCGGCTATCTTATCTCTGACAACCGGAACACAACAATGCTATTAACATTGCTGCTTGGCGGCAGATTTAGATGGTCGTAGCTGGCCAGGCGGACATTTAAAATGCCCTACCACCAACGAAACCGAGTACTTAAACATGTACCCCGCTGGGGATCGAACCCGCGACCTCCGAATCGTAAACCCAATGTTGTTTACATTGCGCCACAAAGGTGGTTAAAAAGACTCCTTCAATATCTTCTCCGATGGCGGGAGTGATCGATGCGAGTGGGAATATCCACACAGACAATGGATCACGTATTGTCTTGCCCGGCGTGTCCTGACAGCTACACCTTTGACGACCTCCTTAACACCACAGAGAGTTCTGTTAGAGTGGCTAAGTTTTGGTCCAATAAAATTTGAAACTTGCCTCGACTCGTTTTGGTCCAATAAAATTTTAAAGAAGAAGAACTCTTTAAAAATAAAACAGAAAGGTCACAAAACCAATCAATTTTAAACTTCGCCCGTAACGTTAAATACAAAAAACTATTATCCGATCGTCTATACGTCCCACGTAAATGCGTGTTATGCTTTATCAGGATACATTCTGTTACAGATCTTCTGGCCAATCAGTGACGTATTTGGGAGGAGCACGTGGGGTCACAAAGAAACAAGTTGATATCAAAAAGATACACCGTTGGATCTGACCGTCAGGTGTGGACGCTTAGATAAATAATAAATGTCTTTATGCACAAACACACAGCGCCATCTAGGTCCACAGTAAGCATCTAGGCTTGTGTTATGGATACTAGATGGTTGATAAACTACACAAATATATTTTTTTTTGTAAATCAACACATGTATAAATGAAAAACATCCATAACTCGGGAACACATGTCTGTATTCATCATACAAACATATGCCCCTAGCAGGATTCGAACCCGCGACCATTTGGTGTAGTAGCAGAGTTTCTAATCACTACACCAAACAGGTCGTCGAATTAGGAGGATCGTCTTTAGGGGAGGCTTGCGTGCGGATTATTGACTTTAGAACGGTCGTATACGATTCTGTTTTTTCTTTACTAGCCTGTGTTGCCCCACTGCTGGGCAAAGACCTCCCCATTTACAATTCTGGTATTCACCAACCGAATGTTTTTAAAAACGTCCGCCTCTCTAGCTACACCGTCTTATCTAAGGCCCGTATTAATAAACCGTTCTCAAGATTGAGAATAGTTTGTGGCCGGTCTCAAGTAAACGTGTTGATTAATAAACCTTACATGAAACCTGAAACGCACGTGCATATTCAAGCAGTATTCACTTGAGACGTGCGCCGAGTTTCACGTATTAATAAAAGAAACTGAAGACTATCATTCATTCGCCGCTGAGGCGAATACTCGAGAAGTGATCTCAGCTGAGTAGACCTCAAGATTGGTTTATTAATACGGGCCTAAGTCTGCCGCCAAACAGCAATGTTAATAGTGTTGTTGTATTCCGGTTATCAGAGAAAAGATAGCCAGTCCCCCAAGTCGGGTTTCCGGGTCAGTACGTTTCCACCTTCGGCCTTATCTTCACTTAACATCAGGTGTGATTGAGGTCAAAGTGCTAACCCGTTGTGCATAAAAAAAATACATAACGTCACTACTTGTATCCCAATTAGGGTGGTCAGAGATATCTGAAATAGATAGATAGACAAGCATATATTTGCATCCATGTACACACACATAACAAATGTTACATATGAAAAATACAACTAAATCAATAAAACACAATATTACTCTTCCGCCGCCTTTGTACTTAATTTTAAGTATATCATATATCAATCAATGTATGTTCATTCATATGAAGTACAATAAAGCGTTTACAAACAAACAAACTCTTTGGGTGTTCCAAACAATAACTAAAAAAAAAAAACAAATGTACGTTTAACCTTTAGAAATATACAGAAATATACACGTGACAGGGGGGAGCCCATGGCCGTTAAAACTTACAAATCTATAGATATTTATATTGGGCAATCCCATAGTCACCTTTAAATAAATAAATAAATAATAAATAAATATTTCGGACACTTACACCAATCATCTAGTCCCAAACTAAGCAAAGCTTGTGCTATGGATACAAGATAAACGGATAAACATACATAAATATTTATATAAACATCCAAGACTCGGGATAAATGTTCGTATTCATCACACAAACATTTACCCCTCGCGGGATTCGAACCCGCAACTGTTGGTTTCGCTGATAGGGTCACTATCCACTACACCAATCGGTCGTCGACCTTTAAAGACACCCACGGGAAGAGGCGGGTCTGTTCTATTCTCTTTACGTCCGGAACCAAACTTAGATATCTATTTATTATGAAAACAAAAATCTTTGGGTAGGTTATAGTAAACAAATTAGAATGGTAATCTATTTAAGAGTCACATTAAAAATGTACATTGGTGGTCGGTTTTCACATACTTCGAATTAATAACCTTATAGCAAATGATAACCATTTGAATACCTCCCTGTGAAAGTACCATTCGGACAGCTTCATACTTCATTTCGAATCCCATAAACGTCATCATTCTAACTCCTCCCCTAAACTCCCCATTAAACAGTTCTCACTCGTACGCCGTTGGGATAGAAGCTACAAATCTATATGAAGGTCGAAAAGTTAAGCTGGCCGTGTGCCATAGCATTGTTTGTGTTAATATTGTCATTCGTCATAGTTGACAGGTTCTAACGAATAATGTGATATGTGATCGCGTGTGTTGTATACTTTGAATCGTTTCTGTTATGTTTAAATGTAAAACTATTTGGGTTACTGTAACGTGATTTAAACGACATTGTTCCAAAAAGAGAATAAGAATGTCGTTGACAATGAGTCGGGTTTGAGGAAATGATAGTTGTGGCGTTTTAACACAATAACCAAAACCTATTAAAATGAACAAACAAACATGAAATATTCTTTATTGTACAGCATTTAGAAGCATAAAAAAATAAGATAAAGGGGATAGTACAATTTGGCGGCCTTATCACAAAAAGCGATCTCTTCCAGGCAACCTTTGGGTTAGGAAGCGTTATGCACATGATATGTAGGTAGCGGGCACGGTAAACTAATTTTAATAAAATAAATGAATCACCCATATAAATACATACGTTAATTGAATACATACAAACATACATATATAATATATATATAAAAAATAATACATATAATGAATATATTACAACTACGATACATGGCATCTCGCTACATTTTAACGTGACCAGTCGGCTTCTTCTTTCTGCCTACTATTGCCAATCTTCCTTATTTAAGCGGTATTTCTACCACTAACGCCCGTAAAACTATTCATATAGTCAATGATCATAATAATAATGCTTCAAGTAAGATTTTTTTTTATGCACAACGGGCTGATACTTGATCTAAATCACACCTGATGTTAAGTGAAGATGAGGTCGAAAGTGGAAGCGTACTAACGACACCCTACTACTAACGTACTAAATATTTAGGGAACTGACTATCTTATCTCTGACAACCGGAACACAACAATGCTATTAACATTGCTTACTTGTCGGCAGATTTAGATAAGATGGTGGTAGCTAACCAGGTGGACATTTAAAATGCCTTACCACCAACCAAACCGAGTAACATGTACACCGCTGGGGATCGAACCCGCGACCTCCGATTCGTAAACCCAATCTTGTGAGGTGATTATAATAAATAGTACTCTGGCATCACCTATTTCTGAGGACGCCATAGCATTATACATATTTGTAGTTTTGCTTAGTATGTATATTTCAAACCCCTTTGCCCCCGGTTTTCTGGAAGAGATCGCTACAAGTAAATTGTACAATAAAGAACATTTCTTCGTCTTCTTCTCAATCATACTTTAGATTTACACTTACCTTCACTTGTATATAATAATTGAATCTTGCAGCGCTATATTTTGCCTACGAACCTACACATCGAAATTTAAAATATACAAATTTCAAAAAATATAAAGATAAATTCTTGATCAATTGCCAAATGTCCTCCAAAATTCCCCAGAATCATAATTTTCCTGCCCTTATCCCACTTTATTACAGTATTTTGGTAATTTTTAATTTGACAACTTTATATGCGTCTTACAGCAGCCGGCAATTCTCATTGTGAGTATAATTTAATTGATACGCCGTACTTCAAGTAACACTCCTATAATAAAAAACAAAGAAACAAACCAGTCTGTAAATACCAAGTTGCAATCTTTCGATGAAAATGGACGTATCGATGGAATAATGATATAAAATGCCTAACAATCCTCGTATCTCCGATGCGTCATGCGACCGATGTATTTGCATTGAATGGCAGCGACAGACAATCTTAATTTCACATCCAAAGTACGTTTCTTCGAACCAACCCGCCCGGGATTGTAGTTTAATATAAATATACAATATATCGCGTGCGTATATTTAGGAAAGCGAGAATCGAATTCCTGTTCGGAAATTTTAACATTGACGATTTCTCACAAACCTGTCTGAGCTGTACTTACTATCTAGCAAGTGTTGAATTCCTTAAGATGAAAACTTTGACTGTGATTTCACCTAAGTTACTGCGGATAGCAAACGATTAGGAGCAAACCTGTTTCCTATCTGCTCCACATGCTGGTTCCTTGCCACATGCCACAAGGCCTCCTTGACCATCCGCCGCCTCCAAACGCGATGATTTGTTGATGTGCTTTGGTTGTGTGGGACGCGGCTGATTTTTTATGGTTAATTGGATACCCGTTTGACCACAATCGCAACTGATGGACAATGATGATGTAGCCGAAGATGAAGCATGCTATCTCAGAAAATCGATAAGAGGAATCAGGTAAGAATGGTGCTGGAAGAGAGTTCCATGCCATTTTCTATTGAGTTCAGCGGTTTCACACGGCTGACTACGCGATATGACTTCAGCGCTGAATTGGGAGCTCAAAAGTGATGTGTCGAGCATATCGTATTGAAAGTGAAGTTCATTTGGTTACCCCAAGATAGTGTAGAAAATGACGTGCCATTGAGAGTATGAAACACAGCTGTACCCGTTATAAATCATAGTAGCTAATTCCTACGTTTAAATCTACCACTGAGATTATTTAATCTTCAGCTATGTCGTCACCTTGCACCACGGGATACAGTTGTTATCAAAAAAATCGTTTTTTATGCGTTATTTTGAGAAATTGAATTTTAAAATTACAAATACCTTGATGTAGTTGTTTGTCATGGTTTTAATGGAATCTGTTACTTCCAATAAATTCAAAATTCACCATTGACCCCGGGTGCTCATGGCATACCCTCTCCTAGACAGAAATAGTTGTGTTCATGCAATGAAGACGTAAGGCAGGTTTGTACCAACCAATATTTTATGTACATTTTATGTATGTATGACATCGAATCAACTCTTTCACCCACATCGTTAAACTTTATATATGACTCATCCCACGTCTTCTAGATAATCCCTCCCCCATTGTTAAGTCCCCCCCAACCTCTCCCCTTTGACTTCATTAAGCCGCGGTCGCTACTTCGTTAGCGGAGCGATGTCATCTGCGCATGTATTGTACAGTGAATTGTTACAATACACTGCTTTGACTTCTTATCTCCTAGTACTTTATGTAGACAACTTGGCGATTCCTGTTGAAAAGTTGTACAATCTAAATATTTATTGAATGGAATAGAATATATTTATTGAGAAAACAAGAGTACATAGTCTTAAGCACTCGCTAATGTAATAAAAATATAATGTTGTCATAAAAAAAAACAATGAATAACAAACTCATTACGATTAAAGCACAAATACAATAAAGCGTTTACGAAGACATTGCAGTGGAAAAAAACAATGTGCAAATTAAATTTATATATCCATTTGTTAATGTTAGAGGTTCGTTTATTAATGAAGCACTCGTGGCGCAGTCGCTATTCATTTTCGATTAACGAAGTTAAGCAATGTCCTTGGATGGATAACCACTAGTGGCATTGTAATAAGAGTATTAATTTCGTGCTTTGGAAAGAACTTTAAATTGTCTGGCCCGGTTTTCAATTGAAGGCAGTGGTCGGTGCCCGACAGGGGCGGCTTATGACCACTGACTGTCAGGTGGCCACTAATCTGACACAAATCTACCAACCATGGCCCATACCCTCTCCCATTGAGAGAAGCATGTGACACAACAATTGAGACATTTAACGCTGTTGATGAGGTAGAAATACTGTTTCCAATATCTAGGCATAAAAATATATCCATTGGAAAACTATAGTTATCCCACCTTAACGGTATAGTTCTACAGACATGAGACAATATTCGTACAAGCCTGAATTAATATGCAAATAAGGTGCGCTCATGAATATAGTTGCATCCATATTAATACTTGGCTTAAGGGTGCTTTCTTACCCCTTCAGACCCGTATTAATTGGTTCAGATAAGAGATTGTTTAGGGGAGCTTGTTTTATGTGACTTGGTCTAAACCAGACTTGAAATTATCGCTCCTGGCGTATAAATTAATCTACATGATGTAATAATTGATGTACTTCTCCAAAACCATATGGTTTACTGCTGATATAGCTCAGTGCTGAATAGGATTAAAGAAATCTAACCCATCACCTTCCATGAATCAACTACCTTGATTTGCTTAGGGCTCTTTTGATAGGTACATTTCTTGAATCTATTGAATGTACATAATATTTATTCTTGTTTTTAGTCTCTTGTTCAGTTCTCCCTACTGCATGCTTTAACAAACATCAAACGTTGACGCCTGGTCAGCAGACCTTGATTAGGAAATAAAAATAAATTTTAGTAAATTAAATGTGATAGCACTTAGTTCTTTGTTAGTCACTACTTCTAATCTCGACTATAATGCCTAAATAGGGCACTGCTTTTTGTAAGCTTTATCTCCATCAAAGTAACTCAGTCTGTATGTCGTATGCCTTTCACGAATAAACCTCTAAAATGAACTCAATACTATTTGGTGGAGAAGTAGCTTGGAGTTTGGAGAATGATAGGCTTCTTTTTATTTTGAAAATGTTCACGTTAAAGCAATTTGATGTGGGCTAAGCGAAAAACCAAAACGATAAATTGGCCCTGTTTATAAAGCGGTAAAACTTACTGAATAAAAAATGTTTTATATTTCAGAAATGTACTCTAATTCTGAATTGGTTTTACGCCATGATGCAAGATTATCGAGTAAGCGGAACAAAAGCAGTGATAGGTATTCAACAAGTTTGCTACATTTATCCCCAATGACATCGAGAATACCTTTATTTCTTTCGACATCATTTTTGTTTTTAGTTGGTATTCAAATAAGAGACTTTATCAAGTTAGAATATCTATAACTAGAACTGAAAATCGCCTGCTTATCACACATCCCTGATCCTACATCACACATGCGTTTGTAACCCTGAAGGTTCAGTTCTCTCATAGTTTAACGGAACTGGTGAGAGCTTTCCACCTTCACCCCATCTTCCGTAACATCTCTTGAAACAAGTTTGTGACTTGCACCATCTCGTACTACTTCAGCAATACCAACTTCAATGTATGGGTGTTGGCTTATCTGTGTGAGTGTAACTCGTGTAACTTCGCGCTTGAATGACCGCACCGATTAATTCCAAAGTTACTTTAAAACTATGGTCGAGTTAACGGTAGTTTCTTAACTTAGGCTCAAATTAGGTTATGGAATCGATTGGTGTTGGTAGTTTATGATGCGGAATAATCTTGAAGGGTGGGGTGTTGCTGAGGTAGTTTTGGTAGCTTATACAAACCTAAAGAGCCAAAATCATCAGTTTTAATTGCGAAGCAGTAGATCTGCTCGCTGACTGCAGACAAGGAGATCGTGGATTCCGTTCCCTGTGGATTTTCTGTGTTAACGATTAGGTTTACTATCACTACTGAGATGAGGTTCTCATAGTAGTTAATTCAGGATAACCCGATATGTATTAAGTTGAGACACGATAATATGAGAAGAATAGCACAGCTTAAAAAGAACACACACTTTAAATCTGTGTCTTTCCTCTTACAGTTAGTCAATTCTCGAGTTTTGTAGAGTTACGATGTTGGTTGTGGCAAGGCAAAGGAACCTGTGGTTGATAAGCTTAGTGAAAAACACAGCTCTATTTAACTCCAATTTTGAAAGACTACTCGTCGCCGTGAGCAGATGTAGCAGACTCATTCTTGTTCAAAATTTCCGGCATATAAACAACCGCAACCGTTTCAGAGGCGTCGCAAAAACCATGAAGCTCTAACAGAGCAATTGGGTTAGAGCAGTTTTTTATCGAAAGCTTTGAGAGAAGTTGAAGTTCTTTTGCAAATGATTGTCATTTTGCTTGGAAATTATCAGAGAGAGGTGTGTCCCAATCCAACTCAGCCAATCATAGCCTTTGCTTAAAGTGCTCGGTTTGATATATCACAGAACAGACCCATCTATTAGGATCATAAATCTGCGCGTCGATAGACAAAACTGAGCGCTTAGTTACTTTAATAACCTGAGCCAAGTTAACCTTGATGCTAAAGATGTCTGCTCGGGTAGCATACTACCGCCACTAAATTAGGGGTTTCTTGGTTATCCAATGATAACGGCAGCTGCTAATGATCCTCGGGGATCTCAGACTGCAGCACAGAACTGTTTGACAGTTATTTCTGAAGTTCATACCCACCCGCAGACATGCTCTATCAATTCCCTAACGATTGCTCTAGCATCTGACAATGACATTCCACTGTTGAGGATGTCATCGACGTAGGTGTCAGTTTCAACAGCTTCTGTTCCACGAGGCTCCCGCTCCGCAAGTTCCAGGGCTCCGAGTCGTAACGTATGAACTCGACTTTAACCTATATGTATTTGTGTTTCACTCGAAAATCATTTGGGCACTATGAATGCCTTTATGCGTGTATGTGCTTTGTTAACGGCATTTGATTGATTGATTGATAAATCAATTTCTCTTTATTGCACAATTAATAAAAACTACATAAAGATTAAGGTGTACATCATCACAATCGTCTAAATATTAAGCTGTACTCAGCTCAGTTTTATCTTAATTATAAAAAAAAACTACCGAACCGATTATACTGAAATTACAAATTTCATTTACAAAAAGAATCACGGGAATTACAGGTGCACATAAAAAAAATGCATAAAACCTAACTTAGAACTTCCTCTTTTTTGATTGAGGTCGGTAAAAAGAGAAAAACAAGCTCTTAAATCGGGCATTCTATTGTGTGCAAACTTTGATTTCATGGTAGAACAGGAAGGTGGTATAGAACTCTTTAACTAGTAAATCTATCGAGTTTGGATTCGTATGATTTGCTGTGATGAACTCTCTTCATTAGGTACGGCTTTTTTATTTTCCTGAAACTATACTATTTTATTATTCGATACCTGCTAAAGACATTTACACAATTTGTTCGATTATTCCCTTGACGAATTGAAGCAATGCATTAAAAATTTTAAGAAAAACGATCGGTTCCCATAAATCGATTATCGATTACAAGAACAATAGTCAAGCGATTCGATATTTCGATAGAGGTTCGTCGATATTAACATAGATATAAATCTCACTGGAACCACTAGAGGCTAAATAATAATGACGGTAAATAATTGTCTTTGCCTAATGTCATTTACCTGAATCATCACATTTAACCGTAAGAAACTATCAAAATACTGATGCAGCAGATGCAGTATCTGGAATGTGGTTACTTAAAAAGGCCCTTTCATTAACTAAATAACTAAAAGAAGGACCTAATATATCATCATAAGCATCGAAGTGTGTCATATAACTCAATGTTTTTTACTGGTCTGTGGTTCCCAGCAGAGTACTCTGACCAACATTCGCTTCCCGTTGGTGTCGTAAAAAGTGGTAATCCTGAGCGCGACAGTAAACCAGCGCTGAGCTCTTATAAGCTCAGCATATAGCTGAGTCGTTTCCCTTTCGCTGCTGCGACACTTATCTGAGTGTTGTTATTTTACTTGCCTAACAATATATATACTTGTATATGTGTAATATATATATTGTATATGTATTGTATATATTGTATATGTGTCGAAGTGGCGAATAAACAGTTTCTTTCTTTCTTTCTTTCTGAGCATAGCAGAGAACATGGGTCAGAGATGGGCCGTAACGGCACTAGGAGACGTTTATAGGCGGATTGATGTACACGCTTAATAAATTATATTTGTAAACAAATAAGCCCGCGGTAGCACTAACCTGGCAAGGCTGTTGATGATGTTTTTACGTTTAGTGCTGTGTGTAAGATCTATGGTAGCTCACGGAATGCCTCCCCGGTAGCTGATTCCTGCTGTTCCTGGGGACTTTTGGTCACCATCCATCCAGCTCGAGCGGTTCGAATTAATCTTACATTTTTGGTGTTTGTATCAGGGTTTTGAAGACCATGTGCCGAATCTTAATGGTATTTTGGAGGTTATGAACGAATCAGCATATTTAGTCACTAATTATTTCGAACGCGTTTCTTAAATATTGAATCTACAGCCAGGACAATTCTATCTTTGAAAATATTAAAATGGAAATAATTTGAAAAATCAAATACAAAATATCTTCATAGCTGTTGGTGCTTTTATTTGTAACGAATCGTATGACATGTAATAACTATTTTATTCTATTTCGGTTCTTATCTAGATGTTGGATATCTGTGTCCAGGTCAGCGCCGGTATATTAGTATGCGAGCCAGAAATCGTCTGGTGCACGAAGACCAATGTTACAATGTGTAATGTACCGTCCGAAGTTCTTGTATGTATCATTTGATTATCTTTTCAAATGTTACGTTCATTATAACATCAACAATGGAATATTATATTAGATCGGGGGAAAGGTTTCATCGTATTGTGTATACAACTTCAGGACATTTTCTTAAAAGCTTAATTAGATACATTTAATTATATGTACTTATATGTACCGTTTTGTGATCAATGCTCAGTTCCTCTGCAATGTTTGTAACTACTTATTTCATGTCTCATTCTTGTTCCACTTCTTCGCAGATGGCATTGACATTACCTGTACCTTTTTCATTTAAATTTCCAAACTGCAAACTTGGTGGGACACTAAACTGAGAGTCCGATGGTTCTATAAATACCACAAAATGTACATTCTACCAATTTTATATTCATTTACTAAGTTGACAATGGAATTGTTCTATGACATAATTAGATATTAGGTTTAGGCTACAGAAGCGAATAAAGCTAGTGGGGCACTGTAACGTACTCTGTGGTATTCTTCTTTCAGAAATCGTTTTATTACGACATCATTTCTAAGCCTATTTTGGAAAACAAGCCCATATAGGGTAACTTTGTTGACTGTCTGTATGTCTGTGTGTTAAAGTTCTTTTTTCCCAGACACCGCTGAAGGTGTCAAATTTAAATTAAAAGTTTGTACCAATGTTTATGAATTTTGATACTATTTCGAAAAATTTGCAGCAGTAATATAGTTACCTAGGATCAACTGGAAAAAAATTTTACTTTAAAAACCAAAATACTCGACAGCAAATTTTTGCATTTTGAGGGCGCTATGTCGGATTTGGGTAACTTTAGATATTTTTCTTCAATTTTGTAAATTAAAACAGAATTTGGGAAAAACCAACGCCACAATCTTGTAGATTCGTACGTATTTTGTTCAGTCAACTAAATGCCATAATTAATGTAAACCTGGTTACAATATTATGCAAACATACAATATTAATTAAAATTAAAATAATAAATTTAAAATTTCCTCCTGGCAACTCAATTGAACCGAACCCAAGAGATTAGAGGATATGTCACTAATCAGTGACCTATCCTCTGGTCTCCTTGGTTTATCTGTCTGGTATCATGTTATCAAATGGGATAACATGATTTTTATGAATCTTTACTGGCATCATCTGAAATCCCACATTTTCATGACTGTGACGGATGATAAATATAGTGGTCTCATCTTACCCTTCACTGTGTAATTTATAATTCCATTCACATCCTCCATGTTATCTTTAAGCAGATCATTAACACTCAAACGCGTGCACTAATCTCCGTTTCACTTATCTAAAGCCAATAAATTTCACTCCAACAGCTCATATTGTTCAACCCTAAAGTACCGTACGCTTTGAGGGTATATCTGACCCAACCACCGCAAGCCACAGCTAAGATACTGAAAACAAAGGCCAACTTTATAGTCAGTCATTGTTTTAGTATTTTCCTTAATTGTTTTTCCATGTACTTGTAATCAGGGTGGGCTTTAATCCTTGGCTTAATCGAATCTTCATATCCAGGGGTACTTTTGACCGTTAATAGGGTTTGGGGTAGACTGTGCGCGGTGATATATGGATGTTGTTGAAAATGTGCTTGGGTGTTTTATGTTGGATCGGCTGTGACAGTTCATTATGGGTTATCTTGATTGGAGGTTAAGTTTTAGAATGCATTAGATCCAATTTTATTGTAGCATTTGGTGGTGGCAGGATTTGCAGTAATCGTAAACGCCAGGAGTTGTCGATCGCAGATTTGTGGGAATATTAACACCAATATTTACAGTGATCCTTGCTCACGATAAATATACCTTTTCTTTTTGGAGACGAGGAGAAATCCTTCTAATCTTCATAACAAGGCTTTGTTTATCTGCATATTCATAGGCATGTAGCTATATAATGACACTGCCATCTCCATCCGAAGATAGTACTAGACTTTTCCGGCTAAAACTCCCTCTTTAACCCCTCAGACGGCTGCTTAAGCTACTCGATACCTCAACTATTAGTTTGGGTAGTGAGCAGCCCTTGGGTGAGTGCATGTTTAGTTTTAGTTGTCTTGACTAGTGTTATTTTGAAAATAATTAATTTAATTTTGTCAAGTGGCGCTCTTTTTTGTTTTTGTGATGCCCTCACGGGATGCCACGTGTCTTAATGTATATTTTCACTTTTGTAACAGCTATCCTACTATGTGGCAAGCGAATAAGTGAATATAAACACGAACTTAGGTACCCTAGTAGCTTTAACGATACCTACGAGAAGGTTATTCAGGTCCTATTTACTTAAACCGAGAAAATAACTCGGTAAGAATCGTAATTAGTAAAATTTTCATAATTTGACAAAGAAACTAAGGCTAAACGTAAATACAGTAACTCCCAAATACAATTAATATAGGAATTACTTTATTATCATGCTGTAGATGGTTCATGTTTCATATTTTAAGAACAACATACCCTGCCAAATCTATTCTGTCTTCATGAAACATTGATAAAAATCTTCACTACGACGACACACTTAAAAATTTTCCAACATCTCACGGCAATGGAACCGTAAGTCACGAAGCTATGCCCTGTCATTTCAGCCACCCGACATCCAGCTTCGTCGTCTTCCTTATCGTCTGATTTATACCGGCTCGACTAATGCAATTATTGCAATTTATTATGAAATTAAATAAGGTCGACTCGACGTTCCCCCCGTCTCAGTTCGCTCACGAAATTTATACCCCTTTGTAGAAAACTATATTTACGACCCAGTGCCAAAGGGACCCACGGCCGCGCTCGTACGGTTAACTCTTGAGTTTCGATGGAGCGCCGAAGGTCTGATTTCGCTAGTGCAGCTGTTTCGAAGACTGTTACGTCTTTTTAAGTGGGTAGTTTGCTTATTTTTCTCGCGGCTTATGTTGTCTCTGTCTGCGGTGGGACATAAATTATTTGCGCCCCCAACCAACACCTTGTCAGAGGGACGGTGGGTAGATAGCGTCATTTTTATAAAAGTGTAATGCGGTTTTCTTGTTGTGATTGCGTCTAGTGGCTCTTGACTATGCATTCCTTGTGTGATTTGTTTGTTGAAGTTTATCTATGTTACTATATAGATTTTATGTAGTTTGTGTGTATGCGCATGAAGGCCTCTGATTTATGACAAAATATTTGTAGTTTTTGCAAGACTCAATGCTCTATCTTCAGGTAAAATTATATCTTTAGATAGAAGTTAATTGTACAACAAAGTAGTTTTAGTAAGTATAGTAGCCAGAATCCTATAAGATCATCGTATAGACCACAGAACTAAAGAATAACTTGCCCTTCCAATCTGTGAGTGCCTTTGATCTGGTACTATACGACTTAACCTGAGTTACTCGACTGTCCAAGGTTTGCATAGTCTCGTGTCTCCTGTCTTTATTTATTGGCACAAACTATCCTTTCGTCATTTCGTAATTGATCTTACAATATACATGGAAAATTTGTATTGTATTTTTATATGTTATTGTATTGTATGAATATTCTCACTTCTGTGTAGCGCATTGACCGTCTCCAGTATCGCCACCTTTTTACGGGGGGAAATCTTTAAAAGATACCCTGACTCCTGAGGGAGAGCCTGGATTATGTGGGATTTTCACCCACTAAAAGCCCCCGGTGGTCCTCGTCAGTGCTTGTCGGAGACCGGGAACTCAAAGGACCAACTACCGGTGCTCTCCTAGCGTTCCGCTGAAGCCCTCTCCGGGCTGGCCAAATAGCCAAGCCGCACAAGCTCGCCGATGTCGGCTGCAGCGGGACTAGACCACGTCGTACCACCGCTGCCATCTATGGGGCCGCCGCCACTGGTGAAAGGACGGCCAGATCCCTCACTCTGACCGCCCACGACCCTGGGCGCCCCTGCTCAGGGGCATAGTCGTGACGCATCGGGAGGACTCGCCACCTGCTCTAACTTCTACTTGCACCTCACGAGTTTCGATTCCGGTAGCAGACTCAGGTAGGATGGAGCTTTCATGATACCTTTGAAACCGATTATGGCCGAATATTTTCAGATCATCGCATTATCTTTGACCGCATCCGTGACTCAATGTACACAAAATAGGGCTTACGAATTGGAGGTCGCAGGTGCGACACCAGCGTGTTGGTGGTGGCAGGGCATTTGAAATGTCCACATCGCTAGCTACCGCAATCTTATCTAAATCTGCCGCCAAACAACATTGTTGTGTTCCGGTTGTCAGAGATAAATAGAAGATAGCCAGTCGCCCAAATAAAATAGGGTTTCCAGGTCAGTACGCTTCAATGTGCGGCCTTATCTTCACTTAACATCAGGTGTGATTGAGTTCAAGTGCTAACCCGTTGTGAATAAAATGTCTAGCATTCACAATAATGGATGGATAGTGACCCTGCCAGCGAAACCAACGGTTGCGGTTTCGAATCCCGCGACGAGTAAATGTTTGTGTGATGAATATGAACATTTATTCCTGAGCCATGGATGTTAATATAAATATTTATGTATGTTTATCCGTTATCTAGTATCCATAGTACAAGCTTTGCTTAGTTTGGGACTAGATGATTGGTGTAAGTGTCAGAAATATTTATTAAAAGATTAAAAAAAAAATTCTTCAAAATCTAATAATTTTATTTGTGGTATACAAAGTTGGATTAACAATAAACAAAGTCACACTTAACTAAAATTAGGTTAAAATTGATTTTTCCATATACACAGGTACAATTTAACAAAAATCAGTATTTTAAAAAATCATGCCCCTAATTGGGCCCTCCGTACCTCTGTATGCAACAGATTTCCACTTACACTTTTCTTTACACTTACAAGCAAGATTCTGGTACACTATTCTTAATTTCTCGTTAATTTCTCTATACAAGCTCAATTTGATCGAGGTATGCTCAGCTATGTCCGTGGCCGTCTTTAGCCTTGTCCCTCGGGAATGTTGAGCTTACAGGATCTTTTTGAAACTCAAAAACCTGCTGGAAAATATCAAAACAAGAAAGAATGTTTATCTAAGTAGGCTTGATTATAGTCCAAGAATGTAGAACGAACAGTAGACAACAGATATAAATAATAATACTTAAATATCCTTAGACATACACATAGCGCCATCTAGTTCCACAGTAAGCAAGTATAACCTTGTGTTGTGGATACCAGATGGTTGATATACTACATAAATACATTTTTTTTGTAAATAAATACTTATACTTATTATAAATGAAAACATCCATAACTCGGGTACACATGTCCGTATTCATCACACAAACATATGCCCCTAGCGGGATTTGAACCCGCAACCTTTTGGTATAGTGGTCAGAGTTGCCAACCACTACACCAAACAGGTCGTCGAGATAGATGATGCAATTTTGTGTGGACCTAGAATACCGCATCCTGAAAGAGTATAACTATGACGGAGCTGTAATATAATAGGGTTTGTTTATATAAAGGGTGTATTGTTGTTAAGGAGATCATTTTATTATTGAGAGAAAGAGATGTATACACGTATGTATGCTCTCATCGCATCTTGCTGATTACTCCTATTAATTGTAATTGTTATTTGTATGTACATTTGTTGACCAGTGTCCGTGCGTCATTTGGAGGCTCCACTGAAAACCAGCGTTGTAGTGAACGGCTACAACCCATGCTGAGTTGGAGACCTTTTTGACTCCACCTTGCGACACCGACAATTAGATGGCAAACACAATGTTATTTTTTGTATGTGTCTCGACTGTGTAATATTTGTACCTGATTGTTTGTGTCATGAGATGGGTTTAAATAAATTTTTCTTTCTTTCTTTCATTCTTGATAATTAACTCGTTTGAGTCGATATTGGACACACACGATCTTGACACTATGCTATATTATCAAACTAAGAGAAGAACAATGTACAATAGTAGATAGGTATGATTAAAATTAAATTTTGTTTGTTTGTGCAATTGCAAAGCAATAGGGATCACCAACACACCGCAATACGACTCGAATTAATACTAGATTATAATATACTAGCTTCCCGCCCGCGGCTTCGACTGCGTGGAATAATTTTATCGCGGAAATTTCTTTATCCCGCGGGATTTAGTCACTTTATCGGAAAAAAAAAATTCTATATCTTAATCCAGGGTATGTTCTATTTATAAACCAAATTTCATCCAAATCCGTTCATCCGTTTCGCCGTGATTGAGCAACAAACAAACATATATACAAATAGATACATAATTTATTAGATATTTCATACAATACTTTTCATTCTATTATATAATTCATGTAAATAGCTAATATTGGAGCTTCATAATTCAAAAATATCCTCTTTAATTTGTTATCGAATATCGAAGCTTTACAGATTGCTATTTTCACATATTCTGAATAATCCGGAAAGAGAAAAACATTATAACTGAAATTATTTAAAGTTGTATTACCAAAATTATTCATCAACATTATTACACCCAATTCTTGCATAATATTTCGCTAAAGCATTACTTTCTGTATTAACTAACACACTTGGCGTGATATTTTTGAAATACCAGGGCAGCAGAGGCTAAAAGGATAAATAATAGGCTAAGTATGTAATCAATGGAGCGTTCGATGTTATCTCTCGTTCCATCCATATCCATCTTTTCCGTGGTCGTCCTCTTCCATTTTTTTTTATGGTTAACTGGATACGCATTTGACCACAATCTCACCTGATGGGAAGTGACGATGTGGCCGAAAATGAAGCATGCGATCTCAGTAGATGCCTATTCACCCTGCTCTTGAAGATCCCAAGGTTGTAGGATTCAGGAAAGACTGGCGTCGGAAGGGAGTTCTATGCCTTGGCTGTTCGCAATAAGAACGAAGAATCGAACCGCTTAGTGCGAATGTTCGGTATGTTAACTACATACGAGTGGAATCCCTCCCCGCGCCTAGTAGTCCGAAGATGGAATGGCGATGGTGGAATAAGATTGTGTAATTCCAACGCACACTCACCGAAGTGCATCCTGTAAAAGACTGAGAGACAGGCGACCTTGCGACGGTGTTCGAGGCTCTGCAATTTAGCAGTGATCGAATGGTCACCAATGAGTCTTTTGGCACGTCGTTCCACAGAATCGAGTGCAGCGAGCTGGCACTTGGCTGAACCATACCAAACCATCCATCCTTTCGAACCATCGACATCCGAATTCATCACTCTTTTACTAACATGCCTTTCATTATTCCTCATAACATGTCACGTGTCACGTGCCACTTTTAAACTCCCTCTTACATACCATTCCTTATTTTATCCACCCTCGTCACTCCGTTCAACATTTGATGACGATATGGGGTGTGTTGCATAAATTGAACTTCACTTTATTGCAGTAACGTTTTTAGCTTCACCGATTTTTGTACGTGGTGGAATACCGTCCCGTAATTAGGAGTAAATTAAATGATGCCACGTTTCATGCCAAAATGGCTACTATGCCCACATTATTTAGCCCTGTGCGAGCCTTTACTCGTATGCCTATGCAACAATTTACTAAGTTAGCTGGGCTTTGCCGGGCGCTTGCCAACTCGTTTGTGCGGCGTTTATAAATTGGTTGGAATTATTAGTTGGTTACATGGGTAGCACACGAATTTATTTCTATTAAATGCTGTTTCATTTTATAATTATTAGGGTAATTGCTCGAATATGGGCAACGGTCGGCAAATTGCGCAACGTCATCCAGAATACCTCGTAACTTAAAGACTAATATGCGGTGATGCTGCTGCTGATGACGATATAACTTATTACACCGAAACCTGGTCTCTCACTTTGGGCCTCATATGAACGCTCTGGGTCACGCAGGGAGTTATGAAGAGAGCGATGCTCGGTTCTTCACGACGCCATCGAATCAAGCCATAAAAAACAAGGGTCGCCGACATAGCCTAGCCTATTAGTAAGTTGAAATGGCAGTGGGAAGCGCATATAGCTCAAAGAACTGTGTTGTTAAGGTTCTGGAATGGAGACCACGCAAGCCCAGCTTGCGACATTTACTCTTACGGTGGATCGATGGGCTAATGAAGGTCGCGGGAAGTCACTGGATATAGGCCGCTTCCAAACGGTTGCTCTGGAAATTTATAGAGTTCAGCAGTAGACATCTTCTCAAAAAGGCGAAATGTATAGATGTGTGGGAAGGACTCCACCACAAGAACATAGCTCTTAAATTGAAGAGAGAGAGACATCCTGTGGCTGATATGATGATGATGAGGGTAATTATTACTAGTGGTACCGCCAATGGCTTAGTCTCAACGATGCTAGTATTTGCAATACATCCGCAATCAAAAGACAGAAAGTGTACTGGAGATCTATTCGAAGTCTCCTTAAAATAATGTTATTTTGAATTTGGTGTAAGAAACTGCAAGAGTTAAGTGTGAAATTTCATATAACTACTTTTGAGGCACATTCTGTCTATTTGCCACTAAATTAAGGAATTATTTATTGAATAGTCTCAACTGATAAGCAAAAGGTTACCAAGCGTTTACCCTGGAGCGAAGTGCGCTTTCCCTAGCACGCCACATGATCGTGTATTTGCTCGCAGGGTCAATGGGAAAGGTCAGGCAATCAATCTGTCAAATTTGATGCATGCTACCCGCGACCTTGGGTAAAAGCCGAAGTCGATATGTATACAACCGCTATTCCACTACAAGCTATAAGGTAGTAACTAGTGAATTCAATTGGCAACTATGCACAGGTAGCACGACTTGGCACGATTCGTACGAGAATGGTTCGCGGACGCGTCATAGAGTCTATGGAATGAAAGAACATTTCCGTCAAGATAGTCATGTGGGGTCGGACCAATCCTATTTATCTATTTCATAGGATCCAACAACCTTTATAGGTTTCCGTAGGCGTCTTATAGTGAAGATTGTTCAAATAATGTTCAAAATCAAAAAAAAAAAACAAAAAACAAGATGCAAAAACACTGAATCAATAAAAATTGATCCCACCAAAAACATTCTGTAAAAAACTAGCCAAGTCTCGATGGAGCTGCTTGATTATCTCTAAAAAGTAATGAAATCTATACAAAGTCGTGCCAAGAGTAAGGTTCCTTACTGCGATTTCTTTATTATTATAGTTAATGTTGTGTGACTTGGCCGTTGAAGGGTACACAGGGGTACAAAACCAGGTGCTCCATGACACCATTGCACCAATCTGTCGCCAGAAAAATATTACTCTGCCTACTCAAGCTATACAAACTATAAGCAAAACGTTAACTCTTAATTATTAGACAAGTGTCAATATAATTAATTATCAATGAACTTTCTACCAAAGGTACTACCTACCTAGTACTGAAATACAGCTAAATTAATGATATTTTTAAACGAAACGAAGTAATATCTAACTAAATAAACTAAACTAGAATACTAGAAAAGTACTTATAAACACGAACGCGATTCGAAGTACTGCCTAACTGTAAATTAAACCTAGAAAACTAAAAGTAGGTACTAAATAATTAACAATTAAATAAAGTATTCAATTGAAACTTCTTTTAATTCTGATAATTAAGTAATAATCAGTAATCCGTCACTAACCATATAATTCCTAACCTGTTTAAATCTTTGAATTAATATAATAACAACCTGCCAATTAACTTTAGCAAACCTCACGAAATAATCAGCGAAATCAACGAAATGCAAATAATCCCTCCTAATCCCTAGCAAACATTTTCAAGCGCAATAGAAGAATGTCGTAAACGACTGTAACGCGGCCGGTTGCCACTTTGCCATATAAGGTTATCGGAAAAACAAAACGTAAGCGCGTTTTAAAATACAGTCAACGCCATCTAGCGACGCGTGCGGGTATCACCGCCACTCTTAGCCAATGCATTATATTTTGACCAAATTTTCGTTTGTTTATTTAATTTGTGTAATGTTCAAGTAGAATAAAATTAATCGTTTGACTATTTCTTCTTGTAAACTTGTAATAAGTATAAGTAAGTATAAGTATAAAAGCCAGTCTAGTCTTATCCAGAGTTTTCCTTTAATTTTATTTATATTCGTATTAAAAGCAGAAGGGGAAGCATGCGCCCAGCAGTGGGATGCTATAGGCTAGATTAAATTAGAAGATGTGTCCCACTACGCTGGATTTTTGCAATGACAGTCGATTTTTCTATGTACCATTAGTAGAAGGGGGCATTACTATATCTCTAATACAGCTGAGACCAGCTGAGGGTTCTTCATCAGATACTTCAGACCTTCGATTTTTGACATCAAATGAAGCGGCCCACCAAGTTGAATATATTTATGTAAAGGCGGTATATGTCGATCTCTAATAGTTTGGTTGGGCTCTTGTGTTTCCTAATCAGTGTCACCAGGTACTCCAGATCTTCGATTATCCTAGTTTTTATAGTTTTCCCTTTATGTGGCCATTGAACCATAACTCTGTACCAAATTTCAGCTCTCTGAGTTTATGGGAAGTACTAGTTCTATTTTGATGATCATGAGTGAGTGAGTGAGTGAGTGAGTGAGTGAGTGAGTGTCATAAATGCGAAACTTTGCTTTCGCATAACTTCGGAACTAAATGACCTACAGACTTGAAATTTTGGATTTTAAGTATGTGATTATAGCTTACTGGATGACGAAAATTTCTGCGTTCTAGTCTTATCCAGAGGTTCTAAAATAGGGGCCTGAAAATGCCGCGAAATGGTTCCAGTAAAGGATGGTACGGCAGTGTTTGCTTCGCGCTCGACTTGGCGGGGGCACTGCCGTGGTGATACTTCAAATATCGCACTCTTGAGCTATATTATTATTGGAACACCAGCCTGATTTGAGACTGTTACATAACATTAAAATTGATTGCTTTTGCGTAAAGTTAAAATAAATTTTTAGGCTCGCTTCTAATACAGCGATGAGATTATTGTTTGTAATCCTGTATATAAATAAAAACAGTTTATACATTTGTATATAGGAGGACTTTTAATTAGTTCTGGATACCAAAAATGGACATATACAGGATTACAAACAACATTCCATGTTGCATTTTTACCTTAAAATGTATTCTATGACACTCCAGGGATCAAAACGAATGTTACGACACTATATGCACTTCGAAATCGGTCAAGAGGTTACAGAAGGTAACAAAGAAATCTACATTCATACATACACTCGAGAAACATTACCCTCCTTCCTTGGGCAGTCGGGTACAAGTGCATTTATCTCGCGGAATTTTCTTTACCGTATTCTTGCTCCTTAGTACAGTGCGCTTCATGGCTCGTTGGCAAACCTTGACCTTTGGGCTTCTGTCAAAGACCAAGTCTGAGCGCCATAGGTGAGGATCGGGAGAATGACCGATCGCGTCCGAAACACTACACTTCGTTCTAAGACCCTTGTTGCTGACATAGCCACAACGGCCGCCAAGCTGAAGTGGGACTGGGCGGGCCATGTTTGTCGCATGCTAGACGACATGGGGGCTAAAATCGCCACCACCTGGAGTCCACCGTTAGAAAGAAGGCGTCGCGACTTCCGAAAAGGAGATGGCGGGATGAGTTGGATAAGTTCCTAACCAACTGGATGGAAGAGACCTGGGATAGAGAGGAGGGAGGCCCTTGCCCAGCAGTGGGAGAGTATGGGCTTCTAATATAATAATATATGATATATAAATATATTCTCGCTCCTTACACTCGAGATATTGGCACGGGAGGAGCCATATTCCCCGTTTCCTAATCCGTAAACACACATTAACATTAGAAACAAATTATCGGACAACGTGAAACATTTTTTCGTATCATTGCCGCACTTAAAACTGTCAGTCCCAACATTATGTTGCATCTCATTATCACTGTTCAACATTGCCATGTAAATATTAAACCGGCGGGCTTTAATTCCATTATTGACAGTATTTGCCAACACAACTTTGCTGTCTACACAATCTCTTTTATGTCGGACATAAAGATTAATTTGGTCTGTCACAACCATCGGATTGTCGGGTGTAGCTTGTTTATACTCATCTCGAATGCTATCGATTGTTGGGCCACGGGGACTGTTTAAGCGATTCGGTTTGACACACAAACAGACGGAGCAATTGTTTATAATGATTAGTTTTTGTCGGTCAAATTGTAGCGGTTAGATTATTTGTTTGGTGGCGGTGATTGGAATGATTTGTTTTGTGGAAAATTATACTTTTGGTATTACGTGTATTAAAGTCAGTCATAGTCATATTGAATTATAAGAGCATGTTAATTTGATGCAATAATGAATGGAATTGATCATTAGTTGTAATTGATCGCCTTCGTGGCTCAACGTAAATAACATGGGGTATACGAATCGGAGGTCGTGGGTTCTATCCCGAGATACGTGTTTGGTACTCGGTTTAGTTGGTGGTAGGGCATTTTAAATGTCTGCCTGGTCAGCTATCACCATCTTATAAATCTGTCGCCAAACATTAGATCAATTGTTACATTTATAGTTGCATTTATGATGAGTTTTTTTGTTTATATTTTCATAAAAATAATTGACAAGCGATTTCCCGATAAGAATCATTTCTTAAACAAAAAGAAAATTGATTTTATTTCTAAGGAAATAGAACATTTATGAGTAACCACAACAGCGAAACCTTTCATTGTATCAAATACAGTCTATCATTCAGTAAAAGGCGGCATCGTTTAGCGAGTGGCGACCATTTTCTTCGAGCCCAGTCTGATTTGTCTTCATTATAAATAAATATTTCGGACACTTACACCAATCATCTAGTCCCAAACTAAGCAAAGCTTGTACTATGGACACCAGATTACGGATAAACTTACATAAATATAAACATCCATGACTCGGGAATAAATGTTCGTATTCAGCACACAAACATTTACTCCTCGCGGGGTTCAAACCCGCAACCATTGTTTCGCTGACAGAGTCATTATCCACTACGCCAATCGGTCGTCATAGTCTATAGCGGTTATATTTCGCAGGTTTGTGTGTTTATTTATAACACCGTCATTCCAAATATTTATGTTAAAATGGTACTTATTACAAGTACCTAAGTATTAGGTACGGGATACAAAAATGAATAATATAAATTTGAAAAGCATCAATGAGAGTTATATTCCATTCAAAGAGTGTTTGTCCTAAAGCGAACAGAAAAGTTATTTCATATTAAAGATGATTTTGCAAAATTAATTAGTCCTTTACTTACTTTGGCAAAGTAATTGCAAAAAATATACCTAAATTTGATTCACTTCCGCAATGATCGCGTTTTAATTTGCACAGCATTATTTAAATATTTACTTCAAGGTTTTTCATTAGCAAAGATTGGAATAAAGTAAAGGTCACACCGGGTGCAAAAGTAACTTAGCTCAGGTCACGTACATAAAACACACGACACAAGTTACGTATTGGCGGTCGGAAAAAGGGTTTTTAAAAAAGACTAATTTAATGACAAAAGATAATGTTTACTCAAAGAGAGCTGTTATGAGACTGATTACATTCAAAAATAATAAATTGTACATCAGAAATGCATAAAGACAATACTAGCAATAAGTCGGTGCGTGTAGCCTCGATTCCGGGTGCAGCGTCAGCTAATACCAGGCCTTACGGCTTGGTAACTCCTCCCTCCTTAAGATAGAAGCGTGCTCCGCAGCTTCCAATGGGTTTGCAGGGGGTTGGTGTCTCTGAAGCGCTCGATGTTGTCTGGGTCTTAAATTGTTTTCTCCCGTTCCAGCATTGATATAGTTTCCAGGAGAGGATGGCACCGCCGATCATATATATCAACAGGGTCGGCCAACTGGGTGTGGCAGAAATGGGTGTCCAATCTTCATCGTTGTCGGAGTCGATTCTCATCTCTAACCTGTTTACGAGTTGGTGTATATCGTCTAAAGGCACATCTTCTAGTTGTAGGTTGTACTGTACATTGCTGGAGGGCAACACTTGCTCCGGCGGTAATGGTATGACGTCATGTATGTACAGCGTAGGACTATGTGACGTCAGGGTTCGGTTCATAACTTGTGCGTGACAGTGCTCTGAGAGTGAGATTATATGTACACCTGATATGCGTTTGTAGTCAGTCTTCAGGTTGCAGAATGATCTAAGGAGTTCATCCCGCGGAGAGATGATGAGCCAGCTGCTAGGGGTGAGCTTCTGGATTTTTCCTGTACGTATATTCATCTTAGCGTATGTGCAGTTGGCGTCTTGATGATTTAGAAGGGACAGCAAACAGTCTTGTGCTTCCTTGATTGGTTTTGTCTCGAGGTGTTTGCACAGTTGCAGGGAGTCCGTAATCTCTCGACATGGATCTTGCAAGTAAGCGAACTCATCACTACCAAGTATGAGGAATTTGGATTTAGGAATGATGGTAAGATTGGCAGGATTAGGTATGGAGTAAATGTGAACTAAATCGTATGAAGAGGTGGAAACGGATGGTATTTCTAAAATGAACGTTAGCGTCTGTGCTGTACTATACGCTTTAACGTCTATAGATCGCTCGATTATATGAATATTATTAATATTAATATCAGTCACGGGCACCAAAGAGAAGTTATTCTGTAGCTGTATCAATTCGTGTACTAAATTTTGGGGGCTAATTATGCTGGGGTGCATAATACCAATCTGAGAGAAAGTAATTGCGTCTTCTAACAACATTAAAGTATCTAAAATTATTTGCAAACTAAAATCTAATTGGACGTAAATATCTAAAAAGTGTAATTGGGTGAAAGCCAGTTTAGAAGAAGCTGTAGTGTTCAACAATGCAGCTCCTAGCTTTTGTTGGTTTGCGACTATAATTTGTAAATTTTTGCTGAAATCGGAGATAGTTTTTTCTGCTAGAACTACAGAGCTTTTCTGCTGTGTGGAAACTTCGACTACACGATGTCGAAGCTTATGCAGTTCTTCTTCCATCTTGACTGCGTCGTCGTTATCGAGATTTCCAGTTATAGCTTTCACTACTGATCCTAAACAATTAACTAATCCTCGTCTGGCTCTAGTATGAGGTAATAAAAAAGCTATCTTACTATCGATTATTTTAAATGTATGGGATATTTGTTCTTTATATGTATTATGCTGAGCTTCAGGTGTCGTTTGAGCTTCGATAGCTTCAGTTCTAATAAATAACTCTAATAGTTTAAGAGAAGTTACTTGTATTTCTGAAATGTTATAAACATATATAAGACTGGAAGTATCGACTTGTTGGAGGATTTTCCCTTGTTTTAGTAAAAGGGTTCCGGAAGAGGAATCTACTCGGGTTACGGTCATGGTACCTGCTGCGAAGAGCAAGAAGACCCTGGAACAAGATGAGGTCGTCTTAAAAGTCTAAAGTGGACGCGTATTGATTTGGCATTAGGGTGACTTCCTATGATCTCTGCTACGTTATTAGGGTGTAGATGGATGATTTTATACGGGCCCTTGAATACCGGTTTCGCTTTATCATTCCTCGCTGTTTTGGCTACTTGTTTAAAGACAATTTCACCTACCTTAAGCTGGACTGACTCGGCTTCCTGATTTCGTCTGGCGATGACTTGGTCCTTGTTAGTAGACATGTTAGCTGCTACGCATTCCTGCACTGCTGTAGCATTGGTGCGATGTTTATTCACGTAGTCTTGGTAGAATTCGCGAGGATAATAGATTTCTAAAGGGTTTCTGGATTCGGTATGACCAAATAGGAGCTCCCGAGGGGTATAGCCTGTTGCTGAATGGATAGTGTTATTGTATGCAATTAAGGAGTATTTCATAAGTGTTTGTAGAGTGTCATCTTTATTAGTAAGTCTCTGCAGTCGTATAATTTCACCTATAGTCGAATGGAATCGTTCTACAGGGGAGTTGGAGTTAGGGTTGTATGGGGTAGTAAAATGTATGTGTATGTTATGGGAAGCACAAATCTCTTTGATGACGTCATTATCGAATTTAGTATCCGAATCAGTCGTTATTTTATTAGGTAGACCAAGTACCGAGAAAACTTGTAGTAAAGCGTCCGCTACGTGTATACTGCTAGATGCGGTTATGGGAATGGCTTGGGCAAATTTCGAGAAGTTATCTACTGTTGTTAAGAAAGTAGCGCCTCCGGTGGAATATAAGTCCATGAAAAGGTGCTCCATGGGTTTTGTAGGGGTTTCTGTAACGGCTAGGGGGGGTCTCAAAGGGTTCCGCTCGTATTTCCCTTGCAGGCACACTTCGCATTGATTTACGTAGGCTTGGACCGTTAGTAACATATTAGGCCAATGATAGTGCCTCTGGATTTGCTTGTAGGTTTCCTGGATACCCCTGTGTACTCTCTTACCTTCATGGAATTTTTTAATTATATCTGTTTGTTCCGTTTTGTTCTCTACTAGGGTTACTCTGGATGTACATCTGTACAGTTTAGGGCCTCGATCATTGAAAACAGAGGTGTACACTCTGGAGAAGGCTAAATAGAGATCTTCGCTATAAAAATAACAATGGAAAATGCGGTCCGCTATTGTGTGTTCTTTTAAGAAGCGTACTATCTCCTGCTCTGTGTTGTTAATGGGGATAAAAACATCTTTGATAACTACCCTTGAGTTCGTGGATCTGTCATCTACTCTATACTCTGATCCAGGGGTAGAGCGGATATAGAATTGCTTCAATTGTCTATCTATAGCATCGGAAGTGATGGGTATACCAGGGTTCTGGTTGTCAGCTTGTGTGTGATTGGTTGAAATTAATTGACTGGGTCCAGCAGTGGTAATACTAGCTGGTCTAGTGTCAACTGTTGGAGGTAAAGTTATTACGTCATTTGTCTCATTCTCGTGCTGGTCGTCGGACATTAAGTCATCGTTAGGGGGTGGGGGTTGGTTTGTCTCAGTGTCTTCGGCTTCTCTGCGGGCAGTCTCGAAGATGCGGTTAATTATATCATCATCTTCGTTGTCATCGAGATTGACTACAAGGGACTCAATGCTATTGTGAAAGATTTTGGCTCTGGATAGCGCGTCGGCGTTGGTATTCTGTTTGCCCTTCTTATAGATAACTGTATAGTCGTACTCTGCTAAGCGGAGACGCCAACGGGTTAGTTTAGAGTCGGGATCTTTCAAGGACATCAACCAAGTGAGTGGGCGGTGGTCAGTGTAAATGACGAACTTACGGCCATACAGATAAGGTCGAAAGTACTTGATTGCCCATATAATGGCTAGTAACTCCTTTTCAATAGTGGAGTAACGAGTTTCGGAGTCCGAGAGCGTGCGTGAGGCAAAAGCTACGGGTTTATCGGAGCCAACTGTACCTTGGGATAGTACAGCACCAAGCTCGACGTCAGAGGCATCTGTGGTCAGTATGAAGGGCTTATCGAAGTCAGGGTATTGTAGTATTGGACTGTTTGTGAGGAGTAGTTTACATTTTTCCACCGCTTCTAAGAATTCGGGAGAGTGGGTTACTCGTCTGCCTTTCTTGAGGCATTCGGTCAGTGGTTTCGTCAGTTTAGCAAAGTCTCGTATAAACTTCCTGTAGTACCCTACTAAACCTAGAAAGGCTTTGACATCTTTATGGGTGACAGGCACTGGGAAGTTCAGGACGGCTTTGGTCTTATCGGAGTTCGGCTTGAGACCTTCGGATGTCAGTTCATGTCCTAAGAAATTGACTTGTTTTTTCAAAAATTCTGACTTTGCTAGTTGGATTTTTAAATTGTGGGTCTTAAATCTCTCAAACACCTCTTTAATTTTCTCCAGGTGTTGCTGTAGTGAGGTGGAAACGATTATAACGTCATCGAGATAAGTAAAGACGTTATCTATGCCCCTTAGGATATGGTCCATCAGCCTTTGAAAAGTGCTCGGAGCATTTTTCAGTCCAAAAGGCATTCTTGTGAACTCATAGTGCCCTCTTTCTGTGGAAAATGCTGTTTTTTCGATGTCGTCAGGGTGCATTTCGACTTGATGATATCCACTAGCTAAATCCAGGGTTGTAAAATATTGGGCACGTCCTACCCTATCAAGGATGTCATATATGTTGGGGAGGGGATATTTGTCTTCCACTATTCTGTCGTTAAGTCGCCGGTAGTCAATGACTAGCCGCCATTTTACTTTCCCTGAGGCATCTGGTTTCTTGGGTACAATGTGTACCGGACAGGACCAAGGGGATATGCTTTCGCGGATAATTCCTTGTTTGAGAAGGCCATCAATTTGGTTTTTAATTTCGGCACGCTGCTGAGGGGGTTGTCGGTAGCTACGTACAAATATAGGGGTATTATCCCGCAAACGTAATTCATGTTTGACGGCGTGAGTGAAAGTGAGAGGTATGTTCTCAGAATAGAACAGGTTTCTATAATTGTAGCACAGCTTCTTAAGCTCACGTTTTTCCTCCTCATTCAGCTGATCCGTGCGAATATTCTTCAAATTTTCACAAAGTTCTTCATCCAGTGCTTTGTCGATTTGTATAGAATTTAATTCACACGTATCAAGGTCTTTCGAGTAGGGCTCTAAGTGAAAAAGCTCGGTGTTGGAGAATGTTCTTTTTTTGTTTGTAAGGTTTCGGACAGTAGTATGGAATACACCATTCTTAACGGTAACAACGGCAGCAGGGGAAATTATTGAGGGAGACCAAACATGTTCTTCTTGTAGGTAGATCCCATCAGCAAAATGAGTTTTTACTAAAACGAGCTTTTCGTGTCTGGGGTCAATGATAAGTTGTCGGGTAGGGTGGTCAAAATGTATAGGGATATCGGCCGATGACGTACATAGAACTTTGTTTTTTAGGTCTATGTTACTGGACATGTTCTTTAACAAGTCGAGGCCTATAAGGCCTTTATATTTAGGGTCAAAGTCAAAAAGTAAAAACTTATGAGTCAAGTCACTGTTGAATAGTGGGGGCAGTGGTAACTGGGCAACAAAATTATGGGTTGATCGTGCGTGGGCTGTCTTTACTTCGAAAGGTTCATACGTGACGTAATTTTCAAGAGGCGTTCCATAAATTGCACTTGGGGAAAGCATAGACCGGGAGGCGCCCGTATCGATCAAAAATTTGCCATGGAATTCAGGAATTGCAATATATGGTAAGTGGTCTTTATGGTGATTATTTAGCTTAACTAACTGTGGTCGCCTTCGTTCACTGCCTCGGGAAAATCCTGCGTGAAGCTTCCGTCAGTCTCGGGGGCGCGTGTTGTGTCGTATGTTGTGTCACCTTGGTAGTTAAGGTAGGAACAATCGCCGACGTCCGCGTGGAACTCCTGTGGTACAGGGTTCGAGAAAGGCTGCTGCTCCTGAGGCATGTAAAATAGGTCCTGCCCAAAGTTAGGCGTTTGCGGCTTGGCTACTGACCGCATGGTGACATCAGTGGAGTTTTTCTGAGCTTGGTTGCCAGGGTTGAACGGTATATTCTGTTGTCTGAAGTTCCCGGAATTCCTAAATGTGCCAGAATTATTATTACTTCTAAAATTACCTTGGTTTGGTTTTTGGTGCCATGGTAGCATTGGTTGTCTCGGCTGACGTTGTTCTGCCGGCCAGCTAGATTGGGGTTGTACATTTTGCAAAAATTGTGGTTGGCAATTTTGTGAGAAATGAGGTTGCGCATTATTAGTATTAAAGGGGCCTGATGAACGAGGGAAGTTATTACTTCTAATTGTATCGACCTTCGGCTTATTTTGAACCATTCCAGGTGGGGGATTACAAGCGAGTCTTGCTTCCTCCTGCCGAGCAGCAATGATAGCGCCTTCTAAGGTCATTGGCCTTGTAATACGAACGCCCAACGACACGTGAAACTCTAACTGGTTTACGTACTGCTCGATAACCATTTGCTCATAGTAAGACTTATCCGAATTGTTACCTACCGAGTACAGAGTATCTAAAATTTCGCGTAAACGTTTTCCGTACGCTTCAGAGTCCTCGGACTTAAGACGTCGAGCGCGTGTGAGGTCCTGCATCACCTGGATCTCATTGCGAGGGTCGCCCAAACGACGTACTAATGCATTCTTAATTTGATCCCAACTAAGGAGGGATTTTTCATATGCAAGGGCATCGAGCGCATTTCCGCAAAGCCTACTTTTTATAAGGCATACTACTAAGTGCGATAATGGCTCTTTAATATCGAACAGCTGTAATAAATTATCTACATCAGAAATAAACATATTCAATAGTTTCGGATTGCCATCGTAACGCGGCATTAAGTCGGACAATGTTTTGAAATCTGATTCCGACATTGTTACGTGAGCCTGTGCCTCGGAAATTGACAAGGACAAATCTATAGCGATAATAGCGTACAGACGGACACACGTGGTACTTAAGTATGTAAATAAGGTGTCTAAACTATACGATAGGAAATAGAGCAAAGGAACTTGGTAAATGAACGAGTGCTCACCACAGTAGTGTTTGCATTTCCTGATCGGGTCTCATACAGCTGCAGCGTGGATTCCAATTCTCCGGACTCCAAGCTCCAAAGGTGACCGCCAGTTGGGGAGAGGTTCCTTCGCGGCTGCCAGCTACTTCGTGCTTGTAGACTGCTTCTTTCTTCACCCGGCGCGATAGAGAGATATACCGCGCGAACTCTCGATTGTAGAAAGTTTTCAGGTGTACCGCGAGAATATCGACTGCGCCAGTTACGTATTGGCGGTCGGAAAAAGGGTTTTTAAAAAAGACTAATTTAATGACAAAAGATAATGTTTACTCAAAGAGAGCTGTTATGAGACTGATTACATTCAAAAATAATAAATTGTACATCAGAAATGCATAAAGACAATACTAGCAATAAGTCGGTGCGTGTAGCCTCGATTCCGGGTGCAGCGTCAGCTAATACCAGGCCTTACGACTTGGTAACTCACACCGCGATGTTTTTTTTTGTGATTAACTCGATACGCGTTTGATCACAATCTCACCTGATGGGAAGTGACGATGTGGCCGAAGATGAAGCACGCGATCTCAGTAGATGCCTATTCACCCTCCTCTTGAAGATCCCAAGGTTGTAGGATTCTGGAAAGAGAGTCCCATGCCTTAATCTAAAGATCTAAGCTAAATTAGCAGTTAGTTTACGTTTTATAAGAACTACAGAGCTATGTACCTAACAGTACTACATATGTAAACTGTGACTAATATCCTGTGGCTAAGTGTACTATCTAGGTAATAGCTGAAAATCAGTGTTTTACACACTACACACACACAGAATTATACACACTGAGCTATGACCCATTTGTACGTCTGTAGCACACACATACTCTAGTGTATCCTGATGTTACTTTTATGGAATCTTATAAAATATGTTTATCCAATTGCTTTGGAACTTATGGTATGTGGGTGACTGGAGATACAAATAAACGATTTATCTCTCTATCTATCTATCAATCTATTAATCTATGTCGTACTTCTGCTTACCTTCACTCCTTTGCGAATTGTTAATTTTTCATAACTAAAATAATCTACAAAATCTTCACCCATCGCCCATCTTCTTAAACAAAATATTAAAATTCCCCTTGTTGTCTTAATTGCATATGCCTCTACAACCAAAATCTACGTGTTCTCTATTTTTTTTGAGATAACTACATTAACTTAGCTCTTGGTGTGGCCAGTGCTCTATTAGGTGTAAACTATGCTATCTAAGAGAATGGTGTCTTTTATTTTTCTTGAACTTTGGGAGAAAGACAAGCTACAATTTTTCCTTGGAATAGAGAAATCCACGCGTGCGCAGCCGCACGCGTAAGCTAGTTGTTTATAAACCAATAGAACACTTGAATGACTAGCTGATGTGATCCATCATGAGTATTAAGATCAATTTGATAAAAAAGGAACACACATCAGTCAAAGGTTTAAGTTTCTAAATGTTGTGTTGGTTTTAGGGTTCCGTAAGTATTGTGGTTATACGAAACAAAATCTATCCTGAAGAGTAATCAATAGTAACATTGTTTTTTACGTACAATTTTTTTTTTGTTAGCTCTTGAACTCAATCACACCTAATGTTAAGTGAAGATGAGGCCGAAGGTGGAAATACTGACCCGGAAACCCCATCTTATTTGGGGAACTGGCTATCTTATCTCTGACACCCGAAATACAACAAAGCTATTAACATTACTGTTTGGCTGCAGATTTAGATAAGATGGCGGTAGCTAGCCATGTGGACATTTAAAATGCCCTACCACCAACCAAACCGAGTACTAAACATGTACCCCGCTGGGATCGAAGCTGCGACCTCCGAATCGTAAACCCTATGTTATTTACACTGAGCCACGGAGGCGGTCAAAGGCAGCGTTATGAGTAGATAACTCATATTACAAGCACAGTTGCTTAGTGTGGAACTAGATGGCGCCATGTTTACCTATGTCCAAGGATTTTCATATAAATATAAAATATAATCATAATAAAAAAAATTTAAACGCTACATTTTATACAACTAAACACTACCAACTTTAACTTCGTTTTCTATTAAACTATATTGATAATTTGGCACCAAACCACTATATTAAAACATAAACCTTAGTTTAACTTTCATCAAATATATCAAGAATCCATCGTCTATTTAAAAAAATCGCAGGCAAATTGGACTACGCATTACTGAGATACGTCCGGATACAAAACGCTGCCTTTGACCACCTCCGTGGCGCAATGTAATCAACATAGGGTTTACGATCGCATGTCGCGGGTTCAATCCCCAGCGGGGTACATGTTTAGTACTCGGTTTGCTAAGGAATTTTAAATATCCGCCTGGCTGGCTACCACCATACCTAAGTTTGCCACCATACAGCAATGTTAATAGCATTATTGTGTTGGGAGTGTCAGAGATAAGACAGCCAGTCCACAAATAGGGTTTCCGGGTCAGTACGCTTCCACCTTCGGCCTAATATTCACTTAACATCAGGTGTGATTGAGGTCAAGTTGTGCATAAAAAAACACATCACATAATTTTTACGTTTGGTCGATTATGGTTTCAATGAAAACTAGTTAATATTTGAGTATTTCGGCGTTAGTATCTAATAAAGTTTGCTTAAAAAGTATTTATAATAATTAAAAACATTTCTACAGAACCCATAACTATAATTTTAAGATCTATGACCATGTAGGTACTTACCCACTCGTAGTAAAACAAAAAAGCGGCTGACAGCTCCACAGACAGACGGACACGGTAATTGTAGGGTTGCCACTCGCCCCGTGACTAAACTCAGGTAATTAACACAATTACATAATTTTAACAACATTTAAAGTTCACTGTTAAGATCAGCCTCATAGTCCCACTGCTGGGGGTGCGTATCCATACTATCCCTACTAGTATTATACATGCGAAATTTTGTATGTCTGTTGCCTAAACCGCTTTTTGGATGAAATTTGGTTTATAGACAGATTTGTTTTTGTATGAGAGGGCGGCAAACGATCATGTGGGTCATCTGATGGAAAGCAATCACCGCCGCCCATGGACACCCGCAACATCAAAAGGGTCACAGATGCGTTGACGGCCTTTGAGGAAGGTGTAGGCTCGTATCTTGAAGGTTCCAATGTCGTACTCGTTCGGGAATACCGCTGCAGGAAGTCCGTTCCACAGGGTGGTCGTACGTGGTAGGAAGTTTCTTGAGAAACGTACAGTGGTAGACTCATCCAGGTGATGTGGATGGAGTTTTATGATGGAGAGATTAGGACCAGGATTAACATATAGGCAATTTTTTTTTGCTTTGCTTTGCTTTTTGATGAAATCTTCCATGCGGACGAATAATCAGTAAAAAAAAATAACATGTCTACTTTCAATACCTGATATTTTTGTATCCTAAATTGAAAAATACATTTTAAACTGACTTTATTTTTGTACCCCATCATGTGGGGTGTCGTTGGATAGGTCGTTACAAAACATTATAGGTTATCTTAAACAGTTTTTCGATTCCTGTGAAAAAATCTGGTCAATTCCTGTGAAAAAAATTCATGGGCTTTATCAACATCATCAGATATCTGTATAATATTTAATTTTATTATATAAAGAGAATGTTCAGCCAACAACTGAACCGCTAAAAAGCAAAACAACTGAATTCAGTGCGATTTCACTCTCTATACCGGAGTGCTTCATCAGATCTTGACCAAATTACTAAAATATTGCGTGCGTTTCTCAGTAAGTGGTACTGGCAGAATAACCAGCGCTGTGGTATGGACCACTATCTGTGCTGCAGCATATGCTGAGTCAGAGCCCTTTCAGTGCACAGTGGGTACAGCCCATAGCTGGGAAAATCTTGTATGGTGTGCGTCAGTATATTAAGCTTTCATTTATTTATTCTATTTGTTGATTACATAGGGTTTATTATTGTTGTTCATGTATTTTGGTTGCATGTACTGTGCAGTGAATAAATGTTTTTATCTATCTATCTTATCTATCTATCAATTATGTTTGACCACCCTGGTGATAAACCCTATGAAACTAATCAAGTACGTACTACTTCTATTAAAAATGCTTCGAATGCTCCATCATGATTATCACATATTATTCTAGTACAAAGACGAGTAACATAAAGTCCATCAAAGAGTTTCAGTGGCAATCTCATTGCTCCATTTTTAGACCCTTATAAACAAAATATCTTCAGACATACACACAGCGCCGTCTAGTTCCACAGTAAGCAACTATAGGCTTGTCTTGTGGATACCAGATGGTTGATATACTACATAAGTACATTTTCTTTTTTGTAAATAAATACTTATTATAAATGAAAACATCCATAACTCGAGTACAAATGTCTGTATTCATTACACAAACATATGCCCCTAGCGGGATTCGTACCCGCAACCTTTTGGTATAGTGGCCAGAGTTGCTAACCACTACACCAAGTAGGTCGTCACCTTGTCTACATGTGTATTGGAAAATGCTCATGGCTACAAAACAAACTAGACCGAATTCGAGTATCTTGGCATTTGCCATCACGGAGTTCCAATCCCTACATCCCGCCTTCACCATCAGATCAGCTCGATGGTACCATAATATTGCATTGTCACCTAACGTACATAAATATGCCTTTCAGCTCAATCAGATATCAGCAAGTGGTTGAAAAATGCTTTGTAAATTATGAAACGGACAACTTTTTTTTTTTCGGACACTTTCTCTTAGTCCATCTAGTCCCAAACGAAGCAAAGCTTGTGCTATAAATATTTATATAAACATTCAAGACTCGGGAATAAATGTTCGTATTCATCACACAAACATTTACCCCTCGCGGGATTCGAATCCGCAACCGTTGGTTTCGCTGATAGGCACTGATGGGGCACTATCCACTACATCAATCGGTCGTGAACTTGCATACGAACATTGCAAGCCAAATAAGAGGTTGGAATAAAGACAATCATACTTTGGGCGACATACATAAATATACATTAAGACGCAAATAATTCCTCCTTTTCGACTTCTGAGGGCACATACAATTCAAATTCTATAGAACCTTCTTCGTTAATCCGAATTCAAAATGTATCGCGTAGTTTTTTGATTCTATTGCATTACAAAAACGTTTATAACTAACTGATCAGACCGAAGCTAAGGTCTATATACATATAAAAAGTATAAAGTTTTATTTTTCAAAAACAGCTGACAAGATAATTATAGGGTTGCCACACGCCCCGTGACTGACGTAATAGGCGCAATTACAACACAATTTACGTCCGCCTCGCACGGACAGTCTCGACTAATTCGATTCCATTGTCACCCCATTTGACGTTTATTTAAATTTCGAATTGGCCGTTACAGGTTCATGTTTAAACATTAAAAAGTATACTGTTTACAATGATAATTCAACCGTCAACATTGCCAAACAACCGACTTCAAAGGTTTTTTTCTCTACGGCGTGCATCGACAGAGCTTTATTCAATCAATAATGTTATATTCACACTTGAAAATAGTCAGTTTTTGAAGCTACCAGGCATTCGGAATTCACAGTCCTACTATGAGAAGAAGCCTAAGAAACACAAAGGTTGTTAATTTTTATATACAATACAATACAAATGCACTTTAATGCATAAAAGGAGAACATACATTTTACAAAGCACAATGCTGAAAGGAGTACAATTAGGCGGCCTTATCACTAAGAGCGATCTCTTCCAGGCAACCTTTTGTATGTTATGTATGTTCGATTATCAAATAAGTATATAAAATAACTTGACAATCAAGCGGCTCGTTCCATGCATTTTATCAGTAAAGTAATCAGATATTTTGTAATAGCTTTTCGCGCACAATTTGCGTTTAACTATAGTCCTATATTTATCAGCAGGAACCTTATTGTTCAAGTGTATACATTGTCCGTTGCGGGATATACTAACTTTGTGAAGTCGACTAACATAAACTGATAAGTGCCCCCGTGGCATGACATCGTTTGTCACGCGTGTTATATTGGAAGACCTAAGCGACACCAGTAACGTCAGTGTTGTGCAATCCGCGGTGTTTAATTAATAAAACCAATTATAAATAAATAAATAAATAAATATTTCGGACACTTACACCAATCATCTAGTCCCAAATTAAGCAAAGCTTATACTATGGATACTAGATAACGGATAAACATACATAAATATTTATATAAACATCCATGACTCAGGAATAAATGTTCATATTCATCACACAAACATTTAGCCGTCGCGGGATTCGAACCCGCAACCGTTGGTTTCGCTGACAGGGTCACTATCCACTACACCAATCGGTCGTCAAATGCGTCATCGCATGGGCAGTCCCCCGCCCCTTTCCTTATTCAAAAATCGAACGGGTTAGGACATACATATTTTAGTTTTAATTATTTTATAACTTTTGTGTAATCATAAATAAATAGTTTGATCAAAATTATATGTAGTCAGTATCGTTTTAAAAATCCTCCGCTGCTGCTAACATATAATTCGCGTGACGTAGAAGTGAGAGTGGGATAGTTGTATATTTCGTCCAATGGAATGAGCGGGACAAATATTAACCCGTGCGACATAATATATAGCGCTGGTTCTTGTTCCTTGTATTGACATTGTGTCGCTATTTTTAGTAATAAAGTATGGGACAACCCTGGCGATATACCTTCAATTATAAAACTTCAAATATGAAAAATCGACCAATGGCGAAGGAGATGGCTGTGGAGTCCTTTACCAAAACAGACTTCAAAGCGGCTAGGTCAGTAGGTAAGTATACACTTTTAACTTCCTATAATCGTAAAGGCCGTGATTTCTTACACATTTTTTTTTTTTTTATGATTAACTGGATTCGCGTTTGACCACAATCTCACCTGATGGAAAGTGACGATGTGGTCGGAGATGAAGCACGCGATCTCAGTAAATGCCTATTCACTCTGCTCTTGAAGATCCATATTGATACATAGATATAAAGTAGTGATAAGACCGCCCAATTTGTGTTCTATTGTTATCATCAAAAATTATTGTAAATTATTTTGCGCAATAAAGAGTATTTATTGCATTGCAGTGCATTGCATTGCATTGTATTGTGTTGTATTGTATTGTATAGACAGGTGTCAGTGATAGAATAAAAATGTTTTCTAATAAATCGGTAGCTTGCTTTAGTTATAATATTGGTATTTAGTAATAAATAATAGATTATTAGATTAAAATTATCACTGCAAATTTCATTGCGTCGGAGAGCTTCTGTAGAAATATTTAAAAAAAAAAATCGATCGACAACTTCTTTATATTTACGAAAAAAATCACAGAGGGAAAATATCACGCCTCAAATTTATTGAAAATATAAAGAAGCCGTCGAATAAAGTTTTGGAAAATTTATTTTAGGAGGTCTTTGCATCGTCTAGGACGCCATGAAGTTCACAGTGAGAACTTTAATATAATGCCGTAGGTTATTTGACTAAATACCGAAATAAATATAAATAAATAAATAAATATCCTTGGACATACACACAGCGCCATCTGGTTCCACTTTAAGCAACTATAGGCTTGTGTTGTGGATACCAGATGGATGATATACTACATAAATATTTTTTTTTTTGTAAATAAATACTCATTATAAATGAAAACATCCATAACTCGGGTACACGTGTCCGTATTCATCATACAAACATATGCCCCTTGCGGGATTCGAACCCGCGACCTTTTGGTATAGTGGTCAGAGTTTCTAACCACTACACCAAACAGGTCGATTAAAATAATATACCTAAATGTTTTTTTTTAATCTATAAAAATGCTTGAAACTCCATCACCGCCGCTTAATACCTAAATGTTATACCTTTTTTTTTTTTTTTTTTTTTTGTCGGGGGGAAAACACATTTACGCGTTCGACCCGCCGCTGACGGGGGTCAGCGGCGAGGATATGTGGGACTCACCGCTCCAGACTAAAAAACCCCCGGTGTTCCTCCGCGCGCACCGAATCGGCGTGGCCACGGGTACCCCTCGGTAATCGTCCGCAGCCACGCCAGCGCGGCGCCCGCCGCCAGGGCAACGGCGGCGGCGGGCCCTCCTATAGGCTGGAGCAGGGAGGAATCTCCTGGTCCAGCCACCTCAAGAAGGCGCGTGGGAACACCACGCGCGCCTTCTCGCGAGGCTTGCGTAGCCTCGCTAGGTAGGGGGGAGAAGGTGGGCATACGCCCTTCTCCGGGTCCCAGTGCGTCTGCGGCGGATGGGATGAGAGGAGGGATCGGCCTCCCTCTCTCTCTCCGCCGCCTCCTTCTGCGAGATCACGCTCTCGCAGAAGGAGAGGACCGCTTTCCACGACCTCTCGTCGCCGACCATAGCCTTGACTATGGCCGGCAAGGAGAGATCGTCCCCTACCGCTGCGACGAGGTCGCGGCGCTCCCCTGCCCAGGCTGGGCATTCCTCAAGGGTGTGCTGCGCCGTGTCCTCGTGGCAGCCACAGTGATGGCACTCGTCGGTCGCTTCCCGTCCGGCGATCCGGTGCAGGTATCTCCCGATGCAGCCATGCCCCGAGAGAACCTGCACCGCCCGGAAGGTAAGCGAGCCCCGCATGCGCTCCGTCCAGTCCCTTATTACTGGGCGGAGCGCCTCGACAGTCCGGTGGCCGGCCCCTGGCGAGGCCAGCCTTACCCCCCAGAACCCAACACGGACTGTCGAGCCTGGAGTTTCCGCACTTCCACCTCCCTGGGAGCAGGATGCTCGTCCCGGAGGAGGAGGTCCCTGCGCCACTTGTACAGTGACGCCTGGGCCTCCGCCTCCAGGTCCCAGGGAGGTGTGCCCGCCAATACGCACGCCGCCTCGCATGAGATGGTGCGATAACCGCGTATGACGCTGACGGCTATCACCCTCTGAGGTTTTCTCAAGAGGGCGATATTACGGGCCGTCAGGGTCTCCGCCCAGATCGGGGCCCCGTAAAGGGCCATTGATCGCACCACCCCCATATACAGGCGGCGGCTTGCCGACTTGGGCCCCCCGATGTTTGGCATCAGCCGCCTTAGGGCAGCTGATGCCGCGATCAATCGGGGGGGCCAGGCGGGCGAAGTGTCTGCGGAAACTCCAGCGCGGGTCGAGGACGAGTCCGAGATACCTCATCTCGGGCTTGACCTCGATCCGAGTGCCACCGACTTGGATGCTCGCGCCGGGAGGTAGCCCCTTCCGGGTGCGGTGGAAGCACAGCGCCTCGGACTTGTGGAGGGCCACCTCCAGGCCGAGCATCCTTATGCGCCTCACCACCTGTGCTACTGACACAGTGGCGAGGCGTGCCGCGTCTCGGTACGAGCTTCCCCGGGAGGTCACCAGCGTGTCGTCCGCATAACAGGTGACCTCTGCTCCGGGAAGGAGCTCGCCCCGCAGCACCCAGTCGTACCCGACGTTCCACAGGAGAGGGCCCAGGACCGAACCCTGTGGAACACCGCACGACGTTTCCCACCTTGCCAGCGTACCATCCCGGACCGGATACTCTACGTATCTCTGCGAGAGGTAGGCCCCGACTATGAGGCGCAGGTATGGAGGCAAATGTTATACCTAGGCAAGATACACAATGGTTACAAAACATTTTTGTATTCTTTCTACAAAAAATGAGGATCTTTAAGATTATAGGAAGTGACACCACAAAATTACGTATTTTTAATGAACTGCAATTCGACATTCGAAATTCAATGTAAAATTTAAAAGTAAACGGTTGCAAATTATTCCAAAACGAAAACGCCCAATCAGCAGTCGACATTTTTACGGAACGATTTCTTTTTGTAATTCGGTCCAATGGCACTGGGAAGCGATATTGAATCGTATTTTCTACGCCATTGAGTTACAATTTGACGTGCTTATAGAAATTGCCTGAAAAATCAACTTTGTCGTCGTGTTTAAATTTGAACTTTACCGTTCAGTGAAATAGGTTGGATTTTGAATGCTTATGTTTATTGTCCATTTGATTATCCATTACCGTGTGGAACAATATGGTGCAAATTGATTGAGTATCAACTATTTAAAAATGGATGTTGGTTGGTAATTTGGTGTGTATTTGCGTTAAGCGTTATGAAAAGCGCCCGCGGCGATTGCTCTGTACAGCCAATCAACGAGTGCGAAGTAAGTCACAGAATGATTATATTGCGATATTATGCGATGTACAATTTCGCGATGGTGCGAATTGTGTGTGGTGTACATTTTGAGACAAATGTATGTGCAAACTTCAAACATTTATTTCAACGTAAGATACATGATATCATTTGTTGAATGTCAATTTAAATCTATTGTTAGGTATTTCTCTGTCAATCAGTATGGCAAAGCTACTTGCGCTTCTTCTTTTCTGAATATCTGGATGATAAACAAGCATGGACATAGGCCGCTCGGCGATATTCAGTCTAATTATACAATATAATACAATTGTAACCCAAATTTATTTTAAAAGAGCAACCCTTGAGTTTCTTGCTCGTTCTTCTCTGGGGAATCAGCTTTGTGAATGAGCAATAATGTCAAAAAGTTTATAATAATAAGATAAAAAATGTGACGTTTTCAAATGTTAATTTTTATCCTACGAAATAAATATTTTTTTGATTTGATTTGATTTGGAAAGGGAAATCATCTGTGGGAAGTGGTGAAAGAAACCCACAGGATCAGGCTGTGTTTATTTTTCTTTAAATACAATGATGTAATTTTTGGGAGCTTGTCGAAGTACACCAAGCGTTTTTGTCATTCAGGTAGTCACTAATTTTGTAATAACCTTTTTCGTTAATGTTATTTTGACATGATCTTTATTTTTTTTTGTTATTTAGGTTTTGATATTCTCGACTATCCAACTAATAGTTTGCCCAACCGAACCCAAAGGTTGCCTGGAAGAGATCGATCGCGAGAGAAAAGGTCGCCAAATTGTACATTCTATTCTTACCACTTTTCTGAAACTGTATTTTCTTTTCTGTTGTGCAATAAAGTGTATTTGTATTGTATTGTATTGTAATGTTAATTAAAAATTGATAAGTATTAAACAGAAAAGCCCTCCTCAATTTATAATTACATAGGTATATCAATAATAATTAAAATATTTATATTAATAATTAACAATAAATAGATATTAAATATGTTGTGTTAATTAGAATAGTAAATACTATTAATTATTTTAGATTAAGTTTAGAATTTGCCGTGCCCTTACAGGGTTTCATGTATGGACTATTGTTTTTTTTAAGATCTAATGTACTCGTACACATGAAAGCAAGAATAAATGAATATGAATAATAGTATTGTATATATGTTTGTTACCTCATCACGCCAAAACGGCTGAACGGATTTGGATGAAATTTGGGTTGGTATAAACATATTAGGACCTGCATTAACTAATAGGCAATTTTTTTGGGGATTTCTCGGCTACTACACCTATGGGAAGACATACATTTGGGCAAATAGTTGGCCCAACACGCCAAATAACCTGTCCTTGCATTAAAAAGGAGAATTCCAAAATTATCACCGCCACGGATCCATTGACTCATGAAAATTATTATCGAACAATAGGTAGGTACACACGTGAAATTGATTTCGGGATTCAAATTGAATAATAAATTTCAGTTAACTGACGATTGCATTTTTATTTGTCAAACCGTTCCACTGTATATTAGGCGTGATAACAAATACGCTAGTCACTTTAATTGAAGTTAGGTTTTTCGTTAAGGTATCAACGTATTTGAAAATGTAGACTTAGAATTTGAGAATGAAGTGTAATAGACTAAGAGATTTTCCACAAAAAAAAAAAAAATATGTCCAACGGGTTAGCACCTTGACCTCAATCACACCTGATGTTAAGTGAAGATGAGGGCGAATGTGAAAACGTACTGACCCGGAAACCCCATCTTATTTGGGGGACGGGCTGCTTTATCTCTGACAACCGGAACACAACAATGCTATTCGCATTGCTGCTTGGCGGCAGATTTAGATACCTATTAAAATTCCCTGCCAACAACCAAACTGAGTACTAAACATGTACCCCGCTGGAGATCGAAAAAGCTACCTCCGATTCGTAAAGCCTATGTTGTTTACATTGCGCCACGGAGGCTGCTTTTTGGTGTAAAGTCCCTTAGTCGCTTAACAAAGAACACTTTAATTTTTCTCATTTATTTCACGTTTCTGTAATAATTATCTACAGAAATATAATAATATAGTAAATAATGTTTAATAATGCATTTCACATACGAAAGCTAAGTTCTCATCTACCAAACAGCACTACAGAGTTCTCATTAAGTTGCTCTTACGAGTGGTACTAAAAATACCGGCACCAGCCGATAGGATCGCAAATGAACTATCTAACCTTTCCGTATTGGAGACGTGGTTGCAATTACACCGAACTGTAACCAATTCGACAAGAAATTATTTTTAAAACTTTAATTAAATAATGTTGAGTGTGGAAAGAACTTCACCGACAAGAAGCTCTTAAATTGAAGAAAGAACTCTTTTTCTTCTCTCGGATTCGATTTTCTCGAATTAAATAATAATCATAATCATTTATAATAAGTATTTATTTACAAAAAAAAATAATATTTATGTATTATATCAATCTGGTATCCACAACACAAGCATATAGTTGCTTACTGTGGAACTAGTTGGCGCTGTGTGTATATCTAAGGATATTTATTTATTTATTTAAATAAGGTAGGAATTCGTAGGTTCAATTCAACAGTGTAAGTAGTCGAAAGAAAGTGACCAATGTTATTTCATTGTGAGTGCGTGATTGCTTTTGTGTATTATGTGTGTGTAGATATTATGAGACATTCTTTTAACCGTAGTAATGTTGGGTGCCAGAAAGAGGACTTCTTGTTTCTTCTTCTTCTTCTTATTTTTGAGGATGGCAACCAGTCAACCTCATTGTCGAGGGACATTACTGCCAGTTTCGAGTGAAAATTTTTATTTATCTTATTTCTTCAGTTTATAGGTCAGTCTCAATCAAAACAAGTAATTCGTCGTATACAGAGTCTAGTCACGGTCAAGTCATTCTTCAGTAAAGTGGCAGAATGCTTTACAAAAGATTTTGGCGGCTTCTTGTGGGAACCCGAAAGCTCCGTTACGCACTTTAATTTACACTTCCCCTTCACCTGTACACCAACACTAACGTTTGCTGCACAATATTCTGCCATTATTAAGCTTCAAAAGTTAGAATGCACAAATTTTAAGACCTATAAAGAAAAATGCTACTTCACTCGCCGAGTTCCCGCCAAAAAGCCGACTTCTTGTTTACTACAAAATTTTAAACATTTTCCAGTGGACCTGTCAGAACACGTTAACTTGAACATCGAGCTTATCTTTTTTTTTTATGCAAGACAGGTTCGTACCTGACCTCAATCACACCTGAAGTCAAGTGAAGATGCGGTCAAAGGTGGAAGCGTACTGACCCGGAAACCCCAACACATTTGGGGGACTGGCTATCTTATCTCTGACAACCGGAACACAACAATGCTATTAACATTGCTGCTTGGCGGCAGATTTTGATAAGATGGTGGTAGCTAGCCAGGCGGACATTTAAAATACCCTACCACCAACCAAACCGAGTACTTAAACATTTACCCCGCTGGGGATCGAACCCGCGACCTCCGAATCGTAAACACAATGTTGCTTGCATTGAGCCACGGAAGCGGTTAAAATCTATACAAAGTAACATACGTGTTAGCTTCGGTATTTATTTTTCCATGCCTTAAAGCATAAATACTGAGTAATTCTTACACATGGTATTTTAGTCAAGTTGTATCTATAAATATAAAACAATACATAATTTTCTACAACAATCAGGACCGGGAAAGGTTGCCACCCATCTGTTTTTTACATACCGAATATTTGTTCTAAGCTTCATAATGCCTACTTGTGAGGACTGGTAATGTATGCAACTACCTATTTGGCGTCGGTGTTCTCGTAACAGGTGAATAGGCATTTACTGATCGCGTACTTCACTTTCCACTACTAAATGAAATAATAGTAAATTCTGAGTTGGAGACCTTTTTGATCACCACCTTGCGACATCGACAATTAGATGGCAAACACAATGTTTACTTTTTGTATGTGTCTCTTCTGTGCTGTGCTATCTTCAAAACAGTGGAAAGTTATGCTATCTTCAGAACAGTTTCCATCAAAAATAGCTAAAATCTATTTTGCGAACACCAGCCTCTTAAAAACCGCTTTCAACTCGTTTCAGCAAACACTCGAACAGACAAAGACTTCAAACTTTCTCACTTCGAGTAGGAGGTTAAAAAATATTATATTTACATTAAAACTGATGGTACAAAGTTCCGCGACAGTGTAATAGACAGCCATAAGAGTAACTAACAAAACGGTACCGAACCGATCCGTCTAATGGTCTCTAATTGTTTAGCCGCATATCGGACATCGGAATCAGACGGTATCGCCGAGATGGTATCGGCACTGTCGAAGATAACCTGTCTGGCAGCGTGTGCGCTTAGTTATATTTTTTAGCTTCGAATTAAACGCGATGTATTCTAAACCGGCCAAGTATTTGTTGGACGCGATTTGTAATTTTGATGAAATCGATCATATCGTACCTAATGGATCGTGTGTTATGCTAACTGACAATGTGTGTTACTTGACATGCTATGGGTTCATTAATATGCATCAACTTCTTCAATTTAAGAGCTATGGTCTTGTTGGTGGAGAAATGACCACGTCTTTCTGCTTTCCGCCCTCGATTTAACCTCTTGATAAGTACGACACCTTTTCCTTTTCTTTCCCTTGGTCAAAGTAATATTATTATTATTAATAATAAAAAAAATTTAACCGCCTCCGTGGCTCAATGTATACAACTTACGATTCGGAGGTCGCGAGTTCGATCACCAGCGGGGTGCATGTTTAAGTACTCGGTTTGGTTGGTGACATCAACAGCCTATTAATCTAGGTCAACGGAAAGTACCCTACATACATAATACATAACGTCACGACCGTTATCCCAAATGTGGTGGTCAGAGATATCCCAAACAATAATGTTTGTGTGTTCCAAATATAAGTCGCACATCCACAGTTCACCTGTGACAGTGACATCCTCATCTCATCCAGTGACAGGGGGTGAGCCCATCGCCGTTGAAACTTGCAAAACTGTAGATGTTTTTTGGTGAAAAGTCCCTTAGTCGCCTTTTACGACACCCACGAGAAGAGACTGGTTGGTTCTATTCTATTTTAGCGCCGAAATCACACAGCACATCTTAAACAGCTTCATCTTATGATTTATTTGCTAGTATGAAATTTATCAAAATAAGCTGCATAAATGATCGTATTATTTGATGAGTTGACTTAACAGCTTGATTTTTCTGCTGCCGCATGTAGACACTCCCATTTACAGGGGAGAAGTAGGACTTTCTTTCTTCCTTACCTTTTCACACTTAAATTCTTTCTTTAATTAGTCTGGGGTCTAAGGTAGCAATAGAGTCACGTAAGGCACCGTCTATCGTCCATATCGCTGTTGATCCTTAACAACTCCACCCATTCCTGAGAAAAAGGGTCATGACAGACAGACAACGAAGTTTCTATTTGAAGAACGGAACCCTAAAGTACGAACAGACGGACGGAGCCGTGTGCAAAGCTAATATACCAGTAGATGTCCATACCAACTTTATTTTAATTCTACTAATGAGTAGAAGTTCGTATTCAAATGTTTCCAATTCAAATGTTTATTAATTTTGCTTATAAGTCGCATAACAATAAAGTATGTTAAGTTTCATAAGTTCCAATTTAATTAAAAATAACAACGCACAAGAACAAGATGAAAGTAAAAATATTTTATATCGATTAAGGTGTTTAATTACTTAAGAAACTGTTAAGGGGAAGCCATGTTGCTTTGTGTTTCCGGCACGTAAAGAAAATAAAACCATGCAACTATGGAACTTTCTATCAAAAATCATTTATAGATTTCAACCGCCTCCATGGCTCAAGTAAACAACATAGGGTTTACGAATCGTAGGTCGCGGTTACGATGTTTAATACTAAACACTGTTCGATAGCGATTATTAACAAATAGAGGGACTATTTCATATTTAGAACCATGGTTGTCAACTTCGAAATTTTCTCAGAAATTAAGCTAAGGCGAATTTTAATCAGGGTACTATGTAAAAGGCTCGGCGTCTCTGCAGACGAGAACGAGGGGATCAGCTTGAGGGCCCAGGTTGTCGACATAGCTATGGAAGTTAGTAGGGTAAAGTTAAAATCAGCTGATCAGCTGCCTTCCTGTCTCAATGTAAACAATTATAGGTTTCGGGTTCGATCCCTAACGTGTTTAATACTCGGTTTGGTTTGTGATACATTTTAAATGTCCGCCTGGCTAGCTACCACCATCTTATCTAAGTCTTCCGCCAAACAGCAATGTTAATAGCATTGTCACAGTTAAGAAAGCCAGTCCCTAAAATAAGATGAAGTTTCCGAGACAGTATACTTCCACCTTCGGCCTCATCTTTACTTAACATCAGGTGTGATTGAAGTCAAGTACTAACCCGATGTGCATATAAAAAGAGAACTATTCTGATATTTCAATTAATATGACTTTAAAACGTATCGCGTATATTTTGGACTTGACTGGAATAGAAACGAGACTGACTGTGACTTCTTTTAGTCCTCCCGGTTTATCACCAGCAAACAAGATGATCAGCAAGACTAAAGATTTTGATGACATTTACTAATTATACAATTAAATAACGTATCGTAATTATATAAAAATTTCGATAAATTAGGAGCGTCGGGGCTCAGCAGTTGAGACGCGGTCTCAAAATTTGGGAGGTCCGGGTTCGATTCCCAGGCAGGGCATGTACCAATGATAAATTTAATTTAATTACTCATGTGCATTGAAATGCATGTGAAAACATTGTTAGGAAACCTACATGCCTGAGAAATAAGAATGCAAAGGCATGTGAAGTCCCCAACCCGCAGTGGGCCAGAGTCGTGGACTATGGCCCATACTCCTTCAATATACGAGGGAAGGCCTCTATCCCTACAGTGGGATGATTACGGGCTGATGATGATGATCGATAAATTAGTAGCGATTATAATGTGAATTAAATATAAATTGATCTCTTCAATCATTATTATAATAAATATGAACCGTATCTTTCCAATGAAATACATCGGTGATTTACACAGGAAAAGACTGAACAGGAGTGAAATCAGTAATCGAAATCTTTGTAAAACTATTGTAATTTACAAAATGATAGAAGCTATAAATATTAGGTCCTTACCTATGAAATTGGCGTTTTTCATTAAGACTGTTTTCTCCATACAAACATTTTTGATTTTTTTTTTGGGAACGGCAAATCCAAATTTAGCTAAACTTTGTGTGTATTATCGGATAACATGTTAAGTATAGGCAGCGTTAATTTTTAAAAGTAACCGCTTTATAAAAGTTTCAGCGAATCTAAGAAATGTGGGAAAAAATAAATAAATTATGGGAAGCATATGAAAAGTGCTCTGTTAAAATTTTTTTATTACTTGATTTAGCCCAGAAATTAAAAAAATATTTCATGTGAAACCTTGAAATAATATTCCATTTTCGAAATAAAAAACGAATTTGGATATAGCTTTGAAAATCGCAGGAATTGGTACATATGATTAACGAAGAAAAAAAACTCCAATTTCATAGGTAAAGACCCAATATTATACAATTCATTGTGGGATGAAATGCTATATAACTTCAATTGTAAACAACAAATCAAACTTCAACAATTAATAATATTCCCATAACATATTAGGTGTATAATTAATGTAGGTAGAACATTGCCTTAACACCCCGACGCATCCCTGTGGGGCCTTCCACGCCCACTGCCTTGGCAACACGGTCCTTAATTAACGCGTCTCTAACTTATACAATGCTGCACCGCGATCGATGGAATCGTTGTAATTAAGAAGGTGTTTTATTGGATTTGTTGTCCGGTTGATTTTTACATATTTTATTGTGACTTTTTAAGATACAACCGCCTCCGTGGCTCAGTGTAAACAACATTGGGTTTACGATTCGGAGGTCGCGGGTTCGATCCCCAGCGGGGTACAAGTTTAAGTACTTATCTAAATCTGCCGCCAAGCAGCAATGTTAATAGCATTGTTGTGTTCCGGTTGTCAGAGATAAGATAGCCAGTCCAGTATACATACACTCGAAAAACATTACCCTCCTTCCTTCGGCAATTGGGTAAAAAAAGATAGCCAGTACCTCCAAATGAGATGAAGATTCCAGGTGTACCTACGCCTCATCTTCGCTTAACATTAGGTGTGATTGAGGTCATGTTGTTTATGTGGTAACCAAGCATCATTATGGCACGTTAAAATTACATAAAATCTACAACAAGCCTATCATGATAGTGTTTTATTTCCTTAATCATACGCAACACATCTCACACTGATTTGTAGGCTGCGCGGGCGCAGTTTTGTAACTCTTTTGTTCTAACGAGGTTTAAGTGCCTATTCAATTGTAATTTATAGCTTCTGGGCATCGTGAAGGCTGTTGGGTAAGTATGCCGTAACTATTTAGTTAAGGCACTATGTGTTTAATTGAAAAACATAATATGTATAGACCCGCCTTAAAACGCTCACTCCTTGTGTTTCGTTTAAAAGCTTTTAGCTAAATCTGTACCTGCGATTTTAGAAATATCATAATTATATCAGCCACATGACGTCCACTACTGAACATAGGCCTCCCCCATACAATTCCAGAGTGACCGGTTGGAAGCGATCCAGCGATTTCCCGAGGCCTTTATCAGGTCGCCTGTCTACCTTGTGTACCATACCCAATGCCACTTCAAATTACTAATCCGCTGGGCTATAGTAACCGTCGCTCGCCTACAGATTTCGTCGCCTAGCATTGTTGTGTTCCGGTTGTCAGAGATAAGATAGCCAGTCCCCCAAATGTGTTGGGGTTTCCGGGCCAGTACGCTTCCACCTTCGACTTCATCTTCACTTAACATCAGGTGTGATTGAGGTCAAGTACGAACGAAAAAAAATCTTTCTAAAATCAACGTATAAAATTTCTATAAAACCTTTTTGCTATGCTTTACGTTGTTTTTTTTATCGACTTCCACGTGGAAGAAGTCGTGGCCTAAAAGTAGCTCTAAAAGATCCAACAGTAAAGTTATATAAGCTGTTGCAATGTTTGTTTATAGTTTCAAATTAAGTAGAATCAAGCTATCAGATCAGATAGTCTATGAATGGTAGTGTGACCAACTCGAGTCAGAGCTCGATATTATCTGATTTGCGTGGGCGTAAACTAAGACAAACAAAACATAACTTTCTAAATATAGGAATAGTTATTATTTTTTTATGCTCCATGTAACCAAGTAGATAACTTATTTGCTTATCTTTACTGCAATTTACACAATCAGAGAAACTACTAGATAGTGACCCTATCTGCGAAGCCAACGGTTGCGGGTTCGAATCCCGCGAAGGGTAAATGTTTGTGTGATGAATACGAGCTTATTCCGGATCCGGTGGACGCTTACTTAAATATTTATATAAGCATCCACGTACTGAGCGTACTGGCCCGGAAACCCCATCTTACTTGGGGGATTGTTTATCTTATCTTTGACAACCGGAACAGAACAATGCTTGTTGTCTGGTAGAAATCGCTTAATAGCGATAAGATCGCCTGGTTGTACAATTATTATTTTCTTTTGAAGCTATATTTAAGAAGTGTATTGTAAAATTTTGTGCAATAAAGTGTACTTGATTGATTGATTGATTAATGCTATTAACATTGCTGTTTGGCGTCAGATTTAGATAAGATGGTGGTAGCTAGCTATGTAGACATTTAAAATTCCCTTCCACCAACACTATTTTTCTTTTATTTGGATGTTTCTTTTTTTTAGAATTTTTATAGAATATTTGAAAAAAGTAGTCCACTTATTTCATGCGAAACGTCATTCGCAATTCCAAGTATAAATCCGGCATTATTTCATATTAACTTAACGAGTCTGTGGCACCTCATTACTGTATATTAACAAATGCCAAAATTGCAGACTAATGTTGACACAATTTTCTTAAAATTCAAAAATTTCCTCTAAGTGCCGCAAGCTAGCTAATAGAAGAACACTTTAACTATTTTGACGATTTCAAACGAATTCACGGCTCAGTGGGTCATGATTCAGTTGGTGTGATTGTACAGTCACGCTATATGTCTATAATTAATGTTGTGCGATACTGAAAACAAAGTGAAAGGCACACAGAAGATTTTTGAGGCATCCCATTACTAAATAATTATTTCGGACAGCCTGTGGGACAAGTAAGCAAAGTAACTATGGATACTAAACAAATGATAAACATACATTTATTTATATAAACATCCATGACTCGGGAACAAATTGTCATATTCATCACACAAACATTTACACCTTTTTTTTTTGACGCGGGAAATCGCATGAATCGTACCGCTCGCCTGATACCCATACAGATACACCCAGATACCCACTACAACCCCGCGGCGACCTTCTTCGGCAGTAGGGAGGACCTGGGAACGCATAAGCGGCTCCAAGCCCCCCGCCCCGCCCTCTTCACAATTTACAACTAATGGGACTCGAAACCGCAACTATTGATTTGGAAGGCAGGGTAACTGCCCACTATACCAGCATCATGGGAGCGAGATTTCTAACGCTTCCAACTGCTAACTCCTCTATTCACAGAGATATCAGTTGATAGACTAAAGGACCTCCTGGATAGACTAAAGGAAGGAAAGGAGGATGCAGCAGACTTACTTACAGACAAAAGCTTACTTTTTTGTTCCTGTGTGAATGTGAGAGCTAAACGCCTTCGTGGCTCAATGTAATCAACATATGGTTTACGAACCGGAGGTCGCGGTTACTATCCCCATCGGGGTACATGTTTAGTACTCGGTTTGGTTGGTGGTAGGGCATTTAAAATGTCCGCCTGACTGCCGCCAAAACAGCAAAGTTAATAGCATTATTTTGTTCCGGTTATCAGAGATAAGATGGAGTTCAAGGGTCAGTACGCTTACCCTTTGGCCTCATCTTCACTTAACATCAAGTGTGATTGAGGTCAAGTGCTAGCTTGATGTGCATAAAAAAAAATCCCATAGGGTGTGTAATTAGGAAAAAAGATTTCCTGTGTCCAGTAGTATGGAGTTATACATACGAATTAATTTTTTACCGTAAGGAAAAATTAAGGCATGTTAGGTAAGTGAAATAGAAGGTATTGACATAGGTAGGTAGTTCATAATAAACGAAAAGGTAAAAACTGTAGGTTTAGAGATATTTTCAGAAAAAGACAGGTGTGACCCCTGGATTTGATATTGAAAATGTTGATGGGAATGTTTTGGAAGGTTCTTCTCTTAAACTTCTCAAAGAACCTTCTCGCAGACACAAACATACTCTCCCCCCCCCCCCCCCCCCCACACACACACACACAAATACTCGCACACATATACACGCACTAACACACATAAACGCATATATACTGATAAACAATTATTGTAGAATAAGATACGTAGGTAATCTATACATATATAAGTGTATGTGGGAACGCGCCTGACTATGTTGTTTTTTATTTAAAAATCTAAGTGAGAGAGGGATTGCCATACGACATAGCAAAATATTGGAACCTTCAAGAAACGAGCCTACACCTTCCTCAAAGGCCGGCAACGCATATCTGTGACCCTTTTGGTGTTGCGGGTGTCCATGGGCGGCGGTGATTGCTTTCCATCAGGTGACCCGCATGCTCGTTTGCCGCCCTCTCATATAAAAAAAAAATGCTGACGCTCAATCTCTTTGCCACAAATACATTTAATTATGCAAAATGTTATAGGTACCTACGAAATTTTCTGTATTTGTTGGCAATAGATACTTTTTCTTCTTTCAACAGTAGACATATAAATTCAACATTTTAAAGAGCAGTACGAGACGTTAACCGTACTATAATCGCAGTCAGAATGGCCATTGTTTAAATACATCAGATAACACTAGTTCAAGTTAAACCATGTTCTATCAGTTAAACTGAGCACGAACCAGCGTTTAGTGAGAATGTTAGTCGAGCATGTCAATTTAAACTGTTATTTTTATGTGCTGTAACTATTCGGTATCATTTGCTTATAAACATGTTTTTTTATTTACAGGTAATTTCTCTTGCTGATCAATTAACGTAGGTAAGTAAGTAAGAATATCAGCTTCATCATAAAAACACCAAAATAATTTCATCATCAATCAGCTCATAGTTGTCTCCAAGCGTATTACAACCTACTTTCAACCGCCTCCGTGGCTCAATGTAAACAACATAGGGTTTACGAATAGGAGGTCGCGGGTTCGATCGTACTTGTTTAGTACTAGGTTTAGTTGGTGGTAGCGCATTTTCCGCCTAGCTAGCTACTACCATCTTATCTAAGTCTGCCACCATACAGAAATGTTAATAGCATTGTTGTTTCCGGTTGTCAGAGATAAAATAGCAAGTCCCCCAGATAAGATTTTCGGGTCAGTTCGCTACCACCACAAAGTATGTAGCGGCGGCGTTCCACCTCGCATCGGTGGCTCAGCGGTTGAGACGCGATCTCCTAATTTGGGAGGTCCGGGTTCGATTCCCAGGCAGGTCATGTACCAATGAGTTTTTAAATTTAATTAAACTACTTATATATGCATTTATCCGACTGCTCCTAAACGGTGAAGGAAAACATCGTAAGGAAACCTACATGCCTGAGAAATAAAAATTCTAAGGCATGTGAAGTAAAATGTTGATATAAACTTATTTGTCCTGCGAATAAATGTTCGCATTCGTCACACAAACATTTACCGCTAGCGAAATTTGAGCCCCAAGCGTTGGTTCCGGAAGCAGGATCAATCCCGCCTCCATACTCCTCTCGCTGTAACTCCTGTAAGCTAGGATCAACAGTGGTACTCTGCACGGCGCCTACTGAAGGTAGACGGTGCCCTATGTGACTCTATTGCTATGGGAGACTTATTAAAGGAAGAAATAGGTTGTGTAAGTAGGAAAAGACGAAGCAGGATCAGGTGACTGATCCTGCTTCACCAATCGATCTTCAATATTGAAAAGAGCAACCCCTGAGTTCCTTGCTCGTTCTTCTCTGGGTAGACTGCTTAGTGAATGAGCGATAAATGTATGTCATGACGATTTCAAATGTTATTCTTATAACTTACGAAATAAAACATTTTTGATTTGATATACAAAAGATGCGCGTATTCTTACACTTATTCACCAGCCCGACCAAATTGAAAAGTACAGCCCTTAGACATATTGCAAAGTTACAGACTAACGTTAACGCTACATTCCTCGCAGCTGATTGGATGTTAATAAGAGGTGAAGAGTATATAACCAATCAACTTTCAGAAACGTGTGTCACCTGTCTATACACCCAGGTGACCACCAGCATTCGTCATCACAGTAATTTGCCACGTTATTTAGCATTTCCTAGTAACACCTCCTTTTACAAAGACATACAAATTGCAATCACTTAACATATACCGGTACGGTCGACCTCGTTTCAGATGTGAAAGAAAGGGAAATAGAAAACTGAATCACCAATTCATACTACGCTAATTAACCTCACATGCAATTAGTAAGAAAATCTTTGTAACAAGAGACTCGTAAGGAAAACTTTAATTTTTTGGGAACCCAAACCAAAATTACGAGCAATATATTTGACGACATTGTGTTTGTGAGCCCAGTCCTTGTCCTTGAGATGTATTTGAGAATTGCGTGGCACGAATTATTTATTATGATTTTTTTTTGAATTTTGAAACACGACCTACATTAAAAAAACAATCATTAAAAACTACATTAAAAATGACAACCTGTTTTTGTTGCAGTGGTTAGAAACTCTGACCATTATACCAAAAGGTCGCGGGTTCGAATTCCGCTAGGGACATATGTTTGTGTGATGAATACGGACATGTGTACCCGATTTTTATTTACAATAACTATTTATTTACAAAAAAAATGTATTTATTTAGTATATCAACCATCTGGTATCTACAATTACAAGCATATAGTTGCTTAATGTGGAACTAGATGGCATTGTGTGTACGTCCAAGGATATTTATTTATTTATTTAATCTTGAAATGCACAATTGAAAATATATCTAATAATAAATTTATTTTATGACTAAAGCAGCGTCGGTGACTCAGCCGTTAAGACGCAGTCTCCCAATTTGGGAGGTCCGGGTTCGAATCCCAGGCAGGCCATGTACCAATGAGTTTTTGAATTTAATTTAATTACGTATGTGCATTTATCCGACTGCTCTTAAACGGCGAAGTAAAACATCGCGAGCAAACGTACATGCCTGAGAAATAAAAATTCATAGGCATGCGAAGTCCCCAACCCGCATTAGGCCAGCTTGGCGGACTATGGCCCATACTCCCTCATAACATACGAGAGAAGGCTTATATGCCTGCAGTGGGATGTTAACGGGCTGATGATAATGATTAACTGGATGGATTTGACGACAATTTCACCTGATGGGAAGTGACGATGTGGCCGAAGAGCGCTGTTTGCTTTATATTAAAGATTAAAGTAAGGGAAAGGACTTAGTCTTAGGTATACTTAGCTTTTAATATAGTTAAAATTTTAATGGTATCAGAGATTTTCGTGGATTTTCTAAATGTTCAATTTGTAGCTTCAATGTCAATGTCAAAGTAAAAAATGCTTTATTTTGTAGGTACACAGAGTACACTTAAAATAGTCAATTTTTCATTTTTTAAGCTAATGCTTGTTCAAAATGCAATTTTCCCCTGAGAAGAACAAACAAGAAACTCGAAGAGTTGCTCTTTTAAAATCAGGCTTTGATTTTACAAGAAGGTTTATATGTTTCATTATTAATTGTGAAATAGCCTGGCATGCGAACGATCTAATTATGTCCAGGGATGATTATCATCTAAATAGTCTGATATTTTATAATATGCTTTGTTAATAAGTTTCTGTTTTATAGTATCTTTAAGTTTATTGAGAGGAAGATTTTGTATATCAACTGGAACCTTATTGAAAAAGCGTATACATAACTCTTTGAATGAATTAATGTACGGAAAAAATTGTATTAAAATGCCAATAGTGGTCACCCACCCAAGAACTGACCCCGTCAGACAATGCTGAACTTCGCTAATCGAAAACGAATAGTAAATGCGACTCCGGAATCCATGCGTCGAAATGACATTGGCGTGATTACCAATGCAAGAACAGTTAGTCACTTTCGTGTCATATGTTAGTCATCAATAGAATTCATCGATAGAAACCTGAGTACCTACATATTATCTACAAAATATCCCATACACGCATTAGACCACACTTTCAAAGCCATTACAACTAAATCTGTACAAGATAAAAAGCTACAACAATGCCTTTAGACTCGGAACAATTTATCAAAATGAAGGATCGAACGGTACAGAAATAGGTGCATTCATTTATTCTTTCCTGTGGTTATGTTTAGTGTTGCCATGACTGCGATACAAGTTTTCAATAACTTTTTTTTATATAGAGTTCGCAAGGGCCGCTTATGGGTCCACTATTGTTCATTAACTATAGTAAATAAATAAATAAATAAATAAGTATCTTTGCACATATACACAGCGCCTCTAGTGCCACACTAAGCAACTAGGCTTGTATTATGGATGCCAGATGATTGACAAACTCCATACATTTTGTTTTTGTAAATAAATACATACATAAATGAAAAACATCCATAGCTCGGCAACACATGTCTATATTCATCATACAAACATATGCCCCTAATGGGATTCAAACCTCGCAGTTGTATTGTAGCAGTCAGAGTTTCTAACCACTACACCAAACAGGTCGTCACAACATTACGTATGCTCGTTTACTTTTTATTTGTTAAAAAAAATCATGTGAATTATGAAATTGTAATAAACGAACAATTTGGATTTTCTAATATTTAACAAATAATGTTTGTTATTGTTGCGTATAATACTTTATCTTGTATTAACAGTTTTTGCTTTCTTGGAGTAAAAAATCGATCTATCGGCAACACCGAACGTGTGGGCCGAATGTACAAAACAGAAGTAATGGTCATGAGATTCTTTTCATTATTAGCTCCATCAACATTTACAACTATCCGGTCGTTACAATTTTAAATTTCAACTTTATTCCTATTAACCATAAGAGTTAACATTGTTTAGATGTACAGAATTTATAAGAATCGTATTTGTATCCAAGGTACACGAGTTATTAATAATATTTTCTCTTTGTGGAACCGTTATCCTTCTAACATCCTTTGTTGTAATGATCGATTTGTGTTTCACTTTTGTTAATTATCGCCTTACGTCTTTATTTCTTTAGTAAAACGCTCACAGTAACCTTTTGGTTGTAACGAGAAGTTAGAAGAAGAGGTATACCTACATCGACTAATTAGTTGCTTGCTTTAATAGTTTTAATAGTATTAAAATATATGACCCCATGTCATCTTTTCGCCTTAGGCTCCACTGAAAACCAGCGTTGTAGTCTAACTTCTAGACTGCAACTTATGCTGAGAAGGAGACCTTCTTTGATACCACTTTGCGACACCGAAAATAAATTTTTAAGGACTTTAGTGAATAAGTGAAACATTGCTTATGTATTTTTATTGTATTTTGTAAACTGCATTAATGAGACAGGAGTACCTATCCTATTACATGAAACTGTTTTGTGTACTACATTTATCTCCCTGGGTCCCAATTTCACTGTGTATATTTTCACATTTCCTGTAATAATAATATGTGTGTCGCTAAATGGGTCAAATAAACGATTCTTATTCTTATTCTTATCTAGTCACCAATTTCACAAAGTCTGAAGACGAAGGACTTCAAGCAGTACATACTACCCATAATGACTTACTGAACTGAAACATGGACGCTGACGATACGATTAGCTGTAAAGCTTGAAATTACGCACCGTGCTAAGGGACACGTAATAATGTTGGGAGACACTGTGAAAGACAGGATGCGGAAAAAGATGATCTTCCAAAGAATCGAGCTCGTCAATTAATGCTCTGAAGGTAGAAGAGGAGAAAAGAATATAAGTTTACTTCGACTCGAAACACTTTGGAAACAATATAGTGTGATGTGATACTTTTAAGGTTAATGATGATAATGCTGTATAAAGCCTGTGCTCCTGTGTGTATGTGTACTCTAAACCACCGTTATTTTTCTACTCATATACTTCGTCGGTTTTTGTGTTTACAATTTTATTTACGACCCGTTTACTCATGATATGTGTTAAGTTCAACAAAATTCTTACAAATTATATCCTATCCTTAGACATACACACAGCGCCATCTAGGTCCATACTAAGCAACTATAGGCTTGTATTGTGGATACCAGATGGTTGATAACCTACATATATACATTTTTTTTGTAAATAAATACTTATTTTAGATGAAACCATCCATAACTCGGGTACACATGTCCGTATTCATCACACAAACATATGCTCCTAGCGGGATTCGAACCCGTGACCATTTGGTATAGTGGTCAGAGTTTCTAACCACTACACCAAACAGGTCGTCGAATTGGGAGAATCGTCTTTAGGAGAGGCTTGCGTGCGGATTATTGACTTTAGAACGGTCGTATACGATTCTGTTTTTTTTTTTACTAGCCTGTGTTGTCCCACTGCTGGGCAAAGACCTCCCCATTTACGATTCTGTTTATAGATGTTAAATATTTTAATCTCTTTAAGAACAAATAAATTATCTAGAAATTTGCAGTTCTAAAGAAAAGTATGTAGTCTGATCTGAATATTAATTTAAGTATCTGTAGAAAATTTCGTATCTCTATCTATGATCGATGGGTACTTGTAATTATTTGTAGGAAAAGGCTCGACAAGTTATAGAAGAATAGGGACGAATTCCTTCTCCACAATAGATATAAGAAAGAAGTCAGATTGTTAAGTAGATGGTGACATCATAAAGAAAATCATCCATCACGGTAATACGGAAGAATTCTCTGTTGATAGGTAATTTCTTTATTCTGTCTCGTAGAAAAATGTAGGTCAAGCATCCGACAAAAGAGACAGACAATATATTTGTGAGAGGGCCCGTAACTCACCCATTTCCACTTTAAACTGACAACACCTATGTTAGGGATTAATCATTGAGCACCTACATAGAACTATTAGTGACCAAATTGATAACTTTTGTCACCGTTTAAAAGCATTTTAAAATAAATATGTTCACTATTCTGAAAGAAAATTTATTGTTGACACATTATTTACGTATAAGATGTATAAATTATTTTGCCAAAATATCTTCATCCACAAGCCACACAGGTGAATGAGCACTGGAGCAAACTACAGTTATGCATAATTTATATCTGTGTCAATATATAATAAAATTTCTTTCTTTACGTCGTGTTATGTTTTGGTTCTTTAGTCAGATTTAAAAATCATAATTCAAGATCAGTCCTTCGACTTCTCTTTCATCCTCCATTTTTGTTCTAAAAAGACCTAATTAGTGACAAATTTTTAAGTACTGACAATTAATTTCGGTCCATGGCAAATCCATCAAATGAATTTTGATTATTTATTACTCGATCTTATTAACACACATTTCGATGTAATAGCATTCAATACTGCGTAAGAAATCCAAGAAAAATATCAGGGTTTGACATTTAGTTAGTAGTTAGTTTCATGAAACTGTTAAGAATAATTCTGTGAGAACATACTCTACAATAAAAAAAATATACGTTTGATGCAGCTTTAACAAACATGCATAACACATATTATATCCATAGATATTCTTTTCTACTTAGAAACCGCTAACGAGTTTATCGATAAACATAGGTATATTAACAGCTTTAAGACTTGACCTGTCGATAGTTGTATAACTACACACAACCCTAATTTAAAGTTAGACAGCGACCACAAAATGAATAATTGCTTACTTCCCATACTTATTAATAGGCATTAAGAACACGGCAACCTTTTTTTTTTACAATTTCGGGGCGTGTCTTCCATTTAGCAGCGATTATTCTTTATATCTTTAATTTATAGTGATATTTATAGTGATGTTTCCCGTGCTACCAATCACGCTTGGCGTGAGGTTCCGGTTAAAATTTAGAACAAGTTCTTTTTTTAAAATGTTGTATGTTAATAGGACTTAAGATCAATAAGTCACTATATAAGTGCAAGCCAAGCATAGCATCTTTCGTAAATAAGAGTTTTATCTGTAGATATACGAGAAGCTTAACATAATAAAAACATTATAACCAAGCCAGCGTTTGATTTCAAACAGACAGACAATACGCAAAAAGTAGTCCTCCATCAAAACTGAATAGAAATCTCGAATCTTAATTAGAAAAATGTACTCAAGAGAACAGTACGAGACCTATGCACCTTGAGACTCATTCAAACTGACAGTGTAAAAATAGAAGGCACGGATAACGCGGGTACGTATCACACCGAGGAGAACAGAAATGTGTTGGTACCAACAGTAATCTTATAACAATAGCTGATAAAGTTGATTATCCAACACTGAGGCACTGGATACACATGTATTGCAAATAAATGTATTCTATTCTATTCTATTATTCTATTCAGGTGTCTCAGTAAAATATATAAAGTAATGTGAGACAAAACACAGTATCAAATTCTTCTTTAAAATGTACTAACATAGTTTTTGGATAATGATACCTATTTTCTATGAAATGAGTACTTATTTTAAATACGAACTTAATCTTTGCTTGTTCTATTAAAGTTTTGCTGAAATGTAGCGTTTAAATTTTTCTAGTAATTCGTAACAAAATTGTCAAAACGGAACCACAAACGACCGTAAATACTCAATTCTATATTCATGAGTCGTACTTGACCAGTTTTATTTTCTTTTACTGTATATACTTCAAGGACTTCTTCTATTTTGTCCAGTGTCTTGTCCCTGAACGTTTTAGATAATTTGAATGTGTTTGGAAATTTGTTGTCATTGATAGGTTACCATTCAGTGACTACGTGAGTTTTGTTTAGATCATCATAATTGACAGCAGTCACATCATAACGAACTTAACCGTAACAAATTCACAGAGGTAGCCACCGAAAACAATTCTGCAAGCAGAAATTAATTTTATTTAAATCCATGTATGTAATCTGCTTGAATTAGATAAGCAACACCACGGTGTAACAGAGGGTCCATTTAGAGTACATCCTCTGACCGCGCTCAATCTTCAAACGCGCCGCTTGGGTTCAAAGCGCGAGCCCTCCAGCTCCAATGAGATTATATGTATGGTTGAATAGCACTACCCGATACAGTATGTACCAATTGTATTTGTTGTAATATCTGACTTCAATTAGTTTTGAGCACTTGTATTAGCTGAGGAGCAATGTTTATCCACTAGATTCATTGACAACTTGATATAATAGTTGGAATGAAACTAAGTCTCATCTCGCCCGCAAAAAATTTAGACCGTCGTTTCTTTAGATTAGGGACCGCGGAAAGTCGCTGGATGCAGGTCGCTTCTAACCGGTCATTCAGAAGTGGACGTCCTGTGAAGATGGTGATGATTAGCTGAAGTGTCTGGATAACGACGGCTTCCAACTGTTCGCTCAGAAATACTATAGGGGAGGCCTAAGTAATGAGGTGATAAATTAGACCTTGTAGACACTACTGTCTTTTTAGGACTGACTTTGGATGCTAAGCTTCAGTGGGGGCCTCATATTGAGAAACTAGCGAAAAAACTTGCTTCTGCAGCATATGCAGTCAAAAAAATCAGAAATTTCATACCGAAAAGTTCATACCGCAAGACTGGTTTACTTTAGCTATTTCCACAGCTTGATGAAATATGGCATAATATTGTTGTGGGGAAACGCTGCTGACATACATATCATTTTTGTTCTGCAGAAGCGTGCTATTCGTACCATTTATAAATTAGGACCTAGAATGTCTCTTGGAGATAAGTTTAAGCAAATTAATATCTTAGCAGTGACTTCTCAATACATTTATGAGAATTTGTTATATGCAAAAAAATATATACCTAACCTTATTCGCTAAAAATAGTGATAGGCACATGTTAATACAAGGAATAAGAACCAGTTATCTGTTTATGTTAGCCGACTTTACAAAGTTAGTAAATCCTTCAAAGGGCAATATATACGCTTTTATAATAAGGTTCCAGTAGACATTCAAAATTTGCCTTGAAATACATTTAAAGCAATCATAAAACAGAAATTATTTGCAAAAGACTATTTATTATAAAATCACTGACTATTTGAATGATAAGCAAGCATGGACATAGCTGTCTTATATTCATATAATTATTAAATCACAAATTGTATTAATAGTGACGTTTTCAAGTGATAATTTTATCCAATGAAATAAAATTGATTTGATTTAAGTTCAGCTGTGGCTGATATGACGATGACAGCGATTAGCAAAATAATGAACTAAGAATTTGTAAATAATGTGTGCGTTCATGACTTTTATTACAAAATTACCCGCAAATGGTCTCAGACTGCAGTGACCATCTTCCATCATCATGTGAAATAAATTATTTAGAAACTAGCCTGTCTGGATATTTGAGCTAAGGTAGCCAGTCCTCTAAATAAATTTGGGTTTTGGTGAGCGCGCTCCCGACTTCGGCGTGACGTTCATTTGACATCAGGTATACCTGATGTCAAGTGAAAGTATATATTACGCTTACCCGCTATGTTAGTTTTCATTTTACGCTTTTTTGTATTTAAGCGTGCTTGCCAATTTTCCTGATCTTGTTTGTGCGATGGTGACCCTTCACCCTCCTACAGGTTAGAAGGACAGTTAGGAATATACCAGCTCGACCTGATGGTCTTCGATTTGTCATATTCATTGTTAATCACACCAACGTTTCTACATTTTTTTTATACAGACCCAAACTGCATCGATGTAGTTTCCCGGTGAAAAAACTACACAATCATCTAAATAAGTAATGTTATTTTGCTCGTTACTATGATCTCAAAAACACTACTGAACCGATTGCATTGAAATTGCAAAGGGACCAATTTGACGATATCGTCTTTCATTTACCGTCTACCGTCAAATTTCTGAGATATCGGTGTACATACATAAAACAAAACATACAAATGGCCGAATTGAGAAACTCCTCCTTTTGGAAGTAGCTTAAAAAAAAAGACTAAAACGCATGTAATTTCTTAGTCACAATTTCGTTTATTTGTTCGTATTTTCTCATTGTCCTAGTCACGCGCAATCTAATTCCATCAATGCATCCCGTCCATTTTCCTCTCCCTCATAACACGACCCTTAAAATATCGCTTTGATTTAATTATAATAATAAACTTCTTGATATTTATCCCAACATTTGAGATCTAGCAATCTTCATGCATGAACCTGCTAAAACTCCCTTGTTAGTAACGCCTTTAAATTTTAACCGTCGCATTTAGAGCCTCTAAACGTCTTGAGTGCAGTTTCAAAAATATCCAACGCACAGGTCTTTAGCCAACAAAATGCGTTGTTACTTATTTAATACTTCGTTAGGGTCCCATAAAAAACACACAAAAGCAACCGCCTGCTTTTACAGCGCTGTAAAAAGCAGTTACTGTACACCGCTCATGGGTACTCTACAAATATTGTGAGAAGAGGCCAAACGCTTTTTTGGGCGGCACTCACTTCAGCATTCAGCATTTTGCAGACAATGACGTGTAACAACGTCAGTTATGCGAAGTTGCTTATAAAAACGTTTCACTTCACGGCACTGGCCGTAATCATCCACTATGAAGCTTTAGTACGAATTTACGTACATTTAAGAATTTCTCGTTAATTTCTCTCTCACAAACTCTTCAATTTAAGAGCTATGCTCTTGTCGTTGGAGTCCTTTCCACACTTCTCTACATTCCGCTTTTTCTTTGACTTCCTGATACGACACGGCATTTACTTTTTCCTTTACTTGTACCATGTATGTTCCTCTAGGTCTTACTCTTTCCCTTTTCCCGTCCATTTTTCCTTCAATGATGTTCTTGATAAAGTTGTCGTGTCGAATCAGATGACACAACATATCTCCCCTTCTGTTTTCAATGATGTTCAATGACACTCTCTTCTCATTAACCGGCGTCGATTTCTATAAGACGTATGTTATTTCTCCTTCATAATGCAGAATGCTAAGGTTCAGAACTCCCTGCTGGCGTTGGTGATCGCCGAAATGAAGTCTAGGGTCAATAGATTTACTAGAATTGCGTGCTCTATCTTCGGCTAAATGGTTACTTTCAAGCAGGTGAGATTGTGCTCAATTATATATAAAAAAAGTTTTCTTCTTTACTAAAAGTCACCCTAGCCTTACAAGAAATTTTAAATTCAGTGGCCAGACAAACATTGGGTGATAAATATTCTCGTTTCATTACCCAAGATTCTAGTAAAGTTTTTCAGGAATTTCTTGATCAAAAATGAAACGTGATTATAATGTAATATCATTATCTGAATCAAAATTAGTTCTCTCAACTAATTACTGTGCTCAACGAGGTCCATAATAAATAAATATAAGTATTAGACATACACATAATACCATCTAATTCCACACTAAGCAACTAGGCTTATGTTGTGAATACCAGATGGTAGATATACTACACAAATACATTTTTTTTGTAAATAAATACTTATTATAAACGAAAACGTCCATAACTCGTGTCGGTATTCATCACACAAACAAATGCCCTTAACGGGATTCGAACTCGCGACCTTTTGGTATAGTAGCCAGAGTATCTAACTACTACACCAAACAGGTCGTCTGTTATTATAACTTACATTATTCGGATAAACGGTATTAGGTCTGTACAGTCTTTCCTGAATCCTACAACCTTGGGATCTTCAAGAGCAGGGTGAATAGGCATCTACTGAGATCGCGTGCTTCAGCATCTATTAGTAATTATGGAACGTAAGTATTGGGATGATGGTTCTCAACAAATTAAGATTCGACCCCATACTTCATCTTCGTTATTTGACGTGAAACCAACATCCAACAGGGTTCTCCCAAAGTAAGAACACCACTATAAATTACAACCATTTGTTTTACAAGCACCAACCGTAACCATTTCCGGAACTCTTTTAAATGTAGTTTTTGTGTTGTCAAAAACAACTCTAAGCACAGTTTCAGTTAGAATGTTTCGAACACAGCACGCTCTACTTTTGAAACGAAAAGAGAAGATGTTTTAAATTGGGGTTCGAATTCAGTGCATAAGAGAGAGTGTCTGTTAATCCTACTATGGATTGTGATGCCAATCTGGTCATGAGAGGCTTGTCAATAATGCTAATCATAATGACGATGATTTTGAATGATAACCATGCACTTACCAATTATTGATGTGATGCCATTTGGAGGTGTGATGTTATTGTATAAATAATTTAATTCAATAAATATTTTCAAATATTTTAAAAAATTCATTGAAGATTTTTAGATATTTTAAATACACTTAATATGTCATCAATATGAATCTCAGTTGTCACTTCGGAATGGGTTCTTTATATTTTGCTTGTTCTTCTCAGGGAATATTGCCTTTTGAACAAGCAGTAGCTTTAAAAATGTAAAATCTGACTATTTTAAATGTACCCGGTGTACCTACAAAATAAAGCATTTTTGATTTGATTTGATTTAACCACCCACGAAAAACTAGGTGTTATTTGTTTGACGGCTTTGTACATGTGTGTCCAGTCTTTGTCCCGACGTATTTCAGTAATGCGGGGTTCCATTTATATTACAATTAAATACAATTACAAATACTTAAATTTAAATAAATCTTAAATATAAGGCAACTTCCAATTCTCTACAGCGTTTTGTCTGTCAAATATTCATCTATTTTGTAATAACATTTATCCATCAGTAGCCGATACAAACTGGCTCTGGCTTTGGCAGCACAGCGTGCTGAATGGCGCAGGGTAGTGTACTGGAAATTAAGCGTAGAGCTGACCTCGACGCTAAACGTAAGGAGCTGAAAACCCTTCCGCCCACTGGCATTCTTATCAGTACATGGAAGGTGTACTTACGTTCCCACGTAGCCAAGTCGGCTACGTTAGTCATCTTCTAGCACACCAGTGCCAAACCAATTAGGAGTCGAAGTGGTCGGAAACATCATTAGCATATTAAATATTAGGTCCTTACCTATGAAATTGGCGTTTTGTATGAAGAATTTCATTAAGACTGTTTTCTCCATACAAACATTTTTGATTTTGTTTTTATTTGGGAACGGCAAATCCAAATTTAGCTATACTTTGTGTGTATTATCGGATAACATTAAGTTAAGTATAGGCAGCGTAAATTTTTAAAAGTAACCGCTTTGTAAAAATTGCAGCGAATCTAAGAAATGATTATGGGAAGCACGTGAAAAGAGCTCTGTTCAAATTTTTTTTTATTATGTGATTTAGCCCAGAAATTAAAAAATATTTCATGTGAAACCTTGAAATATTATTCCATTTTCCAAATAAAAAAGAAATTTGGATATAGCTTTGAAAATCGCAGGAATTGGTACATATGATTAACGAAGCAAAAAAACTCCAATTTCATAGGTAAAGACCCAATATTATCCACTTTTACTTAAGCACCCGCGCCCGCTACCGCCTCGACACCGCACACCGTCCGCATACTCTCTCGCAACATCTCACAACTTAGACAAACTTGTTTCCGTACAAGAAAATATACATTTTCCTACGTCGAATACAACTTTGTGGGGACCGTGCACTGATTTCACTGTGGATGCTTTAGTAAGTACATAACTTTAAAACACACGTATTGTATTATGTAAATTTTGAACTCAAAACGAGAAGTGGAGTCTGATGATAATTTGTCAGCAAACCTATTATAGTAATTGCAGTCAAATATAAAAAACATGGAGTCGATCAAATCAAATTTAACCGCCTCCGTGGCTCAATAAACAACATCGGGTTTACGATTCGGAGGTCGCGGGTTCGGTCCCCAGTGGGATACATGTTTAAGTACTCGCTTTGGTTGGTGGTAGGGCATTTTAAATGTCCGCCTGGCTAGCTACCACCATCTTATCTAAATCTGTCGCCAAGCAGCAATGTTTATTTATTTATTTATTTATTTAGGTTCACCAACGATTGTTTACGCTAATACATTTTCAGTACAAATTGCTTAACACTACTTAAACGTAACAATGTTAATGTTAATACAATGTTAATAGCATTGTTGTGTTCCGGTTGTCAAAGATAAGACAGCCAGTCCCCCAAATGTGTTGGGGTTTCCGGGTTAATAAGCTTCCACCTGCGACCTCATCTTCACTTAACATCAGGTGTGATTGAGGTCAATTATAAAACCGTCGTGCATAAAAAAATCATAAATAATTTTATTTAGTGACTATCTACGACCTAACAGGTAAATATTTACTTTTTGATAATTCCTACCGATCTTTAATTTCTTTTGTTAATATTAATCTTTATTAGTAATTTAGAATGTACTTACTATGAAAAATATAATATTATAACAAATAGAAATTGTAGAAACACCCGAGAAATATACTTGACTTTGCAAACACAAAAAAGTTTAAAGCCATTCACTTTTGCCGGGTTCCCAGGTTGTGTACATATTGCACTTCATAATGGCCTCTCGCAATTGAATCAATCGTCAATCCCGACAGAAGCAAATCCACAGATAAGACAAACTCAAGCTCGACAAACCAGCAGCGAATCATTAGCCGAACCAATCAAATGAAGGGATCTAAATAACAAATGAGCAAGTATTGCATCATGATCGATAGCCTGCCATTCACGTGTTGGACCATTATTTATTATGACAATAGTTGTGGTGCCATCATTAATAAATTCAGGTAGTTCAATGGTACGATTATTCACGTTCGTGCCACTCAAACTATGAGTACAGGAAGTTTTAGTTTTTTTATGATTAACTGAGTACGGGTTTGACCACAATCTCACCTGATGGAAAGTGACGATGTGGCCGAAGATGAAGCACGCGATCTCAGTAGATGCCTAATCATTCTGCTCTATCCCAAGGTTGTAGGTTTCAGGGAATACTGGCGCCAGAAGTTCCATGCCTTGATTGTTCGCATTATGAATGAAGAGACGACATTCTTAGTGCAAATGTTCGGTATGTTAAAGTAAATAATATATATATATATATGGAATAGCAATATTTTAAAAACGTTTATACAATCTAGTTACTAAGATTTAACGGGATATCTCTGACCACTCCATTTGAGATAAAGGTCGTGACTAAATGGAGCCTTTGATTATAAACATTTCGTTTTTATTTACAGGTAATTTCTCTTCCTCGTCAATCAACGTAGGTAAGTACCAGAATGATATTCATCTGCATCATAAAACCACCAACAAATTTTCATCACCAATCGCCTCATAGTTGTCCACTGCTGGACATAGCTACTCCCAAAGCGCACTACAGATGCATTAGCATGTTTAATGTTCCGCATCAATGTTAGCATAACGTGACATTTATGGAATCATTTTATACTGTCAAAGTATTTCAAAACCTATTTGACATATATAATAAAAAAAAAATATTAATTAAAAGAGTACTACTGGCTCAAAACTGACAAGACATTCACTGGTAAGCATCTTCACTTAACATTAGGTGTGACTGAGGTCAAGTACGAACCCGTCGTGCATATAAAAAAAAGCTTATGGATCTTATAATGAATAAATGAATTGAATTAAAAAGAAGACTCCATCTTGTATTTTTGGAGCGCCATAATGTATTTTTAACTACAAAACCAATTATCTACATCAAGAAGAATCTCACAACATCATGCTTTCAAAATCGATCAAGCTGTTTAGACTGCAGGAAGTGACCGCCTCCGTGGCTCAATGTAAACAACATAGGGTTTGCGAATCGGAGGTCGCGGGTTCGATCCCCAGCGGGGTACATGTTTAGTACTCGGTTTGGTTGGCTACCACCATCTTATCTAAATCTGCCGCCAAACAGCAATGTTAATAGCGTTGTTGTTTTCCGGTTGTCACAGATAAGATAGCCAGTTCCCCAAATTATTTGGATTTCCGGGTCAGTACGCTTCCACCTTCGGCCTCATCTTCACTTAACATCAGGTGTGATTGAGGTCAAGTGCTAACCCGTAGTGCTTAAAAAAAAGTGACATAAAATTAGAAATATCTGCATGCATACATAGACCCGTCAAATATTGACATTGGGAGGCTAAGTTGTAAATTAAAAAAAATATCGAGTGGAATAACAAAAATAAAATGTTTAAAAAATATACAACACTTCGATTTTTTTTCTCTATTGGATCGTTTTATTCAAGATAGCTAGAAATATTATAACTATATAAATATTAACCGCTTCCGTGGCTCAATGTAAACAACATTGGGTTTACGATTCGGAGGTCGTGGGTTCGATCCCCAGCGGGGTACATTTTAAACACCGTACAGCGGGGTGGTAGGGCATTTTAAATGTCCACTAGCTAGCTAGCTAGCTACAACCATCTTAGCCAAGCAGCAATGTTAATGGCATTGTTGTGTTCCGGTTGTCAGGGATAATAGCCAGTCCCACAAATGTGTTGGGGTTTCCGGGTCAGTACGCTTCCACCTTCGTGATTGAGGTCAAGTACGAACCCGTCGTGCATAAAAAAATAGGTATCTAATCTAAATAAAAAATATAAAATTCACAAACTAAACTACCCTCCCTGTAAATAGAATGTTTCATCTAAGTCACCATACCTAGGCTGGCAGCATTACCTTTGAGCTGTAACATTTAATATTTAAAAAAAAAGCAATTGGCATCCTATGACACAAGCATGCAGTCCGGCAAGTCGTACGATTACATCATATATTTACCGTAACTTTAGTCTCCTTTTACGACACTATATTCTACTTTCAAAAATATAAGAAAACGTCACATGCGTTTTATAAAACTCGAATATTTCAATAACCCGCCGACGTCAGTCAACATAATTTAAAATAATAACGTGCCAAAACACCTCGCACGCTTAGAGAACGCCCTCTTCGCAGAAGCCCGTATACCTTATTTTACAACCGGCAATACAATCAGAGTTGTGTCAAGAGCACGTCGAAACGTATAATAAAATCTGGGGGAGAGGAAATAAAATTTTGATGTTGCATTTTCTTATTTTTCACAGACTGCGACATTTGCATGTGACGTCCGCTCGTTGCGACATCTCGCGGCAAAATGAGGTAGGGTGGTGTTGAGTTGCCACACGAGAAAAAAGACTGTCAAGTGCGAGTAGGAGTCGCGTCGCGGATTCTGTATTTAAAATGACTAATGAAAAACTTTTTGAATAGACCAACATCGCCATCCATTTGCTCATTTAAGATTAGCTTGACTCACCCATATCTTCCTGAGGGTGTGTAAACATGACTATTTCCACCAAAAAAGGTATATGGATTTGTAGATTTTAAGGGCGTTGGGCTTACGTGTACATTTCATATGTCATATGGCATATTGTTGTGGGGAAACGCTGCTGACATACATATCATTTTTGTTCTGCAGAAGCGTGCTATTCGTGCCATTTATAAATTAGGACCTAGAGTGTCTCTTAGAGATAAGTTTAAGGAAATTAATATCTTAACAATGGCTTCTCAATACATTTATGAGAATTTGATATATGCAAAAAAAAAATATAACCTTATTCGCTAAAAATAGTGATAGGCACAATGTTAATACAAGGATTAAGAATCAGTTATCTGTTTATGTTAGCCGACTTCACAAAGTTAGTAAATCCTTCAAAGGGCTTTTATAATAAGGTTCCAGTAGACATTCAAAATTTGCCTTTAAATAAATTTAAAGCAATCATAAAACAGAAATTATTAGCAAAAGGCTATTATAAAATCACGGACTATTTGAATGATAAGCAAGCATGGACATAGCTGTCTTATTATTCATATAATTATCAAATCACAAATTATAACCCATAATCTGTTTAAAAGAGCAACTCTAGAGGTTCTTGCTCGTTCTTCTCTGGGGAGTCAGCTTTGTGAATGAGCAGTAAATTTAAATGTAATATTAATATTAATAGTGACGTTTTCAAGTGATAATTTTATCCTATGAAATAAAATGTTTTGATTTGATTTGATTTTCTTTATATCTTATAAGGTGAACCGTGGATGTTGGTTCAAGCATTAGACTTGTATGTCTGTATTGTATAAGTATGCATTATGCATTGTATTTATGTATGTATCTAATTATGTAAGTAAGTATACATATCTATTGTAGTATGGTAGGTATATAATATGAAGATTCATAGTTTTAATGAAAAATTTTTTTTTTTTTAATTTTTTTTTATTGGTCCTACAGAACAAGTTACAGTATAACAAGGCCGAATAGGTATACATAGAACTTATAAAACTAGACTATAACTCTGGGTATGTATGCACAGAATGAAATATTAATATCATGCTAGCAGTGTAACAATCAATCTAACAAACATTCAATTATCGGTGATGAAGTAATTAATTGTTCTAAAGTTGAGTCTATATACTTACCAAGGTTGACTGAAAGAGACCCCTTTATTGGATAAGTCCGCCTTTATACTTAATTTTAAGTTACATTTAATTTATCTATGTATATTTAGTCATTATGTAGTACAATAAAGCGTTTACAAACAAACAAACAAGCAAACTTTTAATGTTTGGAGCACCCAAATGCTAATATTTGGGATATCTCTGACCACTCCATTGCCACAAGGCTGTTGACCTTATCATTTATTAATTATGACAGACTATTAGAAGGACAGGCAGCCATGATGTGGACCGACGATTTGGTACAGATCGCGGAAAGCCGCTGGTTGCGGCCAGCGCAGACCGATCGTTGTGGAGATCTTTGGGGGAGACCTTTATCCAGCAGCGGAGGTCTTTCAGCTGATATGATGATGATGAATAGAGGGACAATAAAATCATATTCTAACAGTCACATTCGAGGTACGGACCCCTAAAAAGAAATGCTTAATTTAATTCTTTCTTAATTATTATTCGCGGAGCTTAGTTCCTAGTTTGTCTCTTTTTAGAATTTGCGTGCTCCAGTTTTAGCTGAGCGTTTAAATTGTTTCAAAGCTATTTTCTTTTAGTTTAATCTCACTACATATAAAGCTTGTATAATTCGAGGAGGATTAAACGTTAATAATGTGTTATCTAACTAATGTTATAAATGCGAAAGTTTGTATGTTTGTTTGTTTGTTTGTTGCTCAGTCACGGCGAAACGGGTAAACCGATTTGGATGAAACTTTGGTATATAGGTAGATTATACCCTGGATTGAGACATAGGACATTTTAAGTATCGCTCTTTGTCTGCAATAAAAATTTTAAACTGTTTTTTTCCTTCCAAGGGTTTGCTGAAAGAAATCTCTTACAGAGATAAGCTTGCCTTTTGTGTATTGTAATTTATGTCCTATAATAAAAATAAATTAAAATAAAATAAAAGTTTATTGACTCAAACTTAGGCTAAGTTACAATCAGCGAATTAAAGAATTTGTTTAATGTATGTTTGTATACTTATATGCAATAAAGTGTTAAGAGGAATAAATGAATGAAATAAATAGGATATTTTTATCTCGATAAAATGAGTAGCTCTCGCGGGATAAATATATTTTCGCAATAAAGTTATTCGACGCAGGCGAAGCCGCGGGCGGGAAGCTAGTAGTATAATATGACGGCCTGCTTAGTGTCTCTAGAAACTCTGAACTCTGAGTGTTATTCTAAAATATCTATGGGCATATGATGTATGATAAATGCAGATATAAATACTCGAGTTATTGACGTTTTCATTTATAAAAAAATGTTTTATACAGGGTGAAATTTAATTCATGTAAATCCTGTTTACCGGTGACTCGACTCTTGATAACGAACTACTTTCTCCTTGGAACCATAGCCGAATTCGAACAAAAAAGTTACGATTTCCTATACAAAGTAAACCATATGAAACCACCTTAACTATGGAAGTCGAACAATTTTCGGCTGATTCCGGTTCCCAGTGTAAAGTTCTTCGTAATCAGTAGTGGTGTCACCAGCCGAAGACTGTTGGACTTCCATACTAAACGTGGTTACAGCATGGTTTACTTCTTACGAGTACATCTTATCTAAATCTGCCGCCAAGCATCAATGTTAATAGCGTTGTTGTGTTCCAGTTGTCAGAGATAAGATAGCCAGTCCCCCAAATGTGTTGGGGTTTCCGGATCAGTACGCTTCCACCATCGACCTCATCTTCACTTAACATCAGGTGTGATTGAGGTCAAGTACGAACCCGTCGTGCATAAAAAAAAAATTTACAATAGCATTGAATTTGAATTTGACATTTACCTACACGCCACTAATAAAACGGCGAAATATGAATGCACTTTGTATAACTGAAATTTCTATTCTATTCTATTGAATGTTTTGACATGTCTTATCTATCTATGATCATACATATAGATAGATCGTCTATTTGTATCTCCAGTCACACACATACCATAAGTTCCAAAGCAATTGGATAAACATATTTTATAACAATCCATAAAAGTAACATCAGGATACACTAGAGTATGTGTGTGCTACAGCCGTACAAATGGGTCATAGTTCAGTGTGTATAAATGCTCAGAGAGCAAAACACTGATTTTCAGCTACTACCCACGAAGAGACACTGGTACAAAAGAGAACAACCAGACAAGCATATTTTACTGTGCGCGTCAGTGAATAATGTCATGTAAGTATATGTGTATTCAAATGCAGTATAGGTACTCAAATAGATACAGATACACTGTCGGTAGATTGGAATAAATGAGTAAATAAATATGCGAATTAGCTTACAAAATACTGAGACAACGACATACATTCATAATACGACATACATATCATCACATTAAGCGTGGTATTTCACATATTTTGTACAAGTGAGTTCAAACTCGCGCGTCACACATCAGCGGGGCTAACCCCAGCGCATTAGTGCAATAAACTTGACAATAACTTAATTCCGAGCAACGGAGGGCGATTCCCCAGCGTCTCTGTTAGGGATGACAATAGGCAGCAACAGTTTAATGCTGTTACAGTGATCGATCGGGTTATACGTTTGATTACTGAAATAATAGATGACGTTTGAGAATGTATGCGATGTGTTTACTTTTCTTCCAACTGTTCGATGGTTAGGTACCCTGCAGTCGCATCACGTAAAGATATTTGCTATCCAACGCAATTGTTTTTTAGTGATACGGCGGCTGATTGCTATCTAGTAGTGGATGAGATTAAGATGAGAATAATTTATTTTTTCATCAACAAATTAATATGTTTACATTCTAATTTCATCAAAATCGATTCAGCAAAAAAAATTACCTACCTATATATAAGTATTATCGGATAACATTAAGTTAAGTATAGGCAGCGTTAATTTTTAAAAGTAACCGCTTTATAAAAGTTTCAGTGAATCTAAGAAATGATAATTATTATTATTATTATTATTATAATGGGAAGCACATGAAAAGAGCTCTGTTTAAATTTTTTTTATTATGTGATTTGGCCCAGAAATTAAAAAATATTTCATGTGAAACCTTGAAATAATATTCCATTTTCCAAATAAAAAACAAATTTGGATATAGCTTTGAAAATCGCAGGAATTGGTACATATGATTAACGAAGAAAAAAAACTCAAATTTCATAGGTAAAGACCCAATATAAGATACTCGTATTACCAAAAAATTGACATGACGAAAACTCTTCAGGCTTAAAGCAATGAGAAAATGAAGTTAAGCCACACACAGCGCTGGCAAACATATACGTAGCTTCTGTCGTTTTAGTTGAAGGTAACTAACTTTAAAAACCAGCTTGGCCTGCGTGGAGTAACATTATTGAGGAATTGTTTAATTTGTCTATCTCGCGGGAACTACTTACTTAAATATCCTATACAAGTATATAATAAAAAATATCCTATATCTTAATCCAGGGTATATTCTACTTACCAAATTTCATCCAAATCCGTTCATCTGTTTCGCCGTGATTGAAATGAAATGAAATAATTTATTTGCTTGATTTTGGGTACAAGATAGGATGACGCATAACAGAAGTCCCATTCAAGATCTACCTAAAATCTAGCGTGCAAATATTTAATAAATTAGGATAGCATTAGATAGGTTATTACTTAAATCACCTCCGTGGCTCAATGTAAACAACATTGGGTTTACGATTCGGAGGTCGCGGGTTCGATACCCAGCGGGGTACATGTTTAAGTACTCGGTTTGGTTGGTGGTAGGGCATTTTAAATGTCCGCCTGGCTAGCTACCACCATCTGACCTAAATCTGCCGCCAAGCAGCAGTGTTAATAGCATTGTTGTGTTCCGGTTGTCAGAGATAAGATAGCCAGTCCCCCAAATGTGTTGGGGTTTCCGGGTCAGTACGCTTCCACCTTCGACCTCATCTTCACTTAACATCAGGTGTGATTGAGGTCAAGTACCAACCCGTTGCGCATAAAATATATATAATACAATAATGTATGTTGTCATAATATAAAACTAATTAATTGTCAATGATGTGTTGATGTCAGAAAAGCGATATTGTCCGTTATGTAAGTATTTTAAAATAGTGGTAGGTATTATGTTATATTGTGCAATAAACAAACAAACAAAGATCCAAACTTACGCATTTATAATATTAGTTAGATCAGGGCGAAACGGATGAATGGATTTGGATGAAATTGGGTATAATTGGGAACATACAGATAGCATATTTGTCTTACAGAAACGAGCTATTCGTGCAATTTATAAATTAAGGTCAAGAGATACATTAAGACAAATATTTAAAGAAATTAATATTTTAACATTTTCGTCACAATATATATATGAAAATCTTGTATATGTTAAGAGAAATATATATTCATTCGAGAAACATTGTGACCGACATAATGTCGATACATGGAGCAAAAATCAATTAGCTGTACCTTTTAGTAGACTTAGTAAAGTTAGTAAGTCATTCAGAGGTCAATGTGTGCGCTTCTACAACAAGGTTCCCATGGATATACGGAATCTTCCGCTTAATAAATTTTAACTTATTATAAAACAAAAATTATGTAAAAAGGGATATTACAAAATTTCAGACTACATTCATGAAAGTAATCCATGGGATTAAACGGCTCCTCTACACGATATATAAAAATTGTTGTAACCTTTCTTGATTGTAAATGATTGATTGAAAAGAGACAAACCCTCTGAGTTTCTCGCTAGCTCTTCTCAGTAGTGGTCGCGTTCCGAGCTAGTGGTAGTTTAAAAAACAAATGACGTTCATAAGTGCATATTGTATTGCCTACATGAATAAATGATTTTCATTTCATTTCATTTCATTTCATTTCATACCATGGATTTTTTATCCCGATAAGTGAGTAGTTCCCGCGGGAACAAATTAAACATATCCGATATAAAGTTATTCTATGCAAACGAAGCCGCGGGCGGAAAGCTAGAGTACTAAATAAAAACATCGCCTTCCTGGCGCAGTCGGGTAAAACTTCGAGTCACTGGTGATAGCAAACTTTTTTCACCGAGACTTCGGGAGATCGTTAATTATTCATAAAAATACTGACTCGCAGATATTAAAGTTATAGCGAAGAATTTACATAAGTTTAAGTGACTTGAGGAGAATTCCGCAAATGTTTTAAATTAAACTCCGCCGTGCGTAAAACTGGAATCGATCGGGTATCGCCACGCTCTAGTGTTCCGAGCCCTTTTATACTAGAGCTGAGCCACTGTTTCGGATATATACGAATGCTAGCTTTTTGCCCGTGGCTTCGCATGCGTGGAATAAATTTATCGTGGATTTAGTTAATTTGTTTATCCCGCGAGAATAACTCGCTTTATCGGGATAAAAAATATCCTATGTTAAAACATTAAAATCCAAGATATATTCTACCTAGCTGGGTATATACCAAATTTCATCCAAATCCGTTCATCGGTTTCGCTGTGATTGAGCAACTAACAAACATCCACACTTTTGCATTTATCATATTAATTAGATAAAGAGAATCGATTGAAATTGCTTCTAAAGCAACTAGTCATATTGTGACCAATATGACTAGTTATGTGTGTGTTATGACTTTTTTTTATTGTGTATGTAATTATACTAATATTTCGACACTGCAAAACTTGAAACCACATATTACATGTATGGAAATAGCTTTTATATTGTTAGATGTTGAAAACTGGTGTTTACAATCTATTTACTCGGCATCCAGGGTTTGGGTTGTGAACACTTAATTTATAAAGTCAAAACTCAAAAATATTTTATTCAATGTAGAATACAAAAATATCACTTATTGAAAGTCAACATATTATCATTTTTTTAAACTACATACTTAATTAAGTTATTCTAAACAATGTACTTTTAACACTCTACGATATCTTTTATTATGTCTCACAACGTAGTATCAAAAATGTAAAGTTTTCTTTAAATTTTGCTTTTGTAAAAATATTTCGGATATTTTCGGATATTGCCATCTATTCGTATACGAAATACGGTAACATATCTCCTTTTTGCTCCATTCGCTGGCGTTACGGTAGATTAAGCTACAAATTGTGATAAATATCTATACATTGTGTAGTATGATACGTCTGTCCGTATGATGTATTATCGTTCTGTATTGAATGAATTTAGGGACAATTTGTGTCATTACATGTAGTGAAATGGTTGCCAATAGTTCAATACAAGAGTAGTAGTAATGGTGATATACATAGGTACGAGCAGGTACTTAAATCGAACAATAACTAAATAATAATGGACACTTATGGCGCAGTCACATTCGCTGTTCGTTTTTAACCCCCGACGAAAAACGACATGTGTTTAACGGCGTTTTGTTGTGTGTGTGTCCAGTTTTTATTCGGACGTATCTCAGAACTGCGTGGTCCGACTTGAGGGCGAGTTTTTCTATATTAAAGAATTGCATGGCACGGCATTTTAATATGAGTGTTTTCGTTCAGAGGGCACATCGAATAGTCGGTCCCGGTGTGTTATTCAATAACGTTAACCAATGAAAAACTGTTTAACTATCGAGCGAGCGATGAGCCTACTAATTACATGTCTGCCCTTAGATTATGTAACTTCATCGGTATCGTCATCGATTACACTGACCAATGAGAGACGGTAAAATTGCCGAGCGAGCGATGAATCAACCAATCACATGTCAGAACGTAACCGATGACGATAACGGTAAAATTATGTAATAGAGCCCCTGAACGTAATCGATGACGATATCGACGGACTTACACAATAACCCCGCTGGTTGTTTTCAATTTAATCTTTAATACAAGTCGATGGACAACAGGTTCGGATTAAAAACACTGTCTGACACTAATCCGCCACCTCGTACTGTGCCCATAACCTCTTCCAATGTAAGGCTGCAAGTTATTTTTGATTATACACAACGGGTTAGCATTTCTCCTCAATCACACCTGATGTTGAACGCACCGCAATGCAAGTGGGGATGAATTTTCTTTATTTTTCGTACCTCATCGTGTGGGGTGTCGTTGCTCCCTCAGATACGTGGGAAGGCCTATATCCCTGCAGTGGGATGTTTACGGGCTGATGATGAAGAAACATATTAATCATGCCGTTAAAATGGTAAAATAAAATCTTCAAAAATATATTTTTAGGGTAACTTCCCTACACAAAAGTGGGGATGATTTTTCTTTATTTAGGTATGTAGGTGTCGTTAGATAGGTCGTGTATGAATATTGGAGGTTCCTTAAACAGTTTGTAAACTTAGGGATCGGTTTAAGAAATATTAAGCTATAAAGTGCAAATTTTTGTATTGTCAATTTTTTTTTCTTTTTTTTTATCCACAACGGGTTGGTTGACCTCAATCACACCTGATGTTAAGTGAAGATGAGGTCGAAGGTGGGAGCGCACTGACCCGGAAACCCCAACACATTTGGGGGACTGGCTATCTTATCTCTAACAACCGGAATACAACAATGCTATTAACATTACTGTTCGGCGTCAGACTTTGATAAGATTGTGGTAGCTAGCTAGACATTTAGAATGTCCTACCACCAATCAACTCTTCGCTGCTGGTGTACGACTTCTTTATATTGTCAGTATGGCCGATGCTCATATGTCATATAATGGTTTAAAAAAGAGTACCTACTAAATGTCTGCTGGGGATGGAACAAGTGACCATACTATTTCCAATCCGACGATAGTTACCACACAGCCAAGGGGGTAACCTATATGCTGCTGAATATTCATATTTTACAGCAAATTATGAGACTTTCTGGTCATATAATACTGCGCGAGGATAATTATGAACAACTAATTGTAGTTTCAGGTTTAGGATAAGTGCTTTCGGCTAACTTGGAACTTATGTTGTCAGGCAGTGATATTTTGCGCAATAGTTTTTAGACGAAATTACCATAAAGGAGCACTATGAAAATAGCTAAAGCAAGAACCAATGAATGTTTAACTCTTCTATTGAATAAAGGGAAACGATATCGAACCTGAGTATCGGTATCAAATCAAATCAAATCAAAAAATATTTATTTCGTAGGATAAAAATTATCACTTGAAAACGTCACAATTTTTATCTTAATATTAAAATTATTGACATTATTGCTCATTCGCAAAGCAGATTCCCCAGAGAAGAACGAGCAAGAAACTCAAGGGTTGCTCTTTTAAATAAGTTTGGGTTACAATTATATTATATTGTATAATTAGACTGAATATCGCCGAGCGGTGTATGTCCATGCTTGCTTTATCATCCAGATAGTCAGAAATTTTATAATAGCCTTTGGTAAATAATGTCTGTTTTATGATGGTTTTGAATTTATTTAAAGGTAAATTTTGAATGTCCACTGGAACCTTATTATAAAAGCGTATACATTGCCCCTTAAATGACTTAGTGACTTTGTGTAAGCGGCTGACATTAACAGCAAGTTTATTTTTGTATCTATGGTATTAACATTATGTATATCACTATTTTCCTTAAACGATTCTATATTTTTTCTTACATACTATATTCATTAGTAGTATCGAATATAGATTATTGATACCCAAAAAGTATCGACTGCCTTTTTGCCTGATTTCATTTTTTATCCTTGGACCTGCATACAGCGCCATCTAGTTCCAAACTAAGCAACTAGGCTTTATTATGGATGATGGTCGATTTACTACTCAAGTAGGTAGATGTTTTTGTAAATAAATACATATCTAAATGAAAACATTCCAAACTCGAGTAGGTACCTACGTCTATATTCATCATATACACATATTCGAACCCGCGATCTTTGGTCATAGAATTAATATAGCTTTGGTCAGGCTTTCTGACTATTAGGTACAATAAACAGGTCGTCAATTGCTGTTGATCATGCATCCCTCCGTCTGTCTGTCTGTCCGTTCGTCGTCTGTTACCCGAACGTAGTAAGGTATCATTGTTGAGATCTCATTATGCAGAAAAAAGACTGCATTTTTTTATAAAAAAAAAAAAAACATTAGAAAGAAAGAAAATATTTATTCAGCTTACAATGGGCATGTACATGCCCATGTATTGTAAGTAATGAAAATTTTGAGATAATAATACTAAAACATAATAATACAAGCTGATATAGGTTCCAGCTGATAATGATGTGGCATGAACCATGTAGAATATAGTACTACTACTAAGTAGTAGTACTATATTAATTTATATATACATATATACCACAGCGCTGATTTTCAGCTGGCACCTTTGTTGGAGGTTTGGCGCTCATTAGAAAACAAGGGTATGAGCCGTCAAAGTCACCATTTTTTCCAAAAAGTTTGAACTTGGACTATGACTGCATTTGGAACTTGACTGTACCTTATGGCCGTATTATTTTTTTTTTTCAATAACCTTCTCGGCGGGCATGGTTTGATATGCGAGTGGCGGGATTCTTAGGATCTATATCATGCATGCGAAAATTATTTGGAACTCAATTCTTTTCCAAATTTTCATTATTAATTTAATTTATTGATGTAATTATGTGGAATACGCTACAAACGCGACCGTCAAATGACAAAATTAAGGCTTTATTCGATGATGGATTTGAAAATAAAAAATTAAACTGCCTATACCAATACCTTCTATTTCACTTACCTAACATGCCCTATTTTTTTCCTAACGGCAGAAAAGTCATCCGGTATATTAATGTTTGTTTGATGTCTACCTATAGACTTGAGGTCCTCTGGTTTCAGTAGTTTGAATATTTTGTCGGGTACCTAACTACTGGTTCATTTATTGGTTCCGTAGCCAACAAGGGGCCTTTATAGTTTCGACTATTTTTCTATCTGTCTGTCTGTCAGCGGCTACACCTGCAGCTGGCTCTTAGAAAAAATTTCCTTTACCTACCTTGAAAATTAGACGATTACTCCTGGATTGCATGTTTTTATATAGTTTGCTGCATAACAATATTGATTGTATGGAAATGGTGAATCAAATTAATTACAATTTACCTAGTCGTTCTCTAAGAATAAGGGAATTATACCCACATCGCTTGTTTGCGTTTAACACAAGCAGAACGCATGCAGGGGAGCGTGCCCCCCTGTGTCGACTGACTAACATCTATAATAAATATCTAACGGATGTGGATGTATTCTTTTTGTCTAAAAATCAATATAAGAAAGTGTTTGGAAGTCCTGTCGGACATTAGAAGTTTTAAATTAACTAGTTCAGATTGCTTTTCTGTCTCCGCATTTATATATAAAATTGTCGTGGATAACGGAGTTGGTTACACAATGACCTCCATTGTCTACATATAAGTTTATAAAACATAACTGTATTGTGTAGCTGTTAGTTTTCCTGAATAAAATAAAATAAAACACTAAGATCAGAGGTTCTTAGTCCTAGAAAGCTATAATTTTGTATAAGACTTCGGGAGCGTCGGTGGCTCAGCGGTCTCCCAATTTGGGAGGCCTTGTTGCTTGGCGGCAGATTTAGATATGATAGTGGTAGCTAACCAGGTGGGCATTTAAAATACCCTACCACCAACCAAACTGAGTACTTAAACATGTACCCCGACTGGAGATCGAACCCGCGGCCTCCGAATCGTAAACCCAACGTTGTTTACATTGAGTCACTGAGGCGGTTGAAAGTGTTATAATGAAGTTAAAAGGAGAACTATTACAAGTAAAGTAGGTTTTACAAGTTTAAACTTAAAAAATGTACTTTGTAACAACAACAAAAAGTCAACTTCTAAGTCCGCATATTGTGAAAAATGCTGAACCCTACACTGCGCGTGGCCCGATACGCCCTTGGCCGGTTTTTTATTAACCGAATTGGTTCGGTTAAAAATACTAAACTAATCTAGTTCCATAGTAAGAACTACACACCAGGTAGTTGATATACAACATAAATACATTTTTTTTTGTAAATAAATACTTATTATAAATGAAACCATCCATAACTCGGCTACACATGTCCGTATTCATCACACAAACATATGCCCCTAGCGGGATTCGAACCTGCAACCTTTTGGTATAGTGGTCAGAGTTGCTAACCACTACACCAAACAGATCGTCAAAGGTTAAAAAAACACATTGACAACAAAGTGATTCTTTTTCATCCCTTGAGGCCCTACGAAACTATAAAAAAAACTATGGATTTGACCCTATTTGCTCAACTCAGCATATTATTGGCAGATATTTAGGGTGTTACGATAACGATATTCCATTTAGATGACTCGGTTTCTACTGCATTAGTGCGACATAATATAGCAACATTAGAATTCCTCGATGGAGTACGCTGCACGTTACACAACTTAAATCTAATAAATAAACAGGGGAGTACCGTGCTGAGGGCTTAAGTGTTAATATCTGGTATTACGATTACGTGTTTCGTTTCTTATGATTCTGTGGAGACTATTTTTGTCTATGCAATGACTATTTTGTTCTACTTTAGATTATAATGTAACGACTGTCAGCTTCCCGAAAAATAAATAAAGAGTTTTTTTATATATGAGAGGACGGCAAACGAGCATGCGGGTCACTGATGGAAAGCAATCACAACCGCCCATGGACACCTATACATGATACATGTTTGTATTAGGAATGGTATAATTACCCATCTGACCAAGGAAGGAGGGTAATGTTGTTCCGTTCAAATTCAAAAAAGTTTATTTCGTAAGTTATAAGAATAACGTCTGAAATCGTCATGACATACAATTATCGCTCATTCACTAGGCAGTCTCCCCAGAGAAGAACGAGCGAGAAACTCAGGGGTTGCTCTTTTTAAATAGATATTTATACAATTTATGTTTGCGGCGCTTGCAGTGGAGACTTTGGGCCCGTGGTCTTCTGACACGAAACATTTTGTAAAGGATTTACCCGTTAGACTGGTTCACGCCTCTGGAGATGTGAGAGCTGGTGCCTACTTTACTCAGCAGCTGAGCTTATGCATTCAGCGGGGCAATAGCGCTAGTGTACTAGGTACTATGCCTCACGGAAGCGAGTTGGGCGGCTTATTTTTTCTATAAGATATAGGTATTTTTAATTGTGTTTTATAAATTTGTTGTTTCATTTATGATTGTACAAAGAAAAATAAGAATACAATATACTGGATATCGCCGAGTGGTTCATGTCCACGCATTCTTGTCATCTAGATAGCCAGAAATTTTATAATAGCCTTGGCACATAGTTTCCGTTTAAAATGCACCCGGGAAATAGTTATTATATTGTAATAAGTGAAAAAATGCCAATGACAAATAACTACGTAAGTATTTAAAAACCAAAGTCAAAGTCAAAAATGCTTTATCTTGTAGTCATACAACACTTAAAATAATCAGATTTAACATTTTTTTAAGCTACTGTTTATTAAAAAGGCAATTTTCCCCTGAGAAGAACAAGCAAGAAATTCGAGGGGGTGCCCTTTTAAAAACAGGTTTTCATATTACAAAGAGGTTCTTATATTTCATTAATTGTAAAATAGCCTGGCATGCGAACGATGTCATGTCCAGGGATGTATGTCTTCTAAGTAGTCGGAATATGCTTTCTTAATGAGTTTCTGTTTTATGGTGTCTTTAAATTTATTGAAAAGAAGATTTTGTATATCAACAGGAACCTTATTAACAACCCGACACCATATTTTGTATTTTGCAGGCGCCATGTTGGATTTTACACCATAAAATAAAATCTTAGGACACTCATGGGATTAAGATGAATCTAACGATACCATGACTTCGAAATCGGTCAAATCATTTAAGTTACAGAACGTAACACAGAATTATTATATACACCCGAAAACATTACCCCCCTCCTGGAGCAGTCGGGTAAAAATATGGCACAAAAAGCATGACATTCCAAATTGTGATCGGAAACTTAAAATTATGTTAAAATTAGAGATAATCTCTAGATAAATAACGCCCGAGAATGCAAGCGATTCAAACAGAACGGCTGAACCGTCTTGGATAAAACATATCTAAGAACGACTGAAACTGAAAATCAGTGTTTTGCTCAATGAGCAATCTAATACACTGAGCTATGACCCATTTGTACTGCTGCAGCACACACATGCGTTAGTGTTACAATATTATGTTATTGTTGTAAATGTGTTACCTTGTCTGTGTATCAATATGTATAAGCTAAATGTATGTGTGTGACTGTGGAAACAAATAAAGGCTTTATCTATCTATCTATATATCTAACGACCGCTAGAACACCTGCCTTCAAGTAACAAAAACCGCATCCAAATCCAAAAAATTGTAACGTACTTATTAATCATGTATGCAATATATTTTATTTGACATGAAGAATTGTATCAATAAATTAAGTAATTTTTTGTAAATTGTAATTGCTAAAATGTTGTGATATGCCTTTATGGCGGAACACCTGTGATTCACAATAAATATACTTTGACAAATCGGTTCACCCGTTTAAAAGCTACGGTGCCACAGACGACACAGACACATAGCGATCAAATTTCTAGCATCACTCTTTTTGCGTCGCGGGTTAAAAAAGTGACGACAAAATACCTAACAAAATCATAAATCAGAATCAATCGACTTGTCAGTTTTCAACAATGACTCATCGCGGCCGAATATAGTTTTAGTTTAGTTAAGTTTAAAAAGCAGTAAAACTAAAACCCGGTGGTGAGTGACAGCCCGATAAGGCGAGACCACCGAAATGGATTTTTAAGAAACGCATTAACTTTTTGTCTAGAGTTTTATCCTTTCTAGTGAATGTTTGACGTGTTTTCGACTTATCCAGCGTTAGTGAACTACATTACATCGTAGCGTCTATTTTGATTGGAGAAGTTAAGCAACTTCAGTGGCCTAAAGGGGTTTGAAAACTGAACGTTGGTGGCCACTAAACGGACACAAATCCACCATGCACAGGGCCTGCGTGATGAATTATAGCTCATATCCTCTTACCTCTACCAGTGAAAGTAGTGCAATATTTGGTTTCGACCGATCCTATACCAAATATTTATCAATATTTTTACATTAAGCTAATATGAAATGAAATGAAAATCATTTATTCATGTAGGCAATACAATATGCACTATATACTTTTAAACTACCACTAGCTCGGAACGCGACCACTACTGAGAAGAGCTAGCGATAATCTTTCAAAGTCCAATATAAAAAGCTTATCTTTGCAAATCAGAAGACTGATTTCCGTACTTAGTTGACCATGTCCTACGTCCCGTCTGATAAACTAGCCTAAAATACCTACTACTAATACTAATATTATACATACCACCGAAACGAAACGAGCCTACACCTTCCTCAAAGGCCGGCAACGTATCTGTGACCCTTTTGGTGTTGCGGGTGTCCATGGGCGGCGGTGATTGCTTTCCATCAGGTGACCCGCATGCTCATTTGCCGCACTCTCATATAAAAAAAAAAAATATATAATATTAATAACCAACTCAACCCAGTACGCTTTTCAAACGAAATACATATTAGTACATATTATATGACAAATAACCAATACTGCTACCATCCCACTAATTATTTATTTACTTCCAAAGTTCTGTTTTAAGCTGAACGTCACTTTCCACTTGAGGCACTGGCAGAATTATCAGTGTTGTAAGCGCATTCAGCGTTTGCAGCGTTAGCAAGCCCTTTCACTGCTACAATTATATTGTGCATTATTCTAAGATTTCTTCCTGTATAATAATAATTATATTTATGGTTCTGTACAATGTATTGTGGCACTGAATAAAAAGTTTCTATGTCTATGTCTATAATAATAAACTTCTCAAGATACCCCCAAAAGAGGACACCAAGGTAATTAGAATTGAACGTAGATAATAATTTTAATTATAACATCTTTTACAAATTAACTAGGTAGATTATCTATCTACATATAAGTATTTCAAGTGTAATTTCAGATTAAAATTCACGATTTACCGCCATAACAACGTTTCGCGTTGTTTCCAACATTAACGACACACATTAAAACTTCAGCTGCGTATCCAACCGGAAACAGGCGAGCGGAACAAATGTATTGGAAACTCAAACAAACATCGAAACTTATCCGCCACTTAACTCGAACATTGATGTATGAAAAAAAAAAACAACAACAAACGCGTACTTGAAGTGTTATTCGCGTGTATTATTAGCTGCAGTGCATAAACAAGGTTACAGCAAAACATCGCCCCGGGCGTATCGATGCGTCGACGGCGCTTTTAAAAAGCTAACCCGTCCTGTAAGAAAGGGACGGACGGCGAGCACGTGGGAAGTGGATTCCGAACGCACGCACCCCCTCCCGCTTCACCCATCCCCCCACCCCTCGTTCCTGCACCGCCGCGCGCACTCCAGTCGCGCGCCGACCGCCAATCCGGCAAGACGTCTTAACAAACCCTGTGAGTGTAACCTCAGCACCCGCCCTGACGTTGTGCAGTGACCGAAGTGAGAACGCATACGCTGTGATTTGTTTTGAGTGTGACACCCAAGTGCAACTTGTGAGCGCGACAAAAAATTGTGTTTTAGTGATGAGGTTGTTCGCTACGTTATGAATGGTCTGGATCGGTGCTTCTTCGATCAACGTAAGTGTTGTTTTGGTGGATGTAAGGGGCTGAATTGTGCGGAAATGGTAAATTGCCTCGTTCGCATTGCGGTTACTGGAGGCTTTATTCGGGTATAATACTATGCGGTTGCGGCATTTCAATATTTTCAGCGGTTTGTGCAGTGGCGTTTCGCAGCGTTAATTATTTTCGGGTTTATGTTCCCCTTTCCAATTAGACATTCTTGACGCGGGAGAATGTTAATTCATTCATAAAATTTTACTGTTCATGTTAACCGCAAACAAATTAAAGTTACTTATATTTTTCAAATAGTTGAAATTTGGCGTGTTTGAACTTTCTGCTATGAACTCTGCAGACTTAATACAGACAAATATAAAATTGAACATTATTATTCCGTTCAAGTTTCGTTTTACGGGCCCTTGAAGGGAATCAAACATCTTACTCTATAAAATACAAAAATTCTCTATAAAATAGTATTTAATAGAAGTGATAAAAACTACGAAGTTTAACAAATAAACTTAAAGCAAATGTGAATTTTCATTGAATTTGACAAATATATAAATTTCGAGAGCCTGGTAGCATAAAACAAATGACTATTTTCATGTGTAAATTTTACTTATAAAAATAAAATTATTGATTGATCAATTACAAAATAAGGGTCCAATTGATTGAAATAATGTGGCAAATATATTAAATAAAAACAGTGAATTGAAAGTGAAATCAAAAATCGGGATTTTTTCTGTGAAGTGCTGATAGAAACTATTAAATCAGTAAGAAAACGACAACATTTAAAAATATTATGTAATAGTGAAGGATGAAACTAAAAAATCAGAAAACAAATAGGACATTCGGAATAAATGTAACGTCCAAACTTAACAACGCTCACAATGTTGACGGAAAAAACAACCGCTCAACAAATCTCGACCAATTCACAATAATAACACAAGTCAGTGAACCTGACACTTCGAAATCATAATGCCTTCACATCGACATCTTATTCTAATCAAAGAGAAACGAAAACATTTTGTATATATACGCTTAAGATAAGCGATGTTACTAATGAGCGGGCCGAGCAAACAGCTTTATTTTGTTAAGATAGCTAACAAGAGAGGAATGGTGTGGTTAAATAAATTGATGATGATTTGTTCAATTAGGACTGGAAAGGGCCAGTGGACTTGTGAATGGAACAACCGCATGATTTGTAGCAGATTCATTGGCGTTGATGGTTGATTCGGGGAATAGAAACTGTTCATGTTGATAGATTTATAAAATATCTATCAAAGGCTCATAAATTCCTATCTAATTGGTCAGTAAAACAATGGATGTTTTTGTTCATGACGCATGATTCACTATTTTACTGTTAAACACAAGTAATTAAGTGATCTAATAATATCGATTTTCCTTGATTGTTAAAACTTTACATTTCAAATTAAGCAATTCAAAGACTTGGAATTGTAGATTTAGTATAGACGGACAGTAAACATTAAAAATGGATTTCATTCCAGAACGTCCACAGACACGGTCGTTGCTCCGAAATAAAATTTTAAATGTCATAAAACAAATATATTAACACTTCTTTTACTTATTTGACCATATTTCAAATTCAACATCACATAAGTGGACCAAATAGTTTTTTCCTCTAAAACTCGAGGCTATTGAAATTGATAGCCGATAAAGAGTCAACAAATCACACCTTGTTGTCCCAACACCTTCGTGTTATACAAATATAAATCACTAAATAGTGCTGGCAAATAATAAAAAGAAATATTTAAAAGTCCAACCGCAGTGCGGGACGCGGTACGGGACCACCCGTGCGATCCGTCCAACACAGTCTGTAGCACGCACGGACCTATTATATTATCAAAAGATACTGGGTCCCACCCGTTTTATATTCAGTTTTTACGTAATTTACATCTCATCCATTCTCTAGTTCTCGTTTTGTTGGTCGAATTTTGTTCGAAACCGTCTTGACATTACTGCACCGTCATCTAGCTTTTGTTGTGATTCCATCCTGTTTCTAATGGATTCATCTTTATCGATTACATTATTTGCTACCGATAATAGGAAAGCTTTTACATTGTTCAATTTGTTTTTATGAGACACAATGGATAAGTCAATATTAATACCCTTTTGAATTCGTATATTTGGGTCGAATTGCTTCGCTTATTTAATCTTCAAAATGCAAGGTAGTGGCGAAATAATTTTAAAGTAGGTATATAGGAGTTTTGTTACATGTCGAAGAAATTCTTCCACGCTTTAATATTTAAACACTTTATTCAAACATAGTATGTCTATAATTAGAAAAACAATGAAACGAATCGATATCGCTAGAAACGTTATTTCTATGTTTTGTAAACACCAGGGTGGCATGTTTAACTTTCTGAGTGACTGCAGCAGACCTGGACGGAATCTTAACTATTTCCCCTTAAGTTTCCGGTTAATTTAACCCGGGGTCGACACATGCATCCAAACGGCACTCGAAGCTACGGAACTCCCACGTGTGTTGAACAAACAAGAACCTTCCTAGAAACACAATGTCATCAGCAACAAAAACACTGCGTCCCTAATTGCCCTCACTACAAAAATAATACACTCAAACCATTCTTCGGAATAATAATTGTCGGAGACCTGACATTACATGAAATTAAAATAATTAAGGGTCTCAAACTTTCGATACGGTCCGAGAGAGAGAAAAAACTCTTAAGGCATAAAAGTATTTATGGGTTCCAATAAAAGAGATATGGTTAGGTAAACGATCAAACAAAATACTTTCACTCATTGTTTGAAGCGTTAACTGTAGTCGTAAAAACGGCAACAAATTGGTTTTAAAGGACCCAAGGTTTGGCTTATGGCTTTTTTGTACAGTTTATTCCGATACTTTTACGCGATTGTCGTGTATAAATTCACCCAGCTGCCACTTGTGCCGGAGCTGCATTCAAGCCCATTTTGGATTGATGCCCATATATTTCCCTGTATTGGCAACAAGGTTTTGCAATGTGCAAGTCAATTGCGTTGCTTTCACCTCTGCTTTAACGTTGCTTTAAAACTTATAGTAGGGAGAGCTTGGAGTGTTCATTTATGTCAGTTTGTGGTTACTATTGTAATATTTCTAAACTGTTAATGAGTTATACAGTTACACTAATGTGATTTGTCGTGTGCACTTCTTAAAATTTGGTCTACAATTATATTAATAGTCCTTTTTCTCTGAAAAGAATTCATTTAAAGGGCAATGTTTATTCTTTAATAACTAAATTAGACATTCAAAATGTACCTTTAAATAAATTCAAAACCATCGTAAAACAGAAATTATTTACAAAAAGCTATTATAAAAGTTCTGACTATTTGGATGATAAGCAAACATGGACATAGGCGGTTTGGCGTTAACTAAAAACCTACTTAAAAGAGCAACTCAAATTCTTGCTCGTTCTTCTCTAGGGAGTCCATTTTGTTGTTGAGCAGTAATTATAATATTAAGTTAAAACATGTAACGTTTTCAAGTAATATTTTTATCCTATGAAATAAAATCTGTATTCCAAATTAACAGGTCCTTAATATACTCTCTCACATGTTATCTATCTTCAAAGAAAGAAGTTTCGTTTCAAAATTCTTTCTGCCACACCTATACTGTATTCAGAAAATCACGTTTGCAATATTACTTGAACTAAGACTAACAACTTCAATTAAAAAAGCAACTACAGGTACACTCGGCCTTATGACGACTGTAACACTTTCAGCAGGAGCAGGTCTCACTAAGTTCACATTTGCGCTAGCGCGACGATACTAGTTTACACTGGTAGTATAGTCGTCTGTTGATTCTACATATCTATACTTGTCTAGCGCTTGTTAAAGCTTGTTTATTTTTTTAAATAAATATTTAAGTTGGATTTAACAAAATTCTTTATTACCAAAAACACAAGTACCAACAAAATCAGATATATGTATGTATCTATAAGTTTCTCAATATCGTTTTAGGTACGTATTATATTTCCTTTTCCACTTTTCCCAATTGTTTTAGAAGAGCCATTCACATTCGGAGAATGTTTATGGAACGACTTACAAACTCTCAATAAAACTTTAGATATTTTCTACCTCTACATCTTCCAAGTATAGCTCTTTACTATACTTAGCGCCAATCGTACGATCTTCCATGATCTTATCGGGCTTTATTCTAAGAAACTTTAAATTACATTCCTATTTAAACTTGGGTTAGTTTTGTAATTTTGTGTGTGTTAACTCTTTGGTGTTAATGAGGCATTACCACAGTATTTATTTTTTCAAAATTTTGTTTAGTTTCACCTATTCCGGTGTTTGTCTGTCTGTTATCAAATCTTGCAGGTTAAATTTAACCCACTTACCTGACTTACTGAACGTACCTACTATCATATACCATTGGTGCCAGCCCAACTGGGCGATTAGAAAGCCGATACAAATCGCACCCAGCGTTGTGTTCTATGACTTGGCTATCCAGCCCGCTGACTTGTGTATTATGTAGGTATATGTTATTGAATTCCAACACCATAGAACCTTGAGTAACTCCCGAAATAATTAAATCGATAGCTAATTACCTGTTCTATAGCGATTATTAACAATTACACGGACTATTTCATATTTAGAACCATGGTTGACAACTTCGAAATTGTCCCAGAAATTAAGCTAAGGCGAATTTTAAACAGGGTACTATGGAAAAGACTCGGCGTCTCTGGAGACGAGAACGAGGGGATCAGCTTGAGGGCCAAGGTTGTCGACATAGCTATGGAAATTAGTAGGCAAAAGTTAAAATCAGCTGGTCCTAACTGCCTTCCTGGCTCAATATAAACAATTATAGGTGTCGGGTTCGGTCCCTAACGTGTTTTATACTCGGTTTGGTTGGTGTTAGGGCATTTTGAATGTCCGCCTGGCTAGTTATCACCATCTTATCTAAGTTTGCCGCCAAAACAACTGTGTTAGTACGCTACCACCTTCGGCCTCATCTTCACTTAACATCAGGTGTAATTGAGGTCAAGTGCTAACCCGTTGCGCATAAAAAAAAGTCCCAAACTAAGCAAAGCTTAGTTTGGGACTACTACATGTTCAACAGAGAACTGATACGGGATGTTGATGTGATCGTCAAATCAATAATCATTTCATCATTCATTCATCATCCGAACAGCCAAGGCATGGAACTCCCTTCCGGCGTCAGTCTTTCCTGAATCCTACAACTTTGGGATCTTCAAGAGCAGAGTGAATAGGCATTTACTGAGATCGCGTGCTTCATCTCCGACCACATCATCACTTTCCATCAGGTGAGTTTGTGGTCAAACGCGAATCCAGTCAACCATAAAAAAAAAAAAGAATCTAAGTATTGTCACGTTAGATAATGACAAATTTAATGTCAATAGGTTTTTACACGATTCCAATACATGGACTAAAGTAGATACGTGGTAAAAGCCAACAATTTGGGAACAAACACGTGAAACCGTTTCAATTATTAATAAATGAAGTGCCTATCAATAGGCCCATTGGAATGTTCACGAAATCGATGTTTCAGTTGTGTTTACTTATTGAAAGCAATTTAAAACTATTCCAACGTTCGTAATATACAATGGTAGTAATATTAACTGTGGTTCAGCTGAATAACCTTGAAATTGATAGAGTCCATCGAAATATCTTCCCTATCTGATTATATTTCGATTTTTTTTATCTACAACGGGTTAGCACTTGACCTTAATCACACCTGATGTTAAGTGAAGATGAGGCCGAAGGTGGTAGCGTACTCACCTGGAACCCTCATCTTATTTGGGGGACTGGCTTATCTTATCTCTGACAACCGGAACACAACAATGCTATTAACATTGCCGTTTGGCGGCAGATTTAGATAAGATGGTGGTAGCTTGCCATGCGGACATTTAAAATGCCCTACCACCAACTAAACGAATACGTGAACATGTACGCCGCTGGGGATCGAACCCGCCACCTCCGAATCGTAAACCCAATGTTGTTTGGCGGTTCCCCAAATGTTGAGGGTTCTGAGTAAGCAATTTCCACCTTCATTTTTCATTTCACTCAACATAAGATGTTATTGAGATGAAACGCTGATCTTTACTTCATTTGTATGGGAGAGTACAACACTATAAACACATGATTACCATATCTCCAGGAAGTATCGTAATTCTCATCTATTTTAATCCAAATGGCCACCAAGTAAATCCCAAAGATCAAATTTAAGGCCCACAACCAAAATTCATTCCATCATCAATCAATAACTTCCACTAAAAGCATAATCCGTTCCAAATATGATAATGCCCAATATCATCTATTCACAGGGCCATTGTTCTGGAAAATTGAAAAAAGTAACCTTATATCGGATTCATGTATTCAATGGAACACAATGTTTGTGAAAGGATGTTGGATGGTATACATTTACTTTTATAGAATATTATACTTACAGGATTATTGTATGCTTCTTCATGATGCTGCAAAATATCTGTATTTTTACACAATGATTTCAGAAGAAGCACAATTTGGAAAAGTAAATTTTTAATAATATTTTTTTTATATATATAAAAAACCACACTAAGCAACTAGGCTTGTATTATGGATACCAGATGGTTGATAAACTACACAAATACATTTTTTTTTGTAAATAAATACATATAGACATCCATAACTCGGGAACACATGTTTGTATTCATCATACAAACATTATGCCCCTAGCGGGATTCGAACTCGCGACCTTTTGGTATATCAGAGTTTCTTACCATTACACCAAATGGGTCGTCAAATCACAGCCTTTACGGAAGTTAAATGTGTATCCTTGGAGTGTTTTTGTAAAATGTCGTTTTCTTTCGGTTATGCATAAGGCTGCCCGCCCACGGCCGACAATCGGTGGCCGATTTTGTGTTTGAGAAAAATGGAACGTACTGATTGCAATATTTCAACGCCCACTTCCTACAAAAAAAACGGTTACAATATCGGTGATAAAAGTATTGACGAAAAAATCGGCCCGATTATCGGTCCTACAAAAAGACGGTCGTGGGCGGGCACACTTAAACCGATTATTTGCTGCTGTCTTCTATGGTAAATGTTTTGAGATAATATTATAGTAGGAAGTAAAGCGAAAGACTACCAAAAGAGATATACTAAGCGAATGTGGATTGTAGTGTTGGTAGGGGAAGACCACGGCGAACTTACCATGATCAAATCGGGGACGTTTCAGAGAAATACCAAGTCAAGAGTATCCTAAACAACTTTTGAGAATGAACGAAGGTGTGTCAGGATTGTAGCAAGTGGAAGTCTGTGGTATCTGCCTACCGCTACGGGAAACAGGCGTGACTTTATGTACGTAGGTATATTATGCTTGACCGTTTTTTGTCAAACAAAACATATTTTGTGATCGATATAGTTTGTAAACTGGTGATGTAAATTAATCCAAACCATTCGCCAAGTCTGTGTAACTGTATAATTTATTTGTAGAAAATCCTCCTCTTTTCACCCTCTTTCCAAGCAATCACTATATAAACTAAACGGAACTTTCCTTTCTAATTCAATCCAACAAAAAACCCGACTCTAATACCGCATCAAAACCCGATAAAGTAGCCGTAAATGTGTTTTTTTTTCGAACGATTACGAAATAACATCTTCAGTTCGGAACTGAACGGTCCCTTTGACGATTATTCTCGGATATAAGAATGGAATTGGGTTGGGAGAACAAAAAACAAGCGGGGAAAGAGCATAAAATGGAATGAATGGCGCATTTGGACACGCGTGCGTCGGCGCCGTGAGGCAGTAAATGGGACAGCTAGCGCCATCTAGTATTGAATAGCGGAACTTAACTGCAGCGCGTGGCGCGTTTAATTTTAGAATTCTATACAAATAAGTTTTTATTCGGTTTTGTGATAGTATTTATCGGCACTAAGTCCGATTGTGAGGACAAACAAGTATAGCTAGTACCTATATTATAAGTAATCTAATTGGACCAATGGAGGATTTACTTGGTTGCGAGATAGGAATCCGCAGACAGTATTCTTTGTTATATGAGCGTATATACTGATGATATGATACTGAACTGATAATAATCAGTTTCTTTATCATTGGTAGGAAGGCAGGTACTGTATTGCTGAAATAGCAATCTGTGATTGGTTTAAGTTAGTTTACCCAGGCCTAAATCAATGTCTGCTGGTAGATATATTAGCCCTGGGAAAATACGGTTTGACATCGGAAAAACGAATAACCGCAATTTTCTTGAAACATTTATATATATATATATATATATATATAATATAAATGTTTCAAGAAAATCATAAATATATATATATATACAGGTATATAAATATTTATTATTTATTTATACTAAACTTAAAGCAAGTTACAGGATGGTTGGAAAACATTTTAATTCTATTACTCTAGGTATCCTTATATATATAAACAACACAGGATTTACGAATCGGAGGTCGCGGGTTCGCTCCCCAGCGGGTTACATGTTCAGTACACGGTTTGGTTGGTGGTAGGGCATTTTAAATGCGCGCGTAGCTAGCTACCACCATCTTATCTAAATCTGCCGCCAAGCAGCTATGTTAATAACATTGTTGTGTTCCGGTTGTTAGAGATAAGATAGCCAGTTCCCCAAATATGTTGAGTTTTCCGGGTCAGTACGCTTCCACATTCGACCTCATCTTCACTTAACATCAGGTGTGATTGAGATCAAGTACTAACCCTTTGTGCATAAAAAAATCAAAAAAGTTAGTAGAATACTTTATTTAAAAAAAAAGGACAACATTGATCCTGTGGATTTCTTGCGCCGCCGCTTCTTTTCCCACAGATGATTTCCCTTTCCGAAGCGGTAGTAGCTTGGACATACCGACTGACAGATAAATGCAATAAACCTTTTTTATTTCCAGAATATTTAAATTGACATTCAACAAATGATATCATGTATCTTACGTTGAAATAAATGCTTCAAGTTTGAAATTTGAAATTTGAAGAAAATATTTTCAAAATATCTAATCTACCATATCCTGCTTATACGCATAACATAACATTAACTTGAATTTTTTATGGAATATCGTGTTGCATAAACCCTCTAGATTTACGCATTCGAATGACAAGTATTTATTCAGATGAAAACAAAGATAAAATATACTTGCAATGGAAGATTTAATTTACCCAAGTATCAACCCTTTACCATCTCTGGTGACAACGTCGTGTGCTGATGTATAGGTGTCGGTTCAACCCCGGACAGCGGGCGTCGAGTTGACTGATGTCCTGGATCCACTCCTTTCTCAATCCTGAAATAGATTTAAAGAACAGACATATCTATCCTTTATAAGTTGGTCCATTTGTAAAATGAATGTTACGTACTTCCTTTGTCTTATTCAAGGAATATGTTAGATGTTCTGCTGAAGACCTACAGGTGAAGTTATTATAGCATTTCATCCGATAATTAATTATATAGGCGTAGTGGATAGTGACGATTGCGGGTTCGATTCCCGCGATGGGTAAATGTTTGTGTGATGAAATATTTATACACGAATTGTGGATGTTTATATAAATTTTTATGTATGTTCATCATTATCTAGTATCCATAGTAAAAGCTTTCCTTATTTTAGGACTAGATGCTTGGTGTAAGCGTCCGAAATATTTATTATTTTTATGGTGTCGATTCGGATGTAGGTACAACAACTAAACTAAACCATACTAAAACCAGTTTTAAAGTGGTACTGTCTCTTTCTGTCTGGAACAGTACGATGCGACGGCACCACTCCAAAACTGGTTTTAGTTTAGTTTAGTTGGTGTACATCCGAATCGAACCAATATCTGTTTAAAAAAATCTATACCTAGCTTCTATTTTTAGTCAATAACAATTGTTTTACTTTTACTAATTTGACGTCCTTTTGATCTTGTCCCGTCGAACATGTCCTATAGAGACTGACCGCTGTGTAGAGATCGCGGGTTCGAATCCCGCGGCATATTTTGTATGGTGTATACGGACATGTACCTACGTATTATGATGTTTATATATAATTATGTATATACATTTGCAAAGGAAACTATTCATATAGTATATCAACCATCTACTATCCATATAGGTAACCTGGGGACCAATCGCGCTATTTAACAAAGGTTTTACCGTTCGAACGGAACGTTTTTGGTTTTGGTTTAGCTTTAGTTTAGTTGAAGTAAAAAATGGTATCGCGCTATTTTTTTTTTTTTATTTACTTCTGGGAAACAAACAGCTAATACTAATACAATAGGTTTGTACAACACATAAGCCAAAACAGTTTCCACTAATTAGTGATGATATATACAGGGCGTCCCACGGCTATGCCACATGGAGGGAAAGTACCTTGAATTTTGTAGATGGAACATTTTACTGAAAGAAGACATTATTTTAATTTAAAAAACAATTTAAACTACATTCATAGATTTTTAAATAAGTACATGGTTGAACCGGGAATCGCACCCTTTATTTATAAAAAAAAAATTACCATGTAGCTTTATCATACCGATCGAAAGGCTTCATCATAAGGATTATTTTTTGCTAAATAACATAGTGTCAGAAATAAAAGGAAGACCATGAATTTTAACATTAGATGTGCAATTTTGTTCAGAAAAATGAAAAGCTGACATTGCCGTAAGGACATACAACTGACATTATCATTACTAATACTAATTACCCACTCTAGAAGTATGCATAATCTTTCGGTAGCAGAACGACAAAACCTTACTTTTCAGCAAGATGGGGCTCCGGCTCATAACAGTAACAGAACAAAGGACTATCTCAATGAACATTTTCTTTCCTGGATCGGGACAAATGGACGAATAAGATGGCCGCCGAGATCCCCAGATCTAACCCCGTTAGATTTTTTTTATGGGGTTATGTAAAAAATTTAGTTTACAAGAACCAGTGTCAAAGTGTCCACGAGCTACAAACAGAACTTCGACGTATTATTCTAAATATCCACCACAACATGATCAAAAAATCGACAGGGAGCGAAATAATCAAAAGAGTGCGACTTTGTATTGAACAGGATAGGACTCATTTTGAGTATTTGATAAATTGATTAATTTTGTATTAAAAATGTTAAAATTCATGGTCTTCCTTTTATTTCTGACACTATGTTATTTAGCAAAACATAATCCTTATGATGAAGCCTTTCGTTTGGTATGATAAAGCTACATGGTAATTTTTTTTTATAAATAAAGGGTTCGATTCCCGGTTCAACCATGTACTTATTTAAAAATCTATGAATGCAGTTTAAATTGTTTTTTAAATTAAAATAATGTCTTCTTTCAGTAAAATGTTCCATCTACAAAATTCAAGGTACTTTCCCTCCATGTGGCATAGCCGTGGGACGCCCTGTATATCATGGCACTTGCACACAACAGGTTGCTTTGTATAACAAAATTATTTATGAGAAAGTTACAAATAGTTACATGGTTATATTATGTCTACATACAAATATCTGATTATGACAATTAATAAGAGTCCCTTTCTTTTTAGATAAACCAAGTTTTGAATAGGAATACAACTCAGTGAATGCGAGTCAGGCAACTCCTCACAATATTTCTTTTGAAAGAACCAATATTTTCAAAGAATATGTCAACGTTATTGAAATAAATATTAAAATGGCTACATGCACGAACAAGGAATCTATTTTTGGTATAGTTACGTTTACCAGTTAGAAAACCAAATGTTTTCCGCGTGCGTGAATTAAAAGTTGGAATAAACAAGAAAATTTTATTGAGCAAGTATGGCGAGTCAATGTGATTATTGACAATTTTATATAAGAAAACTTGATCACGAACACTTCTACGATCTTCGAGCGAGAGTATAGTAGTTTCCAACGGTCCTCCAAACCTAAACTTTATGTGTGTAACAAAACACTTTATGTGTGTTTATTTTTTGTGAACGGTTATATCGTTGGTACCAAAGTGAAACCAAACCCAAAATGTTCAGAGCTAACCACGAGTATTAAAAAATTAGCGCCTTACGAAATGCGCTTAACGTTTTTTTTTTATACACGACGGGTTGGTACTTGACCTCAATCACTTCAATCAATCACTGGCTATCTTATCTCTGACAACCGGAACACAACAATGCTATTAACATTGCTCCTTTAGATTGTGGTAGCTAGCCAGGCAGACATTTAAAATGCCCTAACACCAACCAAACCGAGTGCAACATGTACCCCGCTGGGGATCTAACCCGCGACCTCCGAATCGTAAACCCAATGTTGTTTACATTGAGCCACGGAGGCGGTTAAACGTAACGTTTAGCTTTGGTATTACCGTTCAAACTTAGCGCGATCGGCCCCCAGATATTGTTAACATCGAATCAAGAAGGTGATTTTGTTTACGATACACATGTAAACAAACATTCACGACATCTCAAACGACTCTTAAATACTTACCTATAGATTTCTTTTATATTTGTACGGAGAAGTAATCAAAATAAGAAGATTTCCTTCGGTATTCTGAATGAGTAATGTAGGTATTTACCCATTTCTAAAAGCGAAATTAAACGACTTCCACGACGACGTGGGAAGTCGCAAATTAAAAATGGTTTAGGTACGCTTTATGTGTGTTTATTTAATTCGCATGTATGTAAACGTCGATGTTTCCGCATGAATGCTGAATTATTTTTAAATATATATATATTTTTTTTTATATGAGAGGGCGGCAAACGAGCATGCGGGTCACCTGATGGAAGTATGATGATATATAAGTATTAATCGCAAGTGGTGGCGCAATAGACCTAAATATAATTACAAAATTTAAAAATTATGTTGAAATAACATCAGAAACAACAATTAGAAAAAAAAAATCCAACGTAGTATTTTGTGTTTTTCATGTTTTTTTTTTTTTATATGAGAGGGCGGCAAACGAGCATGCGGGTCACCTGATGGAAAGCAATCACCGCCGCCCATGGACACCCGCAACACCAAAAGGGTCACAGATGCGTTGCCGGCCTTTGAGGAAGGTGTAGGCTCGTTTCTTGAAGGTTCCAATGTCGTACTCGTTCGGGAATACCGCTGCCGGAAGTCCGTTCCACAGGGTGGTCGTACGTGGTAAGAAGTTTCTTGTGAAACGTACAGTGGTAGACTTCCACTTATCCAGGTGATGTGGATGGAAATTTAATTTTCTCCGAGAAGTGTATCGGTTAAATTGGATATGTTACCGCTTGAGATCAATACGAATTTAACGACACCTTCTACCTACATCATAATCGGTCAACCCGTTTACCGAAGTAACTTTTCAATAAAGATTAACACACTTCTTTTACACACACTTTCCTTCGAAATACACACAGCGCCATCTAGTACGACATTAATCAATTGGGCTTGTATTACCTACGTTTAACATTTACCCGTCGCGGCATTCGAACCCGCAACCGTTATCTTTGCTGACAGGGTCACTATCCACTACACCAATCGGTGGTCAGTCGTCATCTGTGTTTGTACTTTGTCATAGACTGCCTTTTTATATCAATATACGTCATCCCATGGCATTTTATTTCCGTGGCCTATTCCTGGACAAGGATCTGCAGGGTTACTAAAACTTAGCGCGACGCGAGTGACTTAGAGTGCAAGATAGTCTACATCTCTCAAAGCCGATTGGCGGCCAAGTTGACAGCTGTCAAGCGACAGCCAATCAGCTGCAAGAAACTGAGATTATGTCGCGCGCGACTCTTTCTGACTCAAATCGCTCTAAGTTGTAGAAGCCTTGCTGAGCGCAGGTACAGTGACAGTGCCACACACTTCATCATATCAACAACAGGACGTCCACTGCTCAACATAGGCCTCCCCCATAGACTTCCACAGCAACTGGTTGGAAGTAGCCTGCATCCATCCTTTATCAAGTCATCTGTTACACACTTGGCCGCTTTTTATTTTGTAATGTCACACTTTTCGCATAGCGAATGTCTTTGGGTAGCACCGTTGACCACAGATGTCGTGTCCAAAAACAGCTCGTTCTTTTATCTGTGTTCATGTCTTTCGAACCACAGGAGTGTGGTTACCCATTCATAGCAAACAATATGACTTTAAAGGGTCATACCACCACGTTGGTACAGTTAGTGAATATATGACGAACTACGAGTATGTTCGGTCACGTTCAAAATTGCAGTCGTAGCCCACGTTCAAACGATTAAACTTTTGAATGTCTAATTCAAATGCAAAGAGCTTTATTTCGTAAGTTAAAAGAATAACGTCTAAAATTCACTAGGCAGTCTCCCCAGAGAAGAACAAGCAAGAAACTCAGGGGTTGCTCTTTTTAAATAGGTATTTATAACGTTACTTGTAAACTGTATTCTGGCAAATAATTTCCTTCTTTCTTTCTTTATTTCGCTGACAGGGTCACTATCCACTACACCAATAGGTCGTCTAACACTTGCTTAGTGTTATGTTTGTAATAAGGAGACCAGATAGTTGATATACTACCGACTCCGTGGCTCAATGTAAACAACGTTGGGTTTACAATTCGGAGGTCGCGGGTTCGATCCCCAGCGGGGTACATATTTAAGTACTCGGTTTGTCGGCCTGGCTAGCTACCACCATCTTATCTAAATCTGCCGCCAAGCAACAATGTTAATAGCATTATTGTGTTCCGGTTGTCAGAAATAAGATAGCCAGTCCCCAAAATGTGTTGGGATTTCCGGGTCAGTGTGCTTCCACCTTCGACCTCATCTTGACTTAACATCAGGTGTGATTGAGATCAAGTACCTTTCCCGTTGTGCATAAAAAAAAACTACACAAATGTTTAGTATGTTGTATTATCAGACAAAAGTTTATCCCTCGCAGAATTCGAACCCGCAACCATTGGGTTCGCAGATTACTTAAGTTTTAGTTTAGAAATGTGTTTTAGCCGATGCCCAAGCGAATCGACACTTGATTTGTTGATAACCTTAGTCTGAATTCTTCAGTTAATTTCCCATAGAGATAATAAACTAAATACATAATATCCGGGTGATCAATACCGCTGTACATCGCAGCGAGCAATGGATGGCGGAAATTAGCAAATTCCAAACAATAGTGCCGTTTACTGTGATAATGACAACCTGTCAATGAAATTAATGATCACTCGCACGAACAAACAACCTGATGACGAAAATTGTTGTTCTATTTCAAAGAGTCACGGGCACGATTAACGGACACTGGAGTTGTATCGAATACAGTATTGATAAAATCGTAATTAACAACATATGGGTGTCATAATTGTAAATTAAAAATTTTTAAAGCTCTGGAAAGCTATAATTCAAATTTAAAATTCAAAATATTTATTTTCATTCAAGCATAACAATCTTGTACACAATTTATTGTGAGAGTATCCTGTTAAGGTTCTTAAAACTTGTGTTTTTTTTTATGCATAACGGGTTGGTACTTGACCTCAATCACACCTGATGTTAAGTGAAGATGAGGTCGAAGCTGGAAGCGTACTGACCCGGAAACCCCAACACATTTGGGGGACTGGCTATCTTTATTTCTAACAACCTGAACACAACAATGCTTAACATTGCTGCTTGGCGGCAGATTTAGATAAGATGGTGGTAGCTAGCCAGGCGGACATTTAAATTGCCCTTCCACCAACCAAACCGAGTACTTAAACATGTACCCCGCTGGGGATCGAACCCGCGACCTCCGAATCGTAAACACCATGTTGTTTACATTGAGCCAAGGAGGCGGTTAATTAACCGTAACGAAAAGAAGAAGTGTTAAAAGCTATTATCTTCTAAACGGTTATAACCATGGCTAAGCTAACCTGTCTCCTGGTTGACTCTTTAATTTACACTCTTTCCTGGCGCAGTTGGTTAAACACATATGTATTATAAGAGTTTTAGTCAGGTTTTATGAGTTTTCTGGGTCATTCTGTTACATATTGTACAATTGTAGGTAAAATCTCCTGTGGTATCTACTAAGAAAATATTATAAATATCCTTGGACATACACACAGCGCCATCTAGTTCCACATTAAGCGAGGCTAATCAAATCAATCAATCAAAAAAAAAATACGCCCCGAATACAGAACCTCCTCCTTTTTTGAAGTCGTTTAAAAATGATTTATTTTGTAGGTACACTTAAAATAGTGGGATTTTACATTTTTAAAGCTACTACTTGTTCAAAAGGCAATGTTCCCCTGAGAAGAACAAGCAAGAAACTCGAGTGGTTGCTCTTTTAAAAAAAAGGTTTTGATATTACGGTTATGCAAACGGGCTAGTTATGTCGATGAATGTTTATCATCAAAATAATCTGATATTTTATAATATACTTTCTTAATAAGTTTCTGTTTTATAGTATCTTAAAATTTATTGAAAGGAAGATTTTGTATATCAACAGGAACCTTATTGAAAAAGCGTATACATAACCCTTTGAATGAATTACTGACTTTGCGGAGCCGACTTATTTTGTACAAAATGTATATGTATATGGCTCGTATTATGGATACCAGATGGTTGCTATAAAGCTACTACACGAATAGATTTTTTTACTAACTAATCTAATTAAAGAAATACCAGGAGCACAACCGTAGCGTCACAGGTATAGAAAGGAAATAGGTCCGTCAGGTACACACACATACCAACACCTATCTTAATTTGCAACTGTATAGGTCCTCTAAACCTGTCAATTTAGTAGGTGCACTCAAGGGTGCATTACCCGATACCTGCACACAGTTCATAAGCTGAATCTACATGAACTACAGGACATGACATATATTCCTGACTATTCATGGCCAAATATTTATTGGCCCTCGGAATACAAGTCAATTCCAGCTTACAAGCCGGACTTGGTAACGATCTGGGGGGTGCAGAAGGTCTTGGTTAGTTGGTTAGACACGTAGGGTAAGTCGTCCGGTAATCTCCCACTGTGTGACGTTACAGATTAGCTGAAGCGACGGCTGAGTTGTCAATCAATGTCGTTTTACCCTAATTTAAGGGTGTGTTCACATTGCTGAGCCTGGGAATAGTAATTTTACACAAAAGGGCGGACAGTTTTGAATTTACTGTGTTTCGACGTACGTATTTAATCTGTTTTAGAACTGTAGGTACATCTATTTTTACCCGACTGCTCAAGAAAGGAGAGTAATGTTTTTCGAGTGTATATGTAAGTATGTATATCCGTTCCTTCAGCGCATCTTGTAGTCTGAACGGCTTGACCGATTTCGAGGTGCATGGTGTCGTTAAATTCGTCTTGATACCTGGAGTGTCATAGGATACATTTTCATACCTGCAGTGTGCAGGTATTTTATGGAAAAATATCTAATATGTCATCCGCAAAATACATTGGTTTGCAAATTTTGAAACAGTAAACTTTCATACGAACATTGCTAGCTAAATAAAAGCTTGTAATAAAGGATAACTTCAACATCAAAATTATATAGATGTACATTTTGTATAAAATAAAAGAAATAAAAAAAAAATATTTTGAAAGCAGTTAGCCCGCACATTCGGCTCAAGGTCCCAAATATAAATTCCGTGGAATGTTTACGGACTGATGGTGATGATAACTCTTTTTCGAAAATGTTCTCTGCTGACTTTTTAGAACTAACGTGCTTTATATTAAAGTTTCAATAGAATCGGTTTGTTTATGACGACCTGTTTAGTGTAGTGGTTAGAAACTCTGACCACTATACCAAAAAGGTCACGGTTTCGCATCCCGCTAGGGGCATGTGTTTGTGTGATGAATACAGACATGTGTTCCCGAGTTATGGATGTTTTACATTTATACATGTATTTATTTACAAAAAATTAACCCTCTAGTATCCATAATACGAGCCCAGTTGCTTAGTTAGTTAGATGGCGCTGTGTGTATGTGCAAAAATATATTTATTTATATTTATTTGTTTGGAAAAATTTGAACTTGCAAGTTTGTATGGAATATCTTGCGGGATAAACCCTCTTAAGCTACCTACCTACAACCATCAATACCTACTCATCCCATATTTCGCAAACAAGTTACGTAACCTGAAATACCAACGAAGCGCCACATAACTGTCGAAATAAAATATAAAAGTAATTACGTCGGATATGAATGTGCCTTATAAGTTGAGAGTTATGTAAAAAGATTGAAAGTCCATAATCCGTAAGGGCCAAGCGTGACACGTCGCCTCGTTCGAAAAAAAAAATGGATACCAAAACTGGTGACAGTTACAAATGTACACTTCTTAAACCGTTCGTGATTATTCCTATTTAGTGACATAATGCGGCCAGTAAAAGCTGTGGAGGCGTGCAGTGAAAACGCTGTAACCCGAAAAAATAATTTTAATTTTATCTTAATTTTAAATGGGTAGCAATAAAACGAGTGACTGTAAATTACATTTTGAAGTTTCAAAATTAATTAATTTAGGTTATAGTATTACTAACTGAGCGACTGACTGCGAGTGACGAGAAATCAACAGAACAGCAACTTACAAACATTAATTTGAGTGACTTAAAAAACAAAATGAGAAGCTTCATAATATTGGAGCGACCTAATATTTGTTTGAGTGTCAACGTTACGTCCTATATTTTTTTCAATATTTGGCCAATGTAATTCTTACATGTCAACCTAACACGAAGGGTATGGCGGAAGCGAGCCGGGCGAGCCTAACCTAACCTATCCATGTCGGGGTGCCAAGAACTCCCGTGCTCGCTTCGCTCGCACTCATCCGGCTCGCTTGCGCCATGCCCTTCGAACTTAACCTAACCATGTCGGGGTGCAGTTATGCTTTAGTTGCCCTCTTTGTATATCCAGTCGCTCACTTAGTAATGTAGTCACTCACTTAGTAATGTAGTCACTGAAATAAAATTTTAATATCTGAAATGGATTAATCACAACCCACTTTTTGTAAGCTCGTTCTGGATTTTATTATTAATCAATATTCGTCGTTAGTTAAGTTAATTATTCGCTTACTCAAATACATACCGCTCAAGTTATTAAAACAGTATGTCATCATCAGTCGCAAAGTTTTTTTTTACGTTTGTATTATAATTCCTTATTTTAAATGTCTCGGTACTAACGTAAACTATTACGTTGGTAACTAGGTATTAGAATGTCATAATTAACTTAATTTTGCAAGGTATGCAACAAACATAGACCTTTATTCATAAGAAAGTGGTGAAAGATAACCCTATGGGGCATCTTTTCTGCTGCCCTGCTGTCCCGATACTGTGAGCTACAGAACGATGCCACAGGCCACATCCTGATCCTCGACAATGTGATATTTTTGCCATCAACTCGCTATAAAGAAGAGATATCTCTAACTAAAGCTTCTAAGTGTTCCAAACATTAAACGATTAATGCTTGAAACAACATTCGAAGTTCACCTTTCGAAATAGGTACCTATAATGCACACACGAGACAGAGTAAGCCCATCATCGCCGTTAAAACGTGCAAGTCTATAGCATTTCAGTGAAAAGTCCCTTAGTCGCCAAAGGGCGACTAAGGGACTTTTACGATACCCACGGAAAGAGATGGATTGGTTATTATTTTTAAGTGTCAAAATCACACGGCACATTAAAGTTAACATTTACATATTTATTATTTCGAGGAGCGTCTAAATATTGAGAGAACGATGTATTTGGCTGGGATACCTACACAATAAAACCACATTTGATCCACTAGCAGATAACGGCGAAGCAAATGAAATGACCAATGGTTATAGGGGCACCCTTGCGATATTAGTTCGATTTAGTTAAATTTTTCTTTACTATAAGGAAACAACGTTTCTTAAAATCTTCAACTAAAAAATATATTTTTGAGTTACAACCTTTTCCCAGTGTACCTACTTAAGTACAGAATTTAACACTGTTAGCCAAATAAATGTCGCTGGCGATCCTCGAGATGGCTCGCAGCTAAATCTGAGCCATTGTCGAGGAACGCGTTGATCAAGAGTAATGATTGCCATGGACGTCTCAGTTGTGGACCTGCCTTTGTAATTTCAAGAGGCTTTGAGGGCTCGACATGCTGGGAGGGCTATTCTGCCTAGAATAGTAAACCAAAATATTTTAACCCAATCTTCGTCTTCTTAGCGAGTCGATAGCAAAATGATTAAATTCTTGAGGAGCAGAATTCAGCCGCGCGTACTTCATTGTTTGTGGCATCATAGATCATATTTCACGACCTGTTTGGTGTAGTGGTTAGCAACGCTGGCCACTATACCAAAAGGTCGCGGGTTCGAATCCCGCTAGGGGTATATGTTTGGGTGATGAATACGGACATGTGTACCCGAGTTATGGATCATTTATAATAAGTATTTATTTACAAAAAAAATGTATTTATGTAGTATATCAACCATCTGGTATCCATAACACAAGCCTATAGTTGCTTACTGTGGAACTAGATGGCGCTGCATATATGTCTAACGATATTTATTTATTTATTATAGAGGTCCTATAGCGTATAGGTTTCTGGACACGCAGATGCCCATAGTGCCAATATATGTCATTTGCCCAGAATACCAAGTTCCTAATCACACTATTATGTCGCAATCATCTTTGTGTTACTATAGGATTCTTGGATTAACATTCTTGTATATCTAATGTAATTTTAGGAATTGGCTGACTTAAGCCGGTATTTAGAAACCGTTCTCAAAATTGAGATGACCGGTTGACGCTTGAAAATCTGTTACATATTAAAACAGTATCAAAACTTAATATTGAGATTGAGACGCGATCTCAAGATCGATTTCCGCCTCCGTGGCTCAATGTAAACAACATTGGGTTTACGATTCGGAGATCGTGGATTCGATCCACAGCGGGGTACATGTTCGGTTTGGTTGGTGTTAGGGCATTTTAAATGTCCGCCTGGCTAGCTACCACCATCTTATCCAAATCTGCCGCCAAGCATCAATGTTTATAGCATTGTTGTGTTCCGGTTGTCAGAGATAAGTCCTCCAAATGTGAGGTTTCTGGGCCAGTACGCTTCCACCTTCGACCTCATCTTCACTTAACATCAGGTTTGATTGAGGTCAAGTACCAACCCGTTGTGCATAAAAAAATATTAATACTGTCACTATACTGGCAATACCTGTAAATTCTAGTTTCAAACATGGTTAAAACTACTTTGTTCTTGAGAAATTCTTATTATGAGACTAATCAGTCCACACAATCTACTAAAGTAAGTTTGATATTTTATTATATTTTATTATAACATCAAAATGCTATTAAATTTTGTGCCTACTTTAAAATGCAAATACCGGTAAGTTGACGCAGCCTCATTCTTTCACACACAAAATATGTTTTCGAAGTGACAAGCTAACATCTTAAGCTTCGTAGGCATGCAGTAAGTTGTCGCGATTATACACACGGGCCGTAAAAATGGCGAGTCTTTCAAAATTTTAGATCTGAATAAGGGGAAATGCTTAAGCAATTGTTATTAACAAACGTCAACTTTATGTTGACGGAAACCAAGAAAGAAAGAAAGAAAGAAATTATTTATTTACCAGAATACAGTTTATAAGGTCGGATAAGAAATTTAGGAATCATGTATTCAATCTGCATGCAGATGTGCAAAATATGATTTGTGACACTTTACATAGCATTCTGATAATTTAAATATCCCTTGACATCATAGAAACACTTTTCCTGAAGCCATTGTATCAATCGAATTTTAAATATTTTGTCATAACTAATTTTATTTCGTAAATTTCATAAATTTGATATTTCTGAAAGCTTATAGCTTAAGCGGTAGCTTAGCTTGTACTTGCGCAGATACCTACATTTCTTATTTACTTAGCACTTAGGTACTCATATAGTTAGCTGTATTGCCTTTTTTATCTGAGAAAGTCACCTCAATCACTTAATCGATTAACTGTCGATTATATTACCCTTTTTGTAATGTTTTATAATTAACTGTCATAGTTTATTAGGTTTGATAATTATGTTTACTTTTTACTACACTTGCCATGATAAGCCTTAATTAAGGCAGCACTTAGAAGCTATCACACATCACAGGTGCATTATGTTTGTTATGGTGTAAGTCTTGTTGGTTATCCGAAATAAAAAAAAAATAAGCGATTATGAATTTGGAGTTGCAAAAGACAGAGTATGCTGTGCACGCGAGATTAAAAGCAGTTGACGTATTTTACATATTTTTACCATAAAGTGTTCCATTTCGAATGAGCCCGTATGACTGCCAACCATGAAAGCTTTTGTCCCGCTTTCCCGGACAGTCAAATTTAAAAACCAATAATATCCATCAAAGGACTCATTTTTTATATTTGTCGTTTACCTTAAAGACTTCAAATCTGCTGCTATTTCAATATGTTGGTGTATGCATTTCCTAAACTACATTATGTTGGAAGAACTTACTGTCCCTGTGTCACTCAAGTGACTTAATTAAGCCCCTGTAATGAGCTGATGTCGCAAATATTTCATACCAAATTATGTTTCCAAAGCCTCGATGGCTTAGCAAATGTCTACTTGTCGTTCCTTTTGAACCAACTCTTAGGCTATGACAAATTACAAAGTTCCACAATTGTTTATAAATTGAAAATAACTTTTGTATTGTTTTGTGGAGATATATATTGTTAGATGGGCCAGTGGTAGGTTAGTACTTAATTGATTCTGTGCCAGCGGATTACCGTTCCTTTGTCTTATACGAAAACGTCATGCGGCGGATGATTTGACATAAAGAGAGAAACCAAGAAAAATTCGGATCGATATTTTTTTTTTTATATGTGAGGGCGGCAAACGAGCATGCGGGTCACCTGATGGAAAGCAATCACCGCCGCGTTGCCGGCCTTTGACGAAGGTGTAGGCTCGTTTCTTGAAGGTTCCAATGTCGTACTCGTTCGGGAATACCGCTGCCGGAAGTCCGTTCCACATTCCGATTCACTCGAGATGTCAAAGTCGCGTGTAATGCGTTTGACGGCGTTGTGTATGTGTGTGTGTCCAGTCTGGAGTACCTGGCGTGGTCCGAATTGAGAGCGGTTTCTGCGGGAGCGGGATAGATTTTAAGCCATGTTTAATGAAAATTGTTTAATCCGTTTCGTGGGTATTTATCTTAACACAGTTTTTTCGGTACATTTCGATATCTATTGATAGACACACCTTAAAATTTACACACAAAACATAACTGTATATCACTGACCTTAGAAAAGTTGGACTCTTCATTTATAAGGCGTGGATCTCCCTTCCGGCGTCAGTCTTTCCTGTATCCTACAACCTTGGGATTTTCACGAGCTGAGTGAATAGGCATCAACTAGGATCGCGTGCTTCATCTTCGACCACAACGTTACTTTCCATCACGTGAGATTGTGATGTATCCAGTTAATTATAAAAAAAATGCTACCAAAGTTTAGCTAACTAAAACTATGATATTATACATATACTATAGTTCGTACTTGAATATAACAGATGGAAACGTTAAACTTGGAAGAATAATCTCATAATCAAAGAATTTAACTCGTACAGTTCGAAACTATAAAACCACCCCATGTACTATATACAAACGAATTCAGAAATTATAACACGCACTAGTAACAGACCACCAGTTTTTCAAACAAAACCACACACGAGAGGATGGTTTATCAAAAGCGACTGACATATCGCCACATGTCCAAAAACAGTCCCGCTAGTGTTGCCGCGTCGCAAAAAAATTCCCCCCGAATTTAACTAAAATTTTTAGTTCAAACAGCGGCTGCGATAGCGTCGGACAGTTGTCCGAATTAAAACCGAGCCCCGGGCGATTTGCTTGAAAAATGTCCTCCAGTTTTAAGCTAATATATATTGCGTAGCGTCCCGTCTGTCCCGAAAGTCTGTGGGACAATGTTATTTATACGCCATAATTGTTGGTCCCCTGACACACATAAAATACGAGCCTTATATCTCTTCTGTTTTCGAAATAAAATGTACGAATACTTGCTTGAAGAAACAATAGATCATTGCTCACGTATTGTTCTTTATTTTAGGATATCAAAGGCCAAAGGGCCTATCCATACGGACGGGCGGAACACTTCTCTTGTATGGAAACGCTAAGAACCAATCACTATTCATATGATAGTTTGCGTTTACACTATCGGTCTGTGGTCTGAATAAGCTAAGAACACGTAACAATATTTTTAATAAATAAATATTTCGGACACTTACACCATTCATCTAGTCCCAAACTAAGCAAATGTTGTAGTAGAATACTAGTACAAAATAGTATAGTAGTATCTATGGATACTAGATAATGGATAAACATCCTACATAAATATCCATGACATGGGAATAAATGTTCGTATTCATTACACAAACATTCACTCCGCAACCGGATTCGAAGCCGCAACCGTTGGTTTCGCAAACAGGGATACTACACTACTACACCATTCAGTTGTCGATAGTATGCTACTGAGTAAATATCATCTGATGAATATTCTAATACCCACAAAACACACACACACACTTTGCAATTTTTGGGAAGAAAAATAGAATTTATGTAAAAATAACTTGATCCGACAAAAATTTACAAAACAACTGCTAAACAACTAAATGTATCATGCATGCATCATGCATGATACATTGCATTGCATCATGAGATCTTCACCAACATTTGGGGCAACCTTGTTGATTCACCCGTTCAAAATAAAAAAATATACTATTTTCGGCTTAGAATGCTTCAGGATAGAATAGATTAAATTTATTCGTCGATTATGATACTAGTTACTTAACCTGCGTTATACAATATATTACAGGAAACAGGTATACAAAATTTGTTAAAAATATTAACGAGAGACATGACCCATATCTGGGTACATGCATATCTGGGTATATGACCCATATAGCAGACACCTTGAACATGTATTCTACCTGGTGTTCCAGGGCCCTTCTTTTTTACCTCTTTTTTAATATGTTTCTGTTAATATATTTTATTATGTCCTCTAAAGTAAAATAATTTACTCAATATTAATATAATATAATATATACTTATACAATTATGTTCTTTAAAGTTAAATGATCAGAAAATGCTGGCATATTTGGCCCTGATACAGATTCTGCCGTCATTAATTCTAAGATTCCATTGTTTAGCCAACTGCCCCAGAAAGGAGGAGCATAATGTATGTAGATGCAATGTTACCTCCTGTAGCCTGAACTGCTTGGCCGCTTTTAAAGTACAAAGTGTCGTTTGATTCGTGTTGGTCCCCAGAGTGTTGACGCCGTAAAATATAAAATATTCTGTCAGGTTCTGTCAAAACCAAAAGTTTTTAAATAATTAAATTGTTATTATGATTTAATTTTATTTTGTAGATCCTTACAAATCACTAACTTTATTCCCCCTTCATCAGCTGGGAACCTGGTTAGCTGTGTTAAAATTAATGTTTATGGGTAGTTGATATGAAGAGTTGTGTTGGCACCACTCTGCCTTTCGGCTCCACATAATACCAGCGTCGTGGTTGCTCCAACCAGACACATGCTGAGTGGAGACCTTTTTGGATTTAGTGTATTGTGAACTTATGTATAAAATACTCTTATATCAGAAATCCAAATTAATACTTTCCTTCTTTCTTCTTTTAATTCTTTGCAAAGATTATGTTTGGCGAGGTAAATAAAGCATTTATTTATTTATTGTGAAACAATGACCGCAAGATTATTTTGTCACTACTCATTAAATATTTCTAAAGTAAATGCAAATTCTCTATCCCTTTCCGGTCATCATTAAATTTTACTTGGATCCAAGACCCCCGTACATTTTCCCAATGAGTTATTTACGAGGTCCCCCCCCCCCCCCACAAGCCCTCGACCTAAAGGGGTGCTGTCATTATTTCAGACGAGATTAAGTGGTTTCCAGAAGTGGGGGCACATCTGTCGCCGCTCGTCACGAATCGGGAGATTTGTCCCGGAATTCGGGACTGGGACGTGTTAAGATTTTCCCGGGAATTTCGGGATTAACATTTTCTGTGTCGTATACTTATTTTGTCGCGACTTGTAATCCTTTGTTTGTATTGAACGGCAGGAAATCCGATTAATTTATTTCTGAACTATACAGGGCGTCCCAAAGTTATGGGACATGAAGGGGAAGTACCTTAAATATTGTAGATAGTGAATTTTGCTCAAAGAAGACTTTATGTTATTTTTAAAAGTTAGTAATTCTGCATTCATAGATTTTCTAAAAATTACTTGCTTCGGCTGGGAATCGAACCGACTTAAATGTGAAAAAAAAAACACCCTACTTTTATGATGCCAATCGAAAGAATAGCTAAAAAATAATAACTCTGCCTAAGTAACATAGTATTTTAAAAGAAAGGAACAACATAAAATGATTGAGTCAAATTTCAAGAAAGTTATTTATTGCCGACGACGTTCGAAAAGTAGCGATATTATCATTCCAAAGATAGCATTGATTATTCGTAAATAAGTACCCACTTCATAAAATAGGTACTAACATAGTTTTCCTTATTATAAGTGCACGTGTAGATGAAATGATAAAACTTGTATTTCAATACGTCCTCTGTAAGCTAGACAGAAGGCAAATTAAAAACAAAAATAAATAATTTATAATTTGAAAATGGAACAGTTTATGACAGCGTTTGTTTGAATGCATACTTTTTAAGATATTTTAAAAAGAAGTGATATTTTTAAATGTTGTTCTTAAATTTGAAAATGGAACAGTATGTGCGAGCGTTTGTTTTTCGGATATTGATCTGTTTAGTCTCAATTCACTTACACAAGTGTTATTGTGTTAATTTATTGCGAACATGGCATATCAAGTAAGTTTTGATCTAATGGAAGCATATTTTTTGAACGATAAAGATATCTCTAGAAGTTTGCGGTGGTATGGCGTAAAATATCCTGATAGACAAATACCGTCTCGTAAAGTTTTGAAAAGGCTTGTGAACAATTTGAAAACTCTGGGACGTTTCGATAAACGCCCAAGAGAACCACAGCAAGAAAACCATACGATCAACGACGAAGAACTTGGTATTTTAATTTACTTTTCGGCTTTTCCGAAAGCATCGGTGAGAGAAGGAGAACATGAAATTGGAGTTTCAAAAAGTAAAATACACCGTGTATTAAAAAAACACGGTTTTAAGAGTTATGTTGAAGGACGATTGGTTCAAAAATTACTTCCGGGCGATACAGAAAGGAGAAAAAATTTCTGTCTTGATATCCAGGCACGATTGCTCGAAGATCCAAATTTTTTGGATAATATTATTTGGACAGACGAATCTAACTTTAGCAATAACGGTATGTATAACCGCAACAATAATCGTATTTGGTCTAAAGAAAATCCCCTACGAGTGACTGAAACTAATAACCAAGTGCGTTTTTCACTCAACTGTTGGTGCGGACTTTTAAAAAACCGGGTTTTCTTAATCCATTTTTACCAAGGAACCTTGAACACAGAAAAGTATTTAGGAATACTTCAAATTTTAAGGGATAAGATAAGAAACCATTCCGCGGCGGAGCAAGAAAACTTAATTTTCCAACAAGATGGAGCTCCGGCTCATAATAGTCGGAGAGCAGCAGATTTTCTAAATGAATGTTTTCCTACATGGATTGGTACAAATGGACCGATTAGATGGCCGGCCAGATCCCCGGACCTCACACCATTAGATTTCTTCTTTTGGGGATACGTGAAAGATATGCTATACAAAAAGCGATACGAGAACGTAGGCGAGTTGCAAACAGAATTGTGCCATATCACATCGAGTGTTCACCATAAAATGATTAGAAAATCAACAGGCAGCGGGCTCATTAAAAGATTGGCGATTTGCGTAAGACAAGAGGGATCACATTTTGAGCATTTAATTAATTAATTTACAAAAAAATACCTACTTAATTGACTACGGCAGTTTCATGTATGTTTTTTATTTGATTAAAATGATTAATTTCACGTTGTTCCTTTCTTTTAAAATACTATGTTACTTAGGCAGAGTTATTATTTTTTAGCTATTCTTTCGATTGGCATCATAAAAGTAGGGTGTTTTTTTTTTCACATTTGAGTCGGTTCGATTCCCAGCCGAAGCAAATAATTTTTAGAAAATCTATGAATGCAGAATTACTAACTTTTAAAAATAACATAAAGTCTTCTTTGAGCAAAATTCACTATCTACGATATTTAAGGTACTTCCCCTTCATGTCCCATAACTTTGGGACGCCCTGTATAATTAATATCAATTATAATAGTCTTGCCTTTGGTTACTTACCAAATTTCATTTGGATATTTGGATAATCACAGAGTACATAGTGTCGGTGGCTCAGCGGTCTGCCAATTTGGGAGGTCCGGATTCGATTCCTATGCATTCCTGTAACGGCTAAACATATATTCATATTTATATATAGATGTTATTAAAAAATTTTTCGTCCTTGTCCCGCTTTTTTTCCTTGAAGTCTCGATATTTAGAAAAACACAACTGGCAACACAAGTTCCGAGCCACAGACTAATGGTTACACGAGTATCTGTAATACTGTTTGTTTGTACATAATTTTTAAATTAATGTACTCGTATAATACCCAGAAATTCCGCACGGTTAATTAAGTCGACATCGGAAGAAGAGAGCAAAATTCCGGCCTATTTTGTATATTGCCACGAATTTCATTATATCTTTTAATAATCTGAAGCCTTACAAAACATTCGGGTCAGGTATGAATTTCCTATTATTATGGAATACGATATTATGAAAATTCAAACGTAGTATGTCTTCACTGCATTTCTCCGTACCCTATTCATATTTCGATGAACAGAGTTATATGGATGATGTATTAAGTTAAAAAAGAAACTGAATAGAATACATTTAAAAAAAGGAATAGAATAGAATACATTTAAAAAAAGAAACTGAATAGAATACATTTAAAAAAGGAACTGAATAGAATACATTAAAAAAAAGGAACTGAATAGAATACATTTAAAAAAAGGAATAGAATAGAATACATTTAAAAAAAGGAACTGAATAGAATACATTTAAAAAAAGGAACTGAATAGAATACATTTAAAAAAAGGAACTGAATAGAATACATTTAAAAAAAGGAATAGAATAGAATACATTTAAAAAAAGGAACTGAATAGAATACATTTAAAAAAAGGAACTGAATAGAATACATTTAAAAAAAGGAACTGAAGAGAATACATTTAAAAAAAGGAACTGAATAGAATACATTTAAAAAAAGGAACTGAATAGAATACATTTAAAAAGGAACTGAATAGAATACATTTAAAAAAAGGAACTGAAGAGAATACATTTAAAAAAAGGAACTGAATAGAATACATTTAAAAAAAGGAACTGAATAGAATACATTTAAAAAAAGGAATAGAATAGAATACATTTATTCGTCGACCATGACAGTCACTTAACCTACATTATACACATACAATATAGAATACTGGGTTGGTATACAGTTAAAACTAATAACAGGAGACGTGACCCATATCAGGGGCAACGAAATGGTCCAGACTCAGCATGTGCTGTGGGTAGAAACCCGCAGCGCTATTCATTCTGCCAGAAAAGTGAACTAGACAGCCAAAAACAAGAACTAGTTTAATTTAATGATGAATTATTTCTCGTCAACACCATTGGACAATTAGATTCAATTTGCTAATGTATGTATGATAACAGTTGTAAAGCTTATAGATTGTAAGTGTATGTATGAGTAAGTAAGCATGATGCGCAAGGTTTACCATTCGGTTTATGAGCCTACGTTCGTGTGTAAACCCATCCAAGATCAAGTTATACTCCTTCTAGGCGAGGCCCTGTGCCTCTGAATTGACCTCCTAAACCGCCCCTCTTTTGTCAATCCTTGGCTTCCATGTGAAACTCTCAACTTCCTTACAGGTATATATGTAGCGTATATATACTCATTCAACTGAGAGCGTCTTTAGGTAAGTACGGACTCACGAATATTCTAAGTACCACCTCCGTTATCATCACACATTCATCATCTCAACCCGTAAACATCCCATTGCAGGGATATCCTGAATCCTGAATCCTACATCCTTGGGATGTTCAAGAGCAGAGTGAATAGGCATTTACTGAGATCGCATGCTTCATCTCCGACCACATCGTCACTTTCCATCAGGTGAGATTGTGGTCAAACGCGAATCCAGTCAATCATAAAAAAAAAAAATATAGGCCTTGCCTCGTATATGAGTGGAAACCAATTGAAAAGATGTGTTGTTGCGGAGTTTCTTGTCGCTTCTTCTCCCTAACCATAACACCTTGTGAAGCGATGTAGTTTAACAAAAATAACATGTTGACTTTCAATAAGTGATATTTTTGTATCCTACATTGAATAAAATATTTTTGATTTGATTTGATTTATGGGCTATAGTCCACCACCCTGGCTCAATGCGGGTAGGGGACTTCACATGCCTTTGAATTTTTATTTCTCAGGCATGCAAATTTCCTCACCATGTTTTCCTTCACCGTTTAAGAGCAGTCGGATAAATGCACATAAGTAATTAAATTAAATTTAAAAACTCTTTGGTAAATGGCTTGCCTGGGAATCGAACCCGGACCTCCCAAATTGGGAGACCGCGTTCCACCGACGTTCACACATTCCTCACAAATATTCTTATTTTCTTTCCTTACAGCCATTTTTTGTCTTTTCCTCTTTTGCACTTCTTACCCGAGAGTGTTGCCACATTACAAATATTATGCAATATGTTTCGATTTACGTAGATTTACCAAAATCGCGCTTCACGACAGTATTCAGCATCACAATTACCCATTGTATTTTATTTACTTATACTCATCTCTGAAGTATCATTGATCTGTATTTCATTGCAGTGGAGATTCAAATGTACCACAGAAAAATACTGTACCCTGATTTCTATAAAATACATGTGAAATTCGTAAAAAATGTAAAGATGTAGAATAATTTGTTAATATTTTACCACCTCCGTGGCTCAATGTAAACAACATTGGGTTTACGATTCGGAGGTCGCGGGTTCGATCCCCAGCGGGGTACATATTGAGTACTCGGTTTGGTTAGTTGTTGGGCATTTTAAATGTCCGCCTGGCTAGCTACCACCACCTGGATTATAGGTTGCCATCATTGGTATGGTAATAGTCTAGCATGCCTGCCTTAGAATATATATACTTACACTGTTTTTTTTTTATAATTTCGAAAGTCGAGACTATTGTGAAAATTCTTCAGTTAAATTACTTTCAGCGGTAATGAACCATAGAGTGTTAATTAAAATTTTTGATTTTTAAACACTCGTTATTTTTCCTTTATTTATTAGGTACGCAAAATGGTTTCCAACGAACTGGTTGGTTATGCGCGGAATTTAGTTAATAAAATACATTACCAAGTCCTAAATAAACAAATTTAATGAACAATGTTATTAATAGCTAATGTACTTGTATTTATTAAAACAAAAAGTTTATTTGACGACCGATTGGTGTAGTGGTTAGTGACCCCGTCAGTGAAACCCGCAGTTGCGGGTTAGAATCCCGCGTGGGATAAATGTTTGTGTGATGAATACGAACATATATTCCCGAGTCATGGATACAACAACAATATGTAATGAACTCACACTATTATAGAGATATTTACGAACGCACTGCGATTGTGGAACCCCATCTCAAAACATGGCGCACTTGCTCTCCTGCACTCTGTGCCCCTCCATCTGGCTGCAGACAACGCTGTGGTTGAATTCTGGGCGGATCAAGTATGGTTGGACACATTGACACGAAGAAGAAGAAGAGATATATAGAGTCCAAACTAGGACACCCTAGTTTGTACACACCATTTCAAAATGGAGGGATGCCTGTGAGGATGGCTAAAATGCCTGATTTTCCAGAATAATGCCTATCTACCTAAAGTAAGAAGCAATAGATAAGAATCAACACTTACGTAGTAGCTGTGAATGCCGTGATTAAAGTGGGGCAACACGGACGATACGGTGCTTGTGCGGTGACACACCACAAACTATGTGGCATCTTCTATGCTGTCCTTCAAGTCCCGACACTCGTACGCTACAGGACCTGACGGATGCCACAGAAAAAGTGTAGGCGCGGCCGCTTTGTGGTCCTCAAGAATTTCATGTTTTTGCCATCCACTCGCTAAGAAGAAGCTATGAATTACCAAAAAGAAAAAAAAACATATTCTTCAAAAGATCCTTCTTTCAAACAGTAAATGAGCGAAACTCAAAAATGCCTGTCTCAGATAAATGCCGTCCGTACGCCTGTCTAAACCCTAAAACGCTTGTCAAATGCGGCAAACGCCTGTCATAAAGTAACCCTAGTGTAAACTGACACACCGTATTATAAAGATAATATATTAAATAGACTAAGCTAGCTTCTAATTAACTACGAAAACATAGAATAAACCGTCACACGCTAAGTTAACTACAAGCTCCGGTTTCACTGCACCAGGAGTTGCTCTTAACCCGACACGGCAAACTCGCCGCAAGTTCCCACTCGAGTTAACTCGAGTGGTTCACATGAAGTTTTGATAATGAAAGCCTTTTTACGTTGTGTGCTGTCCGACCTGTATATGTGATACAGTTTTCGTAATTAGTACACTTAATAATAGCGATATAAATTGAATTTGTAAATAAGTATTTAAGCACCAAAAAAACACGACAGCATATTTTGTATTTTGTGGACGCCATGTTTGATTTTTTGCCATAAAATTTATCTCTATGACACTAGGAATTAAGATCAATTTAACGACACCTCGCACTTTAAAATCGGCCGTATGAAAACGTATAGAAATCTACATACATACACTCTAAAAACAGTATCCTCTTGCCTGGGTTAGTCGGGTAATAACTATTTAAACGACGACCTGTTTGGTGTAGCGGTTAGCAACTCTGGCCACTATACCAAAAGGTTGCGGGTTCGAATCTCGCTAGGGGCATATGTTTGTGTGACGAATACGGACATTTGTACCCGAGTTATGGATGTTTTCATTTATAATAAGTATTTATTTACAAAAAAAAAATGTATTTATGTAGTATATCAACCATCTGGTATTCACAACACAAGCCTATAGTTGCTTACTGTGGAACTAGATGGCGCTGTGTGTATGTCTAAGGATATTTTTTTTTTGTAACCAAAAACCCGACAGCATTTTTTGTATTTTGCGGACGCCATGTTGAATTTTTTACCATAAAATGTATCCTATGACACTCTGGGTGCCAAGGCGAATCTAACGACACCAATGCGCTACGAAATCGGTCACGCCGGCTTGGCTACAGGATTTTGTTTTTTTATGCACAATGGTTGGTACTTGACCTCAATCACACCTGATGTTAAGTGAAAATGAGGTCGAAGGTGGAAGCGTACTGACCCGGAAACCCCAACATATTTGGGGGAGTGGCTATTATTATCTTTGACAACCGGACCACAACAATGCTATTAACATTGCTGCTTGGCGGTAGATTTAGCTAAGATGGTGGTAGCTAGCCAGGCGGACATTTAAAATGCTCTACCACCAACCAAACCGTACTAAACATGTACCCCGCTGGGGATCGAACCCGCGACCTCCGATTCGTAAACCCTATGTTGTTTACATTGAGCCACGGAGACGGTTAAAAATGGTTAAATTGACGTAACGAATGAAAGGTACCAGGATACCAGAAGTTACTAAAGGGTTATGCGTACGGGCGTGCTCGTGCGGGTGCGTCCCTGCTTCCCAATGATTTGCACAATTTTTCACCGCGTTTTTTATATCCAACTCATGTCAATATCACCGCCTTTAACGATGCAGTTGCATAAACAACTATTACGTATTTACGTTATGTTTTTGTTAGTTTTCAGTGCAGAGAATATTTTATATTTGTTTGTTATCACTTTTCGTTCGCGATCATATCGTATATGGAGAGTGAACCAATAGCCCTGTATCCACAGTCCGGGAGTGTGCATTTAGATTGTGGTCCAAGTATCAAAGCGGGTAAAGATACATATTTGCTATTTTGTTTAACATAATAAACGTTTGACCACAGAGAACAACTACAGCGTATTGATTGAAATTCACATCTACCAAGTTAGAAATTTTCAAGAAAAGAGTAAAAGAACATTATTTGTCATTATGATTTCTCCTCAGTATTATAGTAATTATTTAATTATTTATCATAATATGAGTATTGATAATGTACCTATATACTAGTTTATACTTCGTACTATATACAGGGCGTCCCACGGCTATGCCACATGGAGGGAAAGTACCTTGAATTTTGTAGATGGAACATTTTACTGAAAGAAGACATTATTTTAATTTAAAAAACAATTTAAACTGCATTCATAGATTTTTAAATAAGTACATGGTTGAACCGGGAATCGAACCCTTTATTTATAAAAAAAAATTACCATGTAGCTTTATCATACCGATCGAAAGGCTTCATCATAAGGATTATTTTTTGCTAAATAACATAGTGTCAGAAATAAAAGGAAGACCATGAATTTTAACATTAGATGTGCAATTGTGTTCAGAAAAATGAAAAGCTGACATTGCCGTAAGGACATACAACTGACATTATCATTACTAATACTAATTACCCACTCGAGAAGTATGCATCATTTCCCTATTATAATTTAAGTTCATGATAAAATGATAAAGAGATACGTAATTAGTAAGTAGGTACCTGGTTGTATGCCGTATCCTGAATCTGCCGAAAGACGCGTAAATGATTTTCTCCAGCGCAATGCGGCTGGCTGATTAGATTTTTTTTTATGGGGTTATGTAAAAAATTTAGTTTACAAGAACCAGTATCAAAGTGTCCACGAGCTACAAACAGAACTTCGACGTATTATTCTAAATATCTACCACAACATAATCAAAAAATCGACAGGGAGCGAAATAATCAAAAGAGTGCAACTTTGTATTGAACAGGAAGGGGCTCATTTTGAGCATTTGATAAATTGATTAATTTTGTATTAAAAATGTTAAAATTCATGGTCTTCCTTTTATTTCTGACACTATGTTATTTAGCAAAAAATAATCCTTATGATGAAGCCTTTCGATCGGTATGATAAAGCTACATGGTAATTTTTTTTATATAAAAAAAGGGTTCGATTCCCGGTTCAACCATGTACTTATTTAAAAATCTATGAATGCAGTTTAAATTGTTTTTTAAATTAAAATAATGTCTTCTTTCAGTAAAATGTTCCATCTACAAAATTCAAGGTACTTTCCCTCCATGTGGCATAGCCGTGGGACGCCCTGTATATTGGATAGGTTATGTGGTATATTTATTTATATTTATATATATTCATAAAATAATTTTCAATTGTTGTGTACACTATTTTCTGCCCAATCTAATAAACACTATGTATCTCTAATGTTTGCTGGTAGAAAACTCTATCGGAGTTAAGCTCGTCTTTGTACATTTTATATACAATGCATATTTCTGTAACAATTTTGTGTACAATAAAGATATTAAGATATTGATTTCATGAGCTATTGTGCTTGATATGTTGTGGATTGAACTATCATGAGAACAAAATTTCCTGGAGATCTGTCTGAGAGTTGGACTTTGTCAAACGTTGGACAGAATTGGACATCCAAGGATTAGAACAAGTCCAAGCTGTATGTCAGAGAGAACAGGCAATGGATGAGAAGAAATAGTGATGGATAGTACTGTAACATGTGTGTCATCACATAGTTTATTATCAAATTAGTCGATCGGAGACCGCTCTGGAGCGACGGTGCGAGCTCTCTCTCCAATGAATTTCCATTCCTTATTTAAAAATCTTATTCCTTTTTTAAACAACGCGCCGTCTACCACGGCCAGCGTCACACCACACGATCCCATGCGTTCTCCTTGGACCGACGCGATGCCACAGTACTAAAGTTAGATTCCCAGGAAGGCATTTTAAACCGTTTTTATCTCAAATGTTTCTGTACAAGATGCACATAAATTATAAAATTGTCTGATTTTTTACTTACTAATCATATTGCCCTTTGGTCCGTTTTCGTAATTTTGATTTCATAATTAGCAATGAAAGAGGAATTATTTTTCGCTGTTTCGTAATTAATTATTGAACAAGAATTTCTTTTCCGTAATAGTAATCAGATATTTTTCCACGTTCGTAGTTAATTACTAAACATATTCCTTTTTCGTAATTAATTATTAAACAAGAATTTATCTTCGACATATATCGAACTCTTTTGTTCCTGAAAACTAAACTGAAATAAAATAAAACAAAAATTTTCCTTTTTGATATTCTTTTCATCTGTCATTTGATTCATTCTAACAATTTTAAAAGCAAATTTTCAATATTATTATTTCTTATCAAATGAGTGTGAATTAGAATGAAATGCTCTTGGAATTGATAAAACCAATTTTCAAAGTACATGATATCAAGACAATTAGCAAGTTATGGCCGATTCTTCAGATTGCAGTGCATCAAATCGTTTAATAAATTAACTCCGGTTCGGTTTGTTGAATTATATCTATGTGCCTTGTATTCTGACAACGAATAAAGTTATTCTATTCTATATCAACACACTCGAAAAACATTACCCTCCTTTATTGGGCAGTTGGATAAAAAGACGTCAAATTAATCGGTGAAGACGTAATATTAAATCAAAATACGCGGCTCACTCATAACTTGCGGCACACCGTAAAAGCTTACCACACTAAAGTACACAACTTACCCTCCCGTGTGCGATAAATTTACGGTGCATGTGCTACGGGAATTTCGTTACAGCACCTCTAAACGTACGGATTTCGTACAGCGATTTTTGGCCGATGCAGTTTAGGGTTAAAAGTTTCATGTTTTTCGTTGAACTTTGTGTTACGAATTTCGAAGGTTCTGTATTCGAATCTATGGACTAGTTTAAATGATTTTCAAACAGTCTACTCCAATTAACAGAGATATGGAGTTATATTTGATTCCTTGGAAATAAATACACATTAGAAAACATTGGCCCAGATCTTCCTGAACCGGGTGATTTCGGTATGTAGTTAACATACCGAACATTCGCACTAAGCGGTTCGATTCTTCATTCATAATGCGAACAGCCAAGGCATGGAACTCCCTTCCGGCGTCAGTCTTTCCTGAATCCTACAACCTTGGGATCTTCAAGAGCAGGGTGAATAGGCATCTACTGAGATCGCGTGCTTCATCTTCGGCCACATCATCACTTCCCATCAGGTGAGATTGTGGTCAAATGCGTATCCAGTTAACCATAAAAAAAAAAAAAAAAAAAAAAAGGCTAAGTGCGTTTGCTCTTTGAACTGCAAGATTTAAACCTCAGCGAATGAGAAGCCAGCCTTCCAATCATTAGTATCTTCGAGCAGACGCTCAGGTATTTGTCAAAAAAGACAATGAGCGGGTTCCACCCCAAACGGAGCAAAAATATAATCGTCGACGGGACCAGTTGTGTCTAGTAATCTGTAAAACTGCCCTTTTCAGAAATAGCATGCGATGGCTCCAATTATATACAACAAGATACCTAAATCTATTAGAGATTCGGGCGATTTAAACATATTTAAGAACGTATTATATAAATTTTTAATCGATAAAACGTATTATACTCTCAAAGAATTTTTGAATGACAAATTCGTATAAATTGTTTCTGGCCAGGATTACGGATAATTAAAAAGTTCAAATTTGACTATCATTGCTATATAAAGGTTTTATATTTTTGTTGCCATATACATACCTACCTAATTATAATATGACATGATGACATTATTAATATGACATAAATGATTTAATACAACTTTTCCATCTTTGGTGTAGTTTAAGTAATTAGTATAATAAATAGTATGTAGAAAAATTGTTTTGTATGCCAATGTGCGGATCACAGCGCTCTGTCAGTTTTCTATGTAACATCACTTTATTGTATTTTACCTGTGTATCACAAATAAATTATTTGATTTGATTTGATTTCATTTGATTCACTGGGACTAGCATATTTGCGCCCCGGTTGAGGCTTGTGAAATCCTCTAGTATCAATAGTTCGATGATTAAGTCCGACGATTGGACTGTTGATACTTTTTAGTCTCATCAGCCCGATGATGCAAATGATTACAGATCATCGAACGTAACCCATCAGGGGTTATACTTCTACAAAAAAATCCTAAAACTTTAACGTTACGTCAAAAATGACGTATTTTTACTGGAATAATCATTATTGCGAAACAGTTGAGATTATTACTTGACGTCTATCTTTAATCATTGTTTCTGTTTAAATCACCCCACCAATTACTGAGTGAGTTTAAACGCGAAACCGCGTAAGTCTCTGATAAATATTGTTAAAGCCAACTTTAAGTTTTGTTAATGCTAGTTAAATCATAGCTTAATCCAGTATTATGCTGAGTTAAGTATTAATTTAAACAAAGTTTAACTATTCAAATTAGTTCGTGTAGAGAACGGATGTGATTGCACTTGCATGTTAAGTTGTGTTAAAATAGTGTACCATAATTCGTAAGATTAATCGCTTTAAATATACCTATTATTCTTAGAAAATGTTTATTTAATATCGTTCATCCGTGATTGAACAACAAACAAACATCCAAACTTTCGCATTTATAATTTTAGTTAGGTTAGATTCAGAACCGTTTAAGTTCTGCAGATATTTGAATAAAGCTAAGTTCAAATGCAGTCTGTGATGCGGGAAACAAATCAAATTGTGTTTGTGGAAAATTAAAAACTCTTTTTTTTTTTTTCAAATTCTCGTTGCGGCTGTTCCAGAATAATGACATCCATATTCCGAGAAACGACATCCATATTCCGAGAAAAGCTCTCGTTCTGCTCACTGCGATATTTTAATTTCGCGCAATTCAGCGCCTGGGGGAGGATTATATATTTTCTCTCCACCTTCATTCGAGATGTTTCGACCGTGACCCGATTAGCAGCCCTTCTCCAAAAAACTTTGAAAAACGTTCGGCAACTTCGCATTTTAATATGCAATTGTGTGTCTCATTGGTTCGTTGCTCTTATATTGTCTTTATTGTACACTATTAAATACTATTTTGTATTGTATTGTGCTATATTGTATTCGATTGCATTGCATTGTTTAGTTTTGTATATAATTCTTTATTGCCCACATAAGAAATACAAACAGATTACAGTCAGATAATATGTACAAAGGTGAGCTTATCTCTAAAAAGATCTCTTCCATTCAACCCTACCGGGGAGGTTAGAAATGTTATACGGGAGGAGGCACAAATAAAAATCGGAACAACGGAACGGAATACTAAGATATGTGCCTTGGGTATCTATTTTCAACTCCATATATAATTGGATCGGTCCTGCGCTCTCTGCATCCAGCGGCTTCCCGTGATCTTTACCAAAGCGTCGGTCCACCGATCGTTCTGGAGGCCTTTGTCCAGCAGTGGACGTCTTTCGGCTGATATGATGACGATGATGATATAATTGGATTGTATTGAAGCACAACTCCCAGACTGATGCTGTAGAGGATGTCCAGCAGTAGGCCACAGTATGTAGAAAACGACAGATGAAGATGAGCCGGCGGAAATCTTTGGAAATCGTTGTCAGGAACAACTTATAATTAAAAGGTATCACCTAAACAAATAACTCGATGAAATATTTAAAATAACTTTTATACTGAATAAACAGAATTTATGTTAGTTTTTAGTTTTCTTTAAAAAATAAGAGAAAAATACACGTCCAATCTTTTCAAGGGCAAATCACGAACTGACTAAACAAAAAGCTACACTGAAAGAAAGAGAGAGAGAGAGAGAGAGAACAGGCAGAGTTCAAATTTTGAATTTAAAATATTATGACTTAACTGAAAAAAGAAACAAACAAGGAGAATACTGCAAAAAGAGAACCAACGAGTCGCATGGCGTCTCGTTACAATATTGTGTTGTATTGTATTGTTTTGCATTATTTTGAATTGCATTGTATTGTATTTTAAGGGTAAACCATAGTGACCAATTTTCATACAAACTAATCGATCACAAGTAATAATATATTTTGCGATATTTTCTGTATTTCATTAAAAAGACTAGAGTCTAGTTTGCGTGAATGTAGTGATGTTGATGTTAAAAGTGATGAAATAATCCCACCAATAACTTATAAATTTAAACTGACTTCTTTAAACATGTTAGAACTAATTTTATTGTAACCATAATATTGGCTATTATCATGTAATGATACAATCGAAATATCCAACTAAAATGTTACCAGCTCGCACTGTAGATGCAAATAATTTTTTATTTTTTAAATTATCGATTACTCAGTAACAATTTGTACGATACGCCTCTAAATAGAGAATTGTACGCGAAATTCCATCGATAAATCTAAGGATTTCCTTTTTTTGTCGGCGCGAGTACATTTGAAAGATTTATTCCCGTCTCGCGATGGTTGTTATATAACGGAAGGAAAAAGGCGTTGTTACGTAGTTCGCTCGAATGATCGGCTTTAAATTTGAAATTCGAATTACTTTAACGCCTTTTCCGGGCCCGTAGAAAAATAGCGTGCGAAAGTGCTTAGGTTTTTTTTACCATGAAAAGGTAAAGATCTCATGCAGCATAATATGTTAACATTGAATATTGAATTAAACAATTACCAACTGCTCGTAAAACGTCAAATCGTAAACTGCCCAATTCAATCTCACTTGAAAGGCGGACTTCAGAGGTTGAAGATAGGAAAGCCGACTAAAGCGCTACGTTCATACTAGGTTTACGTTTAGGTTAGGTAAGGTTATTCGTGCCAAATATAAGTCGGAAAGTATGATTTTAACGTACGATTTCGTTGAAAACCGGCACGTTTAACGGGTACCGTCAAGGCAGTCTACCCTCGCGTTACATAGCTTTCGTGACCTACTTATAAAGCAGCAACAATTTCATCTTTGCTTTTTCTAAAGGACCATTTTAAAATCTGTTATGTCGTAGTTATATTTTCATATATGTGTCATTTCAAAGACATATTCAAGTATGCATTTATTTTTATTTTTGAATAATACAGAATCAACAGCATCATTATAAAAACTATATACAAAATTTATAAGCCAAAGTTATGCTACTCATTCTTATTAAATTTTCTTTATACTTTTGCACAAGAAATACAAACAGTAAATTGTCCGAAATATTTAATGTATGTAACACCCAACCGCTTCTGTTTAGGATGTCTCTGACACCCCATATGAAATAAATGTTGTGACGTTGTATTCTGTACAGTACATAGGCATACTGTTTCCCGTAGGGGCAGGCAGAGACCATAGACATCCACTTGCTACGATCCTGACACACCTCTTACATGCTCGTCGGTTTACTGTACTCCTGGCTTGGCCTTTCTTTAAGACGTCCCCTATTTGATCATGGTACGTTCGCCGTAGTATTTCCCTACCAACACTACCATTGACATTCACATTGTATATCTCTTTCGTTAGTCTTCTTTCATTCATCCTCTCCACATGTCCAAACCATCTCAGCATACCTTTTTCCATCTTTGTCACTACGTCTTCTTTCACACTGCTTAACTACTACTATATAGGGTGTATGTAGGCTACTATTTATATAGGGTGAAATCGAATTCTCGCAACCGTGAAACCATTCAGTTCACTGCCGTTAACTGATCAGCTGATGTCAAAAACATCCGAGAGATCATTGACTTCTCAGATCTACTTACCTATAGTATACATTAAGTTAAATATTAAATTAAAAATTCTAATGCAGGCTTAGTATATTTGAGCAATATACCAATAACAGTAAATTAAGTATGTACGCAATCAAAAATAGTTGTAGTACAAAACCAAGTACTTCTCGGTTTCATTTTCACATTTTGTACTTCTTGTACTTAATAACAAACAAACAAAATAATCTTTATTGTACAACAATAAGAAACATAAGAAAAAGGGGATAGTACAATTTGGCGGCCTTATCACTAAAAGCGATCTCTTCCAAGCAACATTTGGGTTAGGAAGCATTACGGACATGATATGTAGGTAGCGTGCGCGGTAAAATAATTTTAATAAAAAAAAAATCAGCCATATAAATACATACGTTAATTGAATACATACAAACATAATATACATATACCGGGCGTCCCAAAGTTATGGGACATGAAGGGGAAGTACCTTAAATATCGTAGATAGTGAATTTTGCTCAAAGAAGACTTTATGTTATTTTTAAAAGTTAGTAATTCTGCATTCATAGATTTTCTAAAAATTACTTGCTTCGGCTGGGAATCGAACCGACTTAAATGTGAAAAAAAAAACACCCTACTTTTATGATGCCAATCGAAAGAATAGCTAAAAAATAATAACTCTGCCTAAGTAACATAGTATTTTAAAAGAAAGGAACAACATAAAATGATTGAGTCAAATTTCAAGAAAGTTGGATTGGAGGGGATACGTGAAAGATATGCTATACAAAAAGCGATACGAGAACGTAGGCGAGTTGCAAACAGAATTGTGCCATATCACATCGAGTGTTCACCATAAAATGATTAGAAAATCAACAGGCAGCGGGCTCATTAAAAGATTGGCGATTTGCGTAAGACAAGAGGGATCACATTTTGAGCATTTAATTAATTAATTTACAAAAAAATACCTACTTAATTGACTACGGCAGTTTCATGTATGTTTTTTATTTGATTAAAATGATTAATTTCACGTTGTTCCTTTCTTTTAAAATACTATGTTACTTAGGCAGAGTTATTATTTTTTAGCTATTCTTTCGATTGGCATCATAAAAGTAGGGTGTTTTTTTTTTCACATTTGAGTCGGTTCGATTCCCAGCCGAAGCAAATAATTTTTAGAAAATCTATGAATGCAGAATTACTAACTTTTAAAAATAACATAAAGTCTTCTTTGAGCAAAATTCACTATCTACGATATTTAAGGTACTTCCCCTTCATGTCCCATAACTTTGGGACGCCCTGTATATATATTAAATAATATATATTAAAAAATAATACATAAAATATATAGGTACCTATATTAAATTTATACTAATTAAATATATAGTATGAAACGAAAAGAGGATAGATAGAGGAGCTAGAGGGCTAGATACAACTCCTTCACTTGAGCCTTGAATACGTTCAGTGAGTGAGCACGTCTAACTGATAGTACAAATAGTTTGTACTTCTTGGATATCGCGTATACATACCCTTTTTGGTTATACCCCGTCATCATCATCATCTTTCTGGTCCCAATTTATTTGAAGTCACCGCGTACGTCATTTTCTTCCAATGTTCTCTCTTTTAGATTTGTTCTAACCTAATTATTTTTGGTTACACCCTGTATATAACGTTAATACTGAGAATACTACAATTTTACTGAAATGGAATCTCATTTTATTTTATTACAAATATCCGTGCAATTTTGAATATAGTAATTTGTTTGAGCTGAGAATTTTATCGAGAAAAAATTGCTTAAGAAATCAAACATTGGTTTTTAATGCGTTTAATTTTTTTTATAATATTGTGACTTCAATTATAGGAACTTTTTTTCTCTATCATAAAATCTGTAACACCAACCCCCTCAGAACTCGTTATCAAGGGCAAATTCCCACTTGAGATCAAATCGAGGCTTAGGTAGGTTAGTGGAGTGCTGTGCTGCAGGCACTACATTTATTTTGTAATTACTACGATATTGTCATTATAGTTTAATTCGGTTTTTTACCCGATCGTCCAAGGAGGGTACTATTTTCGGGTGTATGTATGTGATGATTGGAGTGCAAGGTGTCATCAGATTGGACTTGATCTCCAGAGAATTCTAGAAAAAGAAATTGAGTCGGGTTTTTTGGTTTTTAAATACTTATTCGTTATATAATGTTGAAAATTCCTAGATTTTCCATTTTTCCCTAATTAGTAATAACAGCTATTAAATTTTTCTACAACACTATTCCTAAATTTCTACTCAATCGGGAATCCGTCCGAAATCGACGGCCATCCCTAAACCGTGACTTTTGCCCCCGGAATTGACGCGCGGCAAGGGGGAGGGGGGTATTGATCGCTTGCTCCCGACCACTTCGGTTCCACTTCGGGCCCGCTCGCGTTCGCTCGGCCCATCTCCGCCGTCATACTAGCATTGCTTGCCAACTTTTGAATTTTCCCTCAAAAATTTGGAAGGATTGGTATATTTTATCAATGAATGCTACTATCTTTAAAATTCCTAGTAATTATAGATATTTTTTGAATGATATATCTCTTTTAAGCATTAGATTTGTACGGAAACATTGCGTACAGCAAAGAAATACAGCTAGTTAAAGTTTTAATATGAACGTCAAAATATATTAATCTTTCAGTCGGTGATAAACTTTGGAGATTTGTTGTAACTTTCGTGTTATTTTGACATTGGTGGCAACACTGATATGCGGCCTCCGTGGTCAGTTTGCGTGTCAACTTTACAGGAGTTTGATTTAAAGTTTAATTGGGACAAGGTTACGTCGTTTTGAGGCGCGACATTAACATTAACCAAATTCGCCTATTGGAATAACCAATAATTAGTGTATTTCTTAAAGTTAAGTTATTATTGGAAATTTCACTGTTTCAAATAAGAGTAATAATAAGAGTGATACATTGTTAGGACTAAAATAATAATAAATAAATAAATATTTCTGACACTTACACCAATCATCTAGTCCCAAACTAAGCAAAGTTTGTACTATGGATACTAGATAACGGATAAACATACATAAATATTTATATAAACATCCATAACTCGAGAATAAATGTTCGTATTCATCACACAAACATTTATCCTTCGCGGAATTCGATCCCGCAACCGTTAGTTTCGCTGACGGGGTCAGTATCCACTACACCAATCGGTCATTTCTTAAAGTTAAGTTATTATTGGAAATTTCACTGTTTCAAATAAGAGTAATAATAAGAGTGATACTTTGTTAGGACTAAAATAATAATAAATAAATGAATATTTCAGACACTTACACCAATCATCTATACACAAACTAAGCAAAGTTTGTACTATGGATACTAGATAACAGATAAACATACATAAATATTTATATAAACATCCATAACTCGAGAATAAATGTTCATATTCATCACACAAACATTTATCCTTCGCGGAATTCGATCCCGCAACCGTTAGTTTCGCTGACGGGGTCAGTATCCACTACACCAATCGGTCGTCGTCGATCGTCGGTTTATAGGGGCAAAACGTTTTTTTTTGCTTTTTTTTTATGCACCACGGGTTGGTACTTGACCTCAATCACACCTGATGTCAAGTGAAGATAAGGTCGAAGGTGGAAGCGTACTGACCCGGAAACCCCAACACATTTGGAGGACTGCATGGCTAACCTCTGACAACCGGAACACAACAACGCTATTAACATTGCTGCTCGGCGGCAGATTTAAATAAGATGGTGGTAGCTAGGCAGGCGGACATTTAAAATGCCCAACCACCAACCGAACCGAGTACTTAAACATGAACCCTCTGGCGATCGAACCCACGACCTCCGAATCGTAAGCCCAATGTTGTTTACATTGAGCCACGGAGGCGGTTAGAGCCACGCTGTTGCGATCTGTAGTAAAAACTAATTTAAAGCTACGAGTATTCTTAATTTCTCCATATTATCTCTGAAATACAATTTTAATGGTTTCTTTAGTTAAATATTTGTAAATGATTTACACTCAGTGTCAGTGGTGTCGATTCGGATGTATACCAACTAAACTAAACTAAAACCAGTTTTGGAGTGGTGCCGTCGCATCGTACTATGCCAAGGAGAAAGAGACTACTACTGTAAAACTGGTTTTAGTTTAATTTAGTTTAGTTGGTGTACATCCGAATCGACACCAGTGTAAAGATTTTTAAAATTGAGATTTTCCTTCAAATACGAATTTAAATCGAATACTGTATTAACTTACTTATTTCAAGAACTGAATCCTAATCGGTGCTTACGGGAGGGGCTTGAAATCAATCTCAGGTGGCGACTAATCCGACACGGGTCATGTAAACTTACATCCGCAAAATTACATTCAAAAGGCTAAGCTTACGTTTTTCCAATAAAGTTCCCATTGATGTAAAAAATCTTTAATTCAATCATTTTAAATATTCTATAAAACAGAAACTTATTAAGAAATCATATTCGTACATAACCGGCTTGTACCAGCCTATTCACAATTAATAATGAAATATTATTGTGCTTTTTGTAATATAAAAACCTGTTTATAAAAGAGCAACCCCTCGAGTTTCTTGCTTGTTCTTTTCAGAGAAAAATTGCCTTTTGAACAAGCAGTAGCTTAAAAAATGTAAAATCTGACTATTTTAAGTATTCCCTATGCACCTACAAAATAAAGCATTTTTGGCTTTGATTTCATGCTGCTGCGTGGAGGCAGCATTTTCCTATCCCCTTATTTTATATTGGACAGAAAGACCTAGTAAATTCCTTTTATTTGTTTAATTAACAGATTCAAAAAAAGGAAATTCTCAATTCGGTACTTATCGTAATGTTAGGAGACAGCTCTGTTAGTAGTGAATATATATATTTTTTTGTTTTTTGTTCAGAGTGCTCCCAATGACTGCAAATTAACCAAAGTTTGTGTTAGAGCTTTTTCTTGCGTAAAAAAGAGCTATCTAATTCGCATTGAGTCTGGTGGATTACGTCACAGACCCTGTTCCAGTGAGAGAAGGCTCCCCAACAGTGGGTACATAGGCAGCGCATATGGTTGAATGTATGTCATATAAAACAACTTGATTGCTAAGACGAAAGCATACAGTCACAAGGGATACCCCTAATACAATTCACAACAGAACGACAAAGTACATGTTCCTTGATAAGCTCGAAGAAGATTGGGACGTCTTTTCATGCAAATATTGCAAAAGTACAGTCAGCATTGTGTTTAATTTGGCACTTCTTTTCTTTACTTGAGAATGTTGTGCTATTTGAATCCTGTTTAACAACATTATTGCAGGGACCAGGAAGCTCCAATGAAAACCAGCGTTGTAGTCGTTTTTCTCCTCTCGACTACAACAAATGCTGAGATGGGGTCCTGATTTGATACCACTTTGGGACACCGAAAACTAGCTACTGCATACTTTAGATTAATGTTTCATATTTTTATGTTGTTTTATTGGGTCTTTACCTATGAAATTGGTGTTTTTTTTCTTCGTTAATCATATGTACCAATTCCTGCGATTTTCAAAGCTATATCCAAATTTGTTTTTTATTTGGAAAATGGAATATTATTTCAAGGTTTCACATGAAATATTTTTTAATTTCTGGGCTAACTCACATAACAAAAAATAAATGAAAAGAGCTCTATTCATGTGCTTCCCATAATCATGTCTTAGATTCGCTGAAACTTTTATAAAGCGGTTACTTTTAAAAATTAACGCTGCCTATACTTAACTTAATGTTATCCGATAATACACACAAAGTTTAGCTAAATTTGGATTTGCCGTTCCCAAAAAAAATCAAAAATGTTTGTATGGAGAAAACAGTCTTAATGAAATTCTTCATACAAAACACCAATTTCATAGGTAAGGACCTAATATTTAGTACATACATTAATTAATTGTACTGCTAGCAAACACTTCGATGTCAGACAGGACGCCGCCCCAGTTGCTATGTCAGTACGAGCTCTACCCAACATAAGTGTCGCTAAATGGATCAAATATAGTTTCCTTATTCTTAAGACATCGTGTTCCCGTATTCCAAATGGCTTGTAAACTTTAAAAGTAAATAAGAACAGAAATCACAGAACATTTGTTTATCACTAAAATTGCTTGTGTTTTATTGCTGCCTAACAAAGCATAGAAGTATTTGCTTTTGACGACCTGTTTGGTGTAGTCGTTAGAAACTCTGCTACTATACCAAATGGTCGCGGGTTCGAATCCCGCTAGGGGCATATGTTTGTATAATGAATACAGACATGTGTTCCTGAGTTATGGATGTTTTTCATTTATACATGTATTTATTTACAAAAAAAAATGTATTTGTGTAGTTTATCAACCATCTGGTAATCCATAACACAAGCCTAGATGCATATTGTGGACCTAGATGGCGCTGTGTGTTTGTGCAAAGACATTTTATTATTTATTATTATTTATTTGTCGATGTAAACTCGCACAATGTTTGTTTAATTTATTTTGCCACCGAGTGTACAGGGGTTGTACAATATAGACAATTCGATCTAAGACGGTTTTGGAACTAAATTGGCGCTTGTCTGTACCCTTTTTATTGGCGATTGGAAAGTTGACGCTGGAAGAAGGGTAGTTGCGTCGGAATACCGATATGTCGATAACTAAGCTGGACCACTTTCTAGTTTATTTATACATAAACACGTGACCTCAATAGGTAAAAGGAAACCTTACAGGATTACTTCGTTGTACGTCTGTCTGTTTATCATATTTTGGTTGATGGTATGGCATTTTAAATGTCCGCCTGGCTAGCTACCACCATCTTATCTAAATCTGCCGCCAAGCAGCAATGTTAATAACATTTTAACTACAATTGGCTCACCCCTGTCACGTGTGAGATCTGTTTATTTCGTAAGGTGAACGTACATTTTGCTTTTGCTGCATTGTGGAGATACCCCAAACACTAATGTTTGGGATATCTTTGACCACCCCACTTGGGATAAAAGTCGTAGCCTTATGTATGTTATTTTAAATATAGTTCTATTCAAATGAGGTCACAAATCCTTTTCATTTAGCAAACACACAGCCGTATTCTGGTGGTAACCGCCCGTCGGAAATCTCCGAGCACACCCCCATCCATACACGCTTAATTGAAAAAGTTAAATGGGCCATTTTCGTAAATCGTTTCGTTTTATTTTTCTAAAGTGTCGTATCTCAGAATAGGGCCATATAAATTTTTACGGCGTTTCTCACGTGTCGCATCAGTTTTTTTTTTCATTTTCTGCTGTAAATCTTTGAGTAATGATTTTTTATGCTCTAGTTCCATAATTACTCTCTCTATCTCTGTCTCTGGCCATGCTTTGAGATCTATAGATCTTCCGCAACAATTTTTTTTTTTTTTCATATGAGACGGCGGCAAACGAGCATGCGGGTCACCTGATGGAAAGGAAATGAAAATTGTTTCATATTCGACACCAATATGCTTTTTAACCGACTCCAAGGAGGTTCTCACTACGATTGTATTTGTTTGTATTTGGAACGCGATATCTTCGTCAATTATTAACCGATTTTGATTATTTTTTTTGTTAGGAGAAAATGTTAATCAATCCATCAATCAATCAAGTACACTTTATTGCACAAAATTCTACATTACACTTCTTAAATATTGCTTCAAAAAAATTATAATTGTACAACCAGGCGGTCTTATCGCTATTAAGCGATTTCTACCAGACAACCTTTGATTATATTAATGATTTTATCATACACCATTCATCATATCATTATTAAAATGTAAATGTTATTAAAATATATATATCTTGAAATGTAGGTACACGAATATATTGATAATCCTCTTATTACATTCTTCATCATTTATTTATTTATTAGGATCACCTACAGCACTTACATTTTACATTGGTGAAAATAATTATAACAAAGTAGTGTTCAAATATACCAACAACAGGTGAACACAGCATTCACAAGACTAATAGCTACAGAAAGACACTAAATTATTAATACGCGAGATATGTCGACAACGCTTTAAGCGGATTTGGTATACAGCAGAAAGTACAAATACAATTGGTTATCGTCTAAATAGTCTCCGTAGCTCGCCCTTAAACTTACCAATTAATAAAAAGAAAATGCCGAGGTCAGGCAAAGCCGAGTTCACTTCGTTGTATTCAGTACAGATGCGGGTAAGTGGTGAATGACTACCTGAGTTAGTTCTATTTGAATCGGTGTAAAATATCCTGGTGATCGGATGTCTTTGAAGATTATACGGAATTGAAACCATGAGTCGCTCGAGCAACGGTTCACATTTAACGGATGCGTTAATGATCCTGTGTAGGAACGTCAAGTCGTGCGATCATCATCATGAGATCATCATTATAGCAGCCGAAAGACGTCCACTGCTGGATAAATGCCTCCCCCAAAGAGCGCCACAATGATCGGTCCTACCCTGCCCGCATCCAGCGGCTTCCCGCGATCTTTACCAAATCGTCTCTCCACCACGTGGGGGACCTGCCCACGCTGCGTCTTCTGGTGGGTGGTCGCCACTAGAGTATCTTTCCGCCTCAACGGCCGTCGATCTTACGAACAATGTGCCTCCGAGCATAACTCTCTTTCTCTTTTGGGTGACCTTGAGCCTTCTTATGAGGACCATGAGCGACTGCCCATAGTGAGTATTACACTGATATAATGAAAATCTTACTAATATTATCGTACAAATGTAACCTTAAGTATGTATATGAAACAACAAATTTATAAAACACAATTAAAAATACCTATATCTTATAGAAAAAATACTCCGTCCAACTCGCTTCCGTGAGGCATAGTACCTAGTACGCTAGCGCTATTGCCCCGCTGAATGCATAAGCTCAGCTGCTGAGCAAAGTAGGCACCAGCTCTCACATCTCCGTACAAATTGTTCGTATGAATCTACAATGTCTCATATAATGTTACATACAACGAAAGAATACAATCACCTAAATATCCCAAAGCCTCATTGATATTTCCTGCTCGGAATTTTACTGTTATATCTCACTATTTACGTCCAGTAAACAAGTCATAAATTAACCAAGTGGACACTGCTGATAGATTAGCTGGGGGACGAGATGGGGACAACAGAAAGAGAAAAATAAATAGTAACTCTTTTTATGTACTCGTAAATATTTAGACCAAGTAGTAATGGTAACAATACATACATACATAATGCTCACGCCTATTGTCTGTTGGAGTAGACTGCTGATTTCCGCTTGCAACGATACTGACATACTACTTTTGTTCTTGCAGTATCATCAAATATTTCATACAGCGGTCGTCTGTTAGTAGTTTTTTTTTATCCGTAACGGGTTAGCACTTGACCTCCATCACACCTGATGTTAAGTGAAGATGAGGCCGAAGGTGGCAGCGTGCTGTAATCGTCAGTACGCTTCCACCTTCGTCCTCATTTTCACTCAACATCAGTTGTAATTGAGATGAAGTGCTAACCCGTTGTGCATTAAAAAATCAATTGGTGATAAATACGAAAATTTATTGCCGAGCCGTGGATGTTTAATAAATTTTTATCGAGTATCCATAGTTTGCTTTGCTTAGTTTGGGACATGACTGGTGTATGTGTCCGAAACATGTATGACAATTATTTACATACCTATTCAAAACAAAGTTAAACCCGTATTAATAAACCGTTTTCTAGATCGAGAATAGTTTTGTGACCGGTCTCAAGTAAACGTATTGATTAATAAACCTTACTTGAGACCTGAAACGCACGTGCATACTCAAGCAGTGCTCACTTGAGACGTTCACGTTTCACGTATTAATAAACGAAACTCAAGGCTATCATTCATTCGCCGCTGAGGCGAATACTTGAGAAGTGATCTCAGCTGAGTAGACCTCAAGATTGGTTTATAAATTAGCACGGAGCTTGAAATAGCGTCAACTTCTTAATGATACCGGCATTTAGTGTACTTTGCAATAAAACTACAAAGAGTTCAAAGTCAAAGTTGCGCAAATGTAAAAAAGAGAATAAAAACAATAGTACATTTTTAATATATTTATCAGAACGATCCCTTCTGACGGTTAAACGTTTATGTGTGTAATTCGTGTTACGTAACCCTAAAACTGCAAGGGGGCATTTTATACCATCGTAAAGCAATCATAGGGTTATAACTCACTTGTTAGCTATTACGGTTATACAGTTATTGTGTGGTTAAATCGTAAATTATTCCGATTCAGTGCACAGTGTCTGCATTTATTAAGTCACAGTGTTCCCCGAAGGTGGTTGCTTATATGATGTTCAAGGTCAACCAAAGCAGCAATGGAGAGAGCTATGCTCGGAATCTCCCTCCGGGATCGAACCAGAAATGAGGAGATCCGCTAGAACCAAGGTGACCGATATAGCCCGAAGCATTGTCAAACTTAAGTGGCAGTGGGCGGGGCACATTGCGCATAGAACTGACGGCCGTTGGGGCGGACAGATTGTCAAGTGGTAACCACGCAGCGGAAGACGCAGCGTGGGCCGCCCACGAGGTGAGCCGACGATTTGGAAGAGATTGCAGGAATCCTCTGGATGTGGGCTGCGCAGGACCGATCATTGTAAAGATCTTTGGGGGAGGCCTTTCTCCAGCAGTGGACGGCTTTCGGCTGATGATGATCCACAAAACTAAACTCTCTTTTTCCCTATTTGTGTTTTTGATAAAACGGTAATTATTGTCGCGATTACGAACACCCAGAGCACAACAACACTAGGTAGACTATACATAATGAAATTCTAGGAGCTCTGAAGGGCTCTAGCTGAACATCAGGGTCCTACCGCTATAGGATCCATACTGAGCGATGGCGCAATTAAGCAGAATTATTGTACGGTCGAATGTTTTGATAATATGCAAATAAACTTTTCATCGAATATAATTCTAATATTTATTTATTTATTATTTATTATTATTTATCTATCTATAAAAATTTAAATTAAAATAATACTATCTAGAAAAGGTTGGCTGGTGAAGCAGTTACCAATAACGTTATCAATATTGTTGCTTGCGTGAAATGGTGTTAACCGAGCACCAAACATGTACGCTGCCAGCAGCGTTCCCAGGAACCGAATCTGTAATCCACTTTGCATACCTTATGTAATTTGAGCCACGGATGCGGTTAACTGCGGATGGTTCAACAATATTTATTTTTCAATAATAAATTCAATTTTCATTATTAAAAGACCTCGTCGATATCCCGTTGGTAATATTTCAATAGCCATGTTTCTGCACTTGAAGGCAATTCATGGCCAGAAATAAAACTGAGTACTCCACATTATTCAAATTTCGTTTGTTTAGACGCTGTAAGCGGCTCTTTTTTCGCATGATTTTTCACCAAAGAGGGATCTTTCTATCCGAAAACGCTATGTTCCCAGATAATGGAATGAAAATATAAACATTACTTGACTGGTAGTTATCTAGATATAAAACATGTCGATTTTGTTATATATACACGTGGAAAAGATTACAACGACGTAGAAAGATGTCGAACAAAATTATAATGAAGGTTACATTAAAAGTTTTTTTAAGCAAGTCGGATCAAGCACACCTGATATTAAGTGAAAATGAGGCCGAAGGTGGAAGTGTACTGACCCGGAAACCCCATCTTATTTGGAGGATTAGCGATCTCATCTCTGACAATCGGAACACAATAATGCTATTAACATTGCTATTTGGCGGCAGGCTTAGAAGAGATGGTAATCAAACCGAGTACTTGTACATGTACCGCGCTGGGGATCGAACCCGCGACCACCGATCCGTAAACCTAATTGTTGTTTACATTGAGCCACGGCGACGGTTAATTTATTTAAATAATTTATTATGCATCAGTTCAGGACCTGTCTAAGAAATATGATAACTTCGTACATTGTAACAAAAGGCAGCGTAGTTAGACAAGCTGTTAGGAACGTTGTTTCTAAAAAGTGCACATCTATAGAACGAAACACGTGACATGGTTTCAAATACCGTCCAAATGGATCGTGCAGTTATGGAATAATAAGTAGGGCTTACCATACAATTATAGCGTGACCACCACTCCGCGGCGAATTTTGGAGGGCCAACGGAGTACTCCGCTAATTCTTTTTTATGATCTTTTTATTAGAGTTCGGAAAGCTGCTTGAATGTGACTCGTTAAAAGTCTCGCAGCCTTAAAAGGAGTTCTTTAAAGGAATTCTGGAGAGCGCTTCATTTATTTGTTCCGTTCATTACTTACTTAATATTTAAATTTACTTTTTCATATAGCTCCCGAGTTCGGTTGAAAGGCCCTCTGTACCGTTCTGTTCTCGCAAAGAATTTTCCAATAATCTCCTCTTTATTGAGTAAGCAACACGGTTTAGGATAAAAGGAATCCGGTGATTAAAACGGCTGTTTATGAATATCGGGGAATTCATAAAGAATATTCTTTATTTTTGTCCCCAAATTTACATAGTGGGTTGCTTGGGATCATGGGTCCTTTAAATCCGTATTAGGGTAGGTATCAGGTTCCGTTTTCACTACGTTTCGATCATTATTGATACAGGAGTTTCCTTTAATTAAATGTTGGCGTTATATTCATTTTTTGTGGAGAGTTTATGGACTACGATCTGAATTTTTGAGGGTTCTGTGGCGATTATCACTTATGCTTTTTTTTCTGAACACGTTCACGGACCCTGAACCAGCCACAATAGAACTTTTATTGTTATTACGTCTATAGGCGTTCACTGTCCGTTAACGTGTTAACTTGATTATGCCTTACTGTGTCCTATCACTATCACTATCCACTACACTAATCGGTCGTCAAATTTAATAACAATAATAAGCGTACCTGATGATAAAGGTACAGGTACGTGCAGATTATGCATAATAAAATGAAGCATATTGATATAAATCACAATGTTGTCCAGTAGCAAACAAACGATTCCCATAACAACACAGCATCAATAAGATTTAAACCGAAGCACTGGCTGATAAATGAACTGGTCGGCACGGCCACTGGGTAGGAAATTGATATTTTACTCGGATCGCCGACCGTCGGCCCACTGTGCGGAAACATTCACAATCTGATGTATGTTTTTTAGACCTTTCTCAATACCCCGCATGTTATTGACAAAACAATTTTTATTTTGTACCAACTCAGCACAACTAAAGCACTCTTAGAGTAGTCGCATTTATTATTCATTTTCGGGTAAGGATTGGATGGGAATTTCGTCATTTTATAATTTAAAGTTTTGGTATTTAGACTATTAATTTAATCCATTCAACTAATATTAGGTCCTTACCTATGGAATTGGCGTTTTGTATGAAGATTTTCATTAAGACTGTTTTCTCCATACAAACATTTTTGATTTTTCATTTGAATCCAAATTTAGCTAAACTTTGTGTATATTATGGGATAACATTAAGTTAAGTATAGGCAGCGTTAATTTTTAAACGTAACCGCTTTATAAAAGTTTCAGCGAATCTAAGAAATGATTATGGGAAGCAGATGAAAAGAGCTCTGTTCAATTTTTTTTTATTAAGTGATTTAGCCCAGAAATTAAAAAATATTTCATGTGAATCCTTGAAATAATATTCCATTTTCCAAATAAAAAACAAATTTGGATATAGCTTTGAAGATCGCAGGAATTGGTACATATGATTAACGAAGAAAAAAAAAGTCCAATTTTATAGGTAAAGACCCAATATTATAAATAGGAAAGTTTAGAAATTACGGAACTGATTTGTCTGAAATTGGGTAAGTACACACACATGTAGAAATAACCCCGGAAACATGGAGTACTTTTTACCTCAGTAAATGATTCCCTAGAGATAAACCGCAGGCGAAAACTTAGTACAACATAACTATCATCGAAGGGTGACTCAGTAAAGCTGTTGAATGTCAGTCTACCTAGTCTAGTTTCATCTACCAAAACCAGTCATGCAAAACATCTCCTGGAACAAAAGTTAGAGAAATGACTCAAAGGCCTCACATTGACTGATACGGAAAAACTGCTGAAGGTTGTGAGCTAAGAAGTTCCACATAGACCTCAGATTTAATGTATGTACCCATGACACAAATATAAAATATACCACCCTACCACATAGTTACACATGTACACCAACACGTATACATATTCACACCCACTCGGACACCTGCAAGCGAACACGTTCGTCACCATTAGTATTGAAATTGCAACTATCCTATAATTTACAATACAAGCCAAAACTACAACTAAATAATTCTAAAATTAAGACATCTGTTACTGGCTCCTGAGAAACTTACCGTCTTATTCATAAAAAAATTATAAACGCTTTATAAGCCTGTTTTAGTTAAAGTAGGTATGTTTTGTCTCTGTCGTTCATAAGGAAATGTTGCAATGAAAGAAAGTGACAAAACATACTTTAACTAAAACAGGCTTATAAAGCGTTTGTAAATTTTTATGTATAAGAGGTTAGCATTATTCTACAAATTTCTTTAAAAACTATAACTATTTTCTAATATGTATATCTTTACTATTATTTTAAACATTATTCTTTCCATTATTTCCTGATAGAATCCTAGTCAGTGTTACACTTTATGTAGATATTTCTTTCTTTTCCCCTTGTAGAATATTATTCTCCTCAAAGCTTTTAAAGCTTCTCTCCTTTACGTAACACTATTTGAAACATAACCGGAGGCTATTACTAGTGAAATATATTACGGGAAAACCTGTTCATGACCTCATACTGAGTCTTTATCTATTACAGATTTCCTCCTTCGACAAAAACTATTTGTTATTGTAACCCCCTTTCACCCCCGGAGTTGTTCCTTTTAGTGGGTATTATACGGAAGGGGAGAGATTGAGAGTTATTTTAACAAATGCTTGTTTCCTTACGGCTAGTATGGCTGCATATGTCCTGTTTGATTGATTCTGCAGTGATTTTTGTGTAGTTGTACCTCACTATTATCTAAGCACTCGTGCACTGTATTGAAAATTTTTGCAGTAGTACCCTACCCTCGCTTTCTTCTTTCTTTTCTTTCGCAAGGCACTAGCTGAAAATCAGTGTCTTACCGCTATAGGTGAGGATCCACACTGAGCGATGGCCCAATTGTGGTACAGATACACATACAACTCTATTATAAGGTGTAACAGTTGTACTTAATTTTAGTTTTTATTTTTATTACTGTGAAATAAGGCTACATTTTATAAGAATAACACCAAGCAGAATTATTGTTGCTTCGAATGTTTTTGTCTGTGTTTCTGTAATATACAAATAAACGCTATATCTATCTATCTATCTATCACAGTTACATTGGCTACTCGTTTACGATTAGCGAAGTTAAGCAATGTCTGTCGCGGTTATAGTCCTTGGATGGTGATCACTTATGGCATTTTCATACGAATGTTTCTGTGATCCGTTTTGTTAAGCTTCCTCCCGTGCCAATAATTGAATGTAGAGACGAATACGACAGAAAACTTTTGAAATATATGATTTTTTTTAAGAAGATATTGATGTGTAGGCAATTTTATAAATGTTCATACCATTTTGGTAAATATTGCACTAGTAATATGGTTACAACTAGGGATATAACTATAAAGTGAGAATTTAGAAAACCCCCGAAAGATCGAAATATACCAAAAAAGCTATGTTAGATGCTAAATATCTTCGTAAAGGCTTAATCAAATTTCATCATACATGGCTAAGAACCCAAGACTAGATACACACACGTAAACACACACACACTCACACAGATAACACCCATCGTTTTCGTCATGGTTTAAAATACGGATAACTTTAGATTTTTTTCTATAGTTCTGACAAATTAAATAAAATTTGAGAAAATCACATCACTCCTCATTATTATATTATTTCAAGGAAAAAATACCATAGTTAACGAACAAATTGGTTACAATATCTGTCGGATCCACAGTATTTAGGTAAGGGAAGATAACCCATGAGTCAAGTCGGTGGCATTATGATTATTTTGTATCGAGCGCGCTTTATCCGATTATATTTCGGGAGAAGAAATATCTTGAGAATATCCTGAATATTGACATATATTTTTTAGATTGCAGAACTACGTGTAGTTTTCGGTGCATCCAATAACATTAAATAGGCCATGTCATTTTAGCCCCTTGATAGTAGTGTAGGTTCTACAATAACATCCAGCGATAAGCTTTCAGGGACGTGAAACGTCAAAAGCTTGCAGTAAGCTGCACCTAACCGGTGCAAGTTGTGCTTAATAATTTTAGCTTAAAAGCTCGTCCCACTATCGCTATCCCGTGAAAGGCTTATAAAGTTCGGTTCACTTGGGTTTTAAGCTAATTTTTGGAGTGAATTTTAGTTGAAGGTCTTATACACCAAGTTCTTTGTGTTAGAAAATAAATGTTTTTTTTTTTAATTACAATCTCTCCGTGCTTGCTTATCATCCAAATGTTATAATAGCCTTTCAAAATAGTTTCTGTTTTGTTTAGAATATGATTTTGAGTTTATCATGCAAATGTGTTTAATATCTGAAAATGCACTCCGCAGATAAAGAGTGGAAGCCCACTGAAGTCGGTTATTTGATCAATTCATTGATTGTACAAAACAAAGTGAATAGGCATTTACTGGGTGCGCGTGATACATCTTCGGCTACATCGTCACTTTCCATCAGGTGAGATTGTAGTCAAACGGGAAACCAGTTTTAATAAAAAAAAAACAAACCAAATCAATTCAAATCAATACTTAAACGAAAGCAATTTGATTTGTGAGGCAAAAATGTTTTGCGTTGTTGCGGCGATGTTTAAGCGTTTGTTTCCTCTTTAAATTTCAAAAATTATTGTAAATTATTTTGTGCAATAAAGAATATTTGTATTATATTTACTGGTGACGTGTAGTCTAAATATTTCTGTTGACGCAAAATCTTTTTTCTAATCTCAACATCCGTAATCAGGAAAGGCTTTTAAAAGGTCACGTATTTCGAAGATAAATCTGTTTCACGTTTACTTTTTTTTTTGTCATCCGGGGACTGTCTCTAAATTCTTAGATACTGGAAGTGTTGAAAAAAATTGGGTTTAGACGTTGACGAAGAGTTTTATCGTTAAATTTTACCTGAGGGATCAAGATCACAAACAGATAACGCGCTGTTGACAGTGATAGTGCGCGCCCATTTGGCTTAGGACTTATACGATTTTACAAAAAAAAACTCGAGTGTACGTCATGACGCAAAAGAAGTTTTTTTTTTGTTAATCCTATAGATATCTATTGTTACATTCCTTATTACGTAATTAATAAAAAAAAAACATTTGAAATGCAATACATTGTGCCACATTTTTAATAGCTTTAGATAACAACGTTGTTTTACGGGTTCCTTGTCGACTACGGAACCTATGGTTTCGCTATGTCCGTCTGTCTGTCTGAGGCTTATCTCAGTGGCTCTTAGTACTAGAAAGCTGTAATTTAAGATGGGTAATGATTTAATATACATACATATTAATCAAGCCGACAAAGTTATAAAATAAAATCTTTAAAATTATATTTTTACGGTACTTCCTCTACCGACGACCGATTGGTGTAGTTTGAATTGGGTTCGAATTCCGCGAGGGGTAAATGTTTCTATGATGAATACGAACATTTATTACAGAGTCATGGATGTTTTTATAGATATTTATGTATGTTTATCTGTTATTTAGTATCCATAGTACAAGCTTTGTTTAGTTTGGGACTAGATGATTGGTGTAAGTGCCCTTAATATTTATTTATTTATTTATTTTTGACCACCTCTACACGTAAAGTCGGAATGATTTTTTTTTTAATTTTTGTACCTCATCGTTCCCACACGATGAGGTACAAAAATGTCGTTGGATAAGTCGTTCAAAAATATCAGAGGTTATCTTAAACAGTTTTTCGATTTGGGGATCCATTTTTTTTAATGCACAACGGGGTAGCGCTTGACCTCAATCACACCTGATGTTAAGTGAAGATGAAGCCGAAATGGAAGCGTATGTTTAAGAAATATTAACTTTTAAAGTGTTTATTTTTGGTAAGAGCCGAGAGGGGGGTCTATAAAAACCAAACGGATGGTTTTAGATACATGAAAAAATTTAAGTTAAAAGTAAAAATATTACAGATAAGTAGGTTTTATAATAATATAAAATATATTTAGTAATAGTCGAAAACCTTCTAAAATATACTTACCGTTTTTTTGTCTAACAGCAAAAAGCCCCTTCTAGGTAAGCATATTAAGCTCCCGTACAAGGTGTGGCTTCGGATGCTCGCTGCAGCCTGTGGCGGCAATGATACTCTCTTGCGTCGTTCCTCCCGCTCAAGGAGTCTCTTCCTCCTGGACACGATTTGCAACTCAGGTTGGCCGCAGCAAAGATAATCTGTGCAGGTGGGGTTTCTCCGATGGCGGGAGTGATCTATGCGAGTGCGGAGTCTCCCCACAGACAATGGATCACGTATTGTCTTGCCCCACTTGTCCTGACAGCTGCACCTTTGACGATCTCCTTAACGCCACAGACAGTGCTGTTAGAGTGGCTAAGCTTTGGTCCAGTAAAATTTGAAACTTGCCTCGACACGAAAAGAAGAAGAAACATATTAAAACATAGGTAATAAAATAAAGATTTTTTCGGACACACTCCAATCATCTAGTCCCAAACTAAGCAAAAAAAACAATACATTTCCCTATTCAAAGTTTATTTCTTTTTGTATTTTCTGAAGCCGTAGGATCCTGTTTTGGAAGCACCAAGGTTGGATACGCAGTATACATGTAATGCTTCAAGTTAGGGTCAAAGTCAAATAAACGTTTTTTCAAACAACCTATATACGAAACTGGCTTATCATCAGAATGCATTAAGATGAGTAAATTGATGCTACATATAAACGTAATGTTTTCCTTTCACATGAATGGTATCGAATCGACCCCCAGCTAATGGTCAATACTGGCCATTGAAAAGGCGATTTCTGAGGGCATAAGGATCGATATACAGTGTGTACGCGAAAATATTCTTAGATTAGGACACATTCTCAAATATGTATACAGATTTTTTATTGACTTATTGATATATCTACATACTGATTAGTTTGCATTGACATTCATGTAATCATAACCTATATAAATTAAAAATTTAGGAAGCCCCCGAAAAATTAAATCATTATACAGGGTGAAATTTAATTCGTGTAATTCCTGTTTACTGATGACTCCACTCCTGATCACAAACAAATTTCCACTAGGAAAGAACTCCACTAGCCGAAAATTGTCGGACTTCCATACTAAAAGTGATTTCAGAATGGTTTACTTTGTATGGGTAATCGAAATTTGTTTGATCAAATTCGCCTATGGTTCCTTGGAGAACGTTTTTCGTAATCAAGATTTGCGTCACCAGGTAATGGGAATTACATGAATCCAAATTCACCCTGTATATTCCAGATAGACTAAACAACCATGTTAAAAGTTAAATATCTTCCAAATTACTTAAGAGGGTTTGTTCCGTCCGGTGGATAAAATAAGATTTCTTTTTAAATATAGAATAATTTAAAAAAAAATCGTTTTGACTTGCACTCGAGAAGCCTAAAGCTAATTTCTCATATAAATAATACCGAAATAGCTTCGAGGAGAGGTTATCTTCCATATTCACAACACTATTTAATATCATGGAGATTAGTTTTTTCTGTTCCGTATATTCATACTTCTGGTTTTCTCGTTAGGAATGCACACATACCCAAAATTTACAGAACTAGATAGCGCTGAGTGTATGTCTAAGGATATTTATTTATATTTTATTGCAAATGAATGTGATATAGTTTTGGAACTGGATAGGCTATCGATGGTACATACCTAGTACGTACGACGTACTCTCACTTATCCACGCGAGGATCCCTGGCACCGGAATTTAATTACTAAACATGGGTTCTCATCAAATAACAGTCTCTTAGGATTAGTTGTTTGAATAAATGATTATGCTTATGTTATTTAATAACTAATAATTTTAAGGTCTTGCTTGTAAGATCGACAAACATTAAAAATACTTTTAGAAACAAGCTCTTAATATTCTATCATAATTATTACATATTGTTTTAGTACAAAGACGTGTAACTTTGATGAAGTTTACTCCATCAAGAAGTTCCGGCAATCTTCTTGCTCTATCTTCAGATTCTCATCATCATGTGTAATGAAAAGTGCTCAGGGCAACAAAACAAATTAGCCCTAATTCGACATTTTTGCTATTTGCCATCAAGAAGTTTCAGTCCCTACATTCCGGCTCCATCATCAGCTCATCTCGATGGTTCCAGAATATTGCATTGTCGCCGAACTTACATAAATATGCCAAATTTCAGCTCAATCAGATACCAGCAAGAGGTTGAAAATTGGTTTGCAAATTTTGAAACGGACAACTTACATACTTAAATATGAACATTGCAAACTAAATAAAAGCTTGTAAAAAGACTGAGATTATTAACGTGCTAACATTTCTTTGTGTACAAATACAAACAGTAACGTATAAGATATTACGAAATATTAGAAGTAATAAAAAAAATCCGCTTAAATAGAATTGTGAAGATACTACACCCTATATAGTGGTAGTTAATTTAGGGAAACGAGGGTGACCTGAAAGAAACCGGAATAGTTTTGGGGATGTATTTTTTTGGGGACGAACCTTTATATTCGATAGTTGAATAGGCGTCGTAATAACTTACCTTTTTGCTTATGACTCTGATTGCGAATGTGATTGATACAGAAATCAGTTGAGCATACACCCATTATAAGACGGTCACGAAAGGGAATTACAAAAGTAGACATCATTTCTATTTTCAATTACTTAAGCCGAGGGTGAATGTGATTACTACCCTTAAAGTTTGAAGAAGGCATTGTGTAAGCGTATTGCGAAATATAGGTATGTTTACAAATGTTTTATTAAAGCAATTTTTAATATTGAGTTGAACGTAATGCGACAGAGTAATAGTTACAAAAAGACTGAATACTTTATACGTCTGAAAAACATTATTATCGATTCAGATGTCATTCACAAATAGTCCAGTGTAATGTGCCTTTCCAATGTGCAATATATCAATAAAGGAATTCTTAATTTATTTGTTTAAAAGAACATTCTCAATAATTTTATTAGTTTATACGAGTTAACTTACGCAACAGTGGCAGTGATTAAAATATATAAAACAATACAAGCCAACACTCTTAAGAGACAACGGTAATCAACTGAACATAAACTGATAATCTTACAAACAATAATAACAACAAAGTATAGGTATGTACATCTTAGAGACTATTTACCAACGTTCGATGTCCATAAACATGTAAACGAAAACGGATATATCGCATAAGCGCCACCGTCGGTACCGGAACATCGCGCACTAAATCACAGGTCGCTTCAGCCCATGTATAATTCAGGAGACTGAAAGCGACACCCTACATACACACATAATTCGGACAAACATCGAAGAAGATACCGAATACCGTACACCGAATAACCCAACGCTGACCGTGCCGACCAATTTTACGGTCTACTGGCAACGGCCGGCCGATTCAATTTCGGTAAAATTTTATTCGTCCGAATTCGACCGTGGAAGTGAAATTCTATCGATGGTCGAATATGCGATTCCCTGACGGTTTCAAGTGGCTTTTGCTTTTGGCAGAGGCAAAGGAGCCAAATGACCGTTTAGAGTATGCTGTGTACCTCTGAATGTATCCCATATCGGGCTTGTTTGAATATCTGAATATCGAAATAATCAAATATGGTTTTCAAAGCAATCTTTAATCTATGTTTTATGATACTTGAATATTTAACAATACCTACTACTATTACATCAGTGCCATAAATTTCAATGAGCAAACTAAATTTAAAAGTAAGTCCTGTTAAATTTCAAACGACGAAAGCAATTCATGTCTTCATTCAGATTTACCATTAATATTCATAAAACTTGGAACTGCACCCTCGTCTGTTGAGGCCCATTTTTCAAAAATCATTAATAAGTATCAAACACACATTAATTTACCATTACGTGACGACAAAAGAAATGCTGCTCGAGGGAAAGACTAAAAAAGATATCGATAACTAATGCAGAATTTAATGAGAGTTGAAATGATAGGGGAATCATCTAGATATGCAATAATTCGATCCCTCCATTTCTGTACCATTAATCAAACGTCATAGCTAACAGAATGGGGCGACGAGAGATGTATACTCCAATAGATTGTCTATACGTGCCGAATTTATTGTGTGTGGATGTAGTTGTAATAAAGAATGTTGTTTGCCGTGGGGAAAGAATCTGTTTATACCCCTCTGGTACATACTATCAACTTTTTCTTAGATAATAATAAACTGAAATTTTCTCGTGAATTTATAACAAAATTAAAAGAATTTATAATGACGAATGATTTTATTTTTGTTATCAATTGTAATATCAACGTTTCTATTCTTTCTTTTAATAGTAATAAAAAACGAAGCATTTCATTCTCAACGTTTACATTTGGACGAAATAGTCTATATCAGTATAGGACGTCCATTTAGATGTTTCGTACTTAACTGCGGCTTATCCGGTGACGGATGCCGCTAACTACTGAGTATTTGTATCGTGGCGTTGCATCATCTCTTATTTAGAGACAGCAGTTTAGGGGCCTCGGATTGTGCGTAGGATAGTGACTTTTAGGTGACCGCTTTAAGTCTATTATTAATGGACCTTTTTGGCTTAGTAGATACAAATGTTTGGAAAATCAATGGAACTTTGTTCTGATTCAGTGTACCTATAAAATAACAATCACGTAGTACCTGACAAATTGTAAAATAATGTCATATTCTTTCTTAGACTTTGTTTTCATTTAATAATTGAATTGGAAAAATTATAGCATTATGTTAAAACAAGGACATTATACCAATTACAGGAAACAATGTGTTAGTAAAATTATTTGCAGTGGCTCCTTATACGTTACATTGTTAACTTTTTGTATATTTTTGGATTTAAATATTTTGGACAATTACACCAATCATCTAATCCCAAAGGGCAATAAGCAAACCTATACTATTGTTACTGGATATATGTATATAATATGGCTACCTACTTCTGCAATATGTATATTTTTGGCAATCTCTGTACGGCAACAAGTGAGGAATCTAACTGCATCTTTACAGCAGTTATAATCTAAATTGATTGAAATTGTATTTAATTAATTGTGTTTGTTTTTATAGGGACAGATATTTTCTTATTTGTTAATTATAGTATAATTTTATCCTTGTGTTTTCATCATTCTCTTACTATTGTGCCTCTTTCTTGTTTTATCTAATTGACGAATTATTTGTTTCAGGTATGTTCCCTTGAGTGGCGCATTTAACAATCACCATTGATTATTACAAACGTGAGCTATAGTATTAATTGATTGCTATTAAGTTTTTAATTTTCTTTGATTTGATTTGAAAACTTTTGTTATTGCCAATCATGTTGTTCTTTTTGTAACTCATTTTGTAGCTTATTGATACTAAGTTCCCAGTCAAGAATTGGAAAGTATATTTCCAATTCTTGACAGAAGTTATAAGCAAATGCAGATTTTTCTAACCCACCTTGTTTTGTAAACCATGTCTGGGCAAAGATTTCGATTAACGGGAAACACACCAGTTAAAATTAGTATTATAGTACGGTTTTCTAATGCTCAATGGCCAGCGGGTACTAACTCTGTTATCAATTTCTGCCATCTGAGTTGGCTCAGATGGCAGAAATTGATAATGATTTCATTGATGAAATAGTCTATTTCATTCATGTCGCATTCTTCTCGAGGCCTCAGGAGGACAAAGCATGACTGACCCCGGTATTTGGAGGTGGAAATTGGTGACTCAGTCTTTGAGATATTACAGCAGTGTCATGAGCTGTATTGTATTTTGTTTACACAATTCCCACAGCTGGCCTTTAAGAAAATATCTTCTAAGGAGAATACCAAAGGGGTATACAAACTTGGGAAAGGGTCACCCTACAGAAGCACTATATGATACCGAACATATACTAGAAAACAAGACTATGCTCTACTTAATAACACAATTAGCACCTATTATTTAATCTGTGTTATTAGCTATGTGACCTGGGTAATATTATATCAGTTTTGCACTTTGCAGTTCTGCAGACAAATTCGCTACACTTTCATGCATATTTTAGTGTTCCCAACACGTAAATTTTATAGACCAACAGTTTTATTTAAAGGGACATTCAACTTGCACACTCTCAGTTTATTTTGAACCAAAATACCTCTTCAGTCGCTCTTATAAATAAATCTTTGCCTGTTGCTGGCTTGTAGAAGATTTTCAGAAGTTCTCTCTTGATACCACGTTTCACCAAAGTGGCCACTGTGAAGGTTTAAAAGTGACATTTTCAATTAATATCAATTCTTACTTTACAATTTTTTCCATATCAAAACACAAAATCGATTCTATTATATTTAGTGTTATATTGCGCCCTTTTCGTTTGATCAAGGTTCGCCCAGGCCGTCTATATGAAGATTGTACCTTTGCTTATTTAATGGCTATCGACCCTTCAAAACGGGGTGATGGATTCCTTATACTTATTGAAACGATCTTGTAAATAGCTCTCCAGTTTCGAGCTCTAAGATATTTTCTTGCTACGTCGTAATGAGTTTGTTTAGTCTGAATCTCAGCGTGGTTAATATAGCTTAGATCATAGTCTTTCAAGTAATTCCAAATAGCTATAAGATTTTAGTCGTCACAAATTTTTTAAAGAATATTTTTGAAATTATCATTTTGTGGATTAAGCTGTCAAAATATTTCAATTGCATTATTTGCAGGTAGAAATTATTAACAATTGATTGAGTTTAGACGTAAAATGCTAAGACATTTAAGTCGTTCGTCGATTTGTTATTGCCTTCCCATAAATGTAACGAATTTTCCTTATGTTTACATTTAACGAATGTTAGTTTGGCGTTATGTGAATCTAGAATTGATACAATTTGGGAAATTGATATTCTGGAAATGGGACTTTTTGAATTTGGCATTAATGGGACTGTGATTAGGATAAACACGATTCCAATTGCGCGTCTAGAGAGAATCTAGGACTAATGAGCTGGATTTGAGAAATTTTGGGAAATTAACATTCTGGAAATGGGACTTTTTGAATTTGGTATTAATGGAATTGTGATTAGGGTAAAACACTTCCAATTACGACTTTAGAGAGAATCTAGGACTTTGTCGTATTCTTGGTGAATAATGATAAACAAATTGAGAATGACTGAATAATTTACCTACGTCAAAATATTGCAAAAATTGGTTTCCATCAAAACAATTTATTTCGAGTTCCAGAGTAGATACGTAAAGTTATAATCGAATATTACGAAATTACTTCCTTGTTTATTCAGTGGTAGGTTCGAATTTTTAATTACATCCTTTATATTGTGTTCCAAATAGCAGCTTAGGTGCCCACAAAATGGCGCATTGTTTTCAAGATTTTCCCGTATTTAATGTACTATGTGGGAGTATATAAACGATCTACACACGGACGGAAATACGCTTCATCCATTTATGCTTTGTTCGCATTGTTGAACCATTTAGAATTATGGTAAACCTCTGTGTCATGGTAATTTGAAACAATTGTTTCAAGAATGTTACACATGTATTATCAAATTTTAATATTTATTTATTTAACACTTTATTGTACACAAACACAAAGAAATGGACATTAACAAAGATTTAAGAAAAATGTACAAAGGGCGAAATTATCTCTATAAGAGATCTCTTCCAGCAAACCCGTGAGAGCGAAATTTGATACAAAAGGTAGACATAAAGTGTACACGAAACAGAAGAAACAAAAAATGTTAAAATTATCATATAACAGAATAAAACCAAAATAATACATTAAGCAAAAAATTACCCAACATAAATACACAAATACATGCATACAATCATTATATATAAATATATATAATATAATGTTATACCTACATATATAATATACATAAACTATACACATAATACAAAAATTCCTATAACAAACTTATAACCTGTACAACAAGATGAAAAGTAAAATTTAAATATTGTTTCAAAATTACTGATAATTAATAGCATTAATTGAATTGATTTAATTTGGTAAATTAAGTATTTTTATAGATTCTTGCTTATTTCGATTATGTTAGTAGGCAATTAGAATAGAGATTAATTATTAACCAGACAAAATAAATTTTCAGACATTATTGTATTAATCATTTTATTTCGTCATTGTTATTGTATCGTATATTGTTTTGATTATATTTTTAAATTAATAATGTAAAAGTATCAATTTTATTGCAATATAATTAACCGTTACCCATTCAGTTGTAACGATAACCATTGTCAGTAACATAATAAGAATCTTTAATTGACATAAGTTTGGTATTAGTTTGGTGTAGTAGTTAGAAACTCCGACTGTTATACCAAAAGGTTGCGGATTCGAATCCCGCTAGTCAAAGTCAAAGTCAAAGTCAAAGTGAAAAAATATTTATTTCGTAGGATAAAGATTATCACTTGAAAACGACACATTTTTTATCTTAATATTAAAATTATTGACATTATTGCTCATTCGCAAAGCAGATTCCCAAGAGAAGAACGAGCAAGAAACTCAAGGGTTGCTCTTTTAAATAAGTTTGGGTTACAATTATATTACATTGTATAATTAGGCTGAATATCGCCGAGCGGTCTATGTCCATGCTTGCTTATCATCCACATAGTCAGAAATTTTATAATAGCCTTTGGTAAATAATGTCTGTATTATGATGGTTTTGAATTTATTTAAAGGTAAATTTTGAATGTCCACTGGAACCTTATTATAAAAGCGTATACATTGGCCCTTAAATGACTTAGTGACTTTGTGTAAACGGCTGGCATGAACAGCAAGTTTATTTTTATATCTGGTATTAACATTATGTATATCACTATTTTTCTTAAACGATTCTATATTTTTTCTTACATACATTAAGTATTGCTTGGGGCACATGTTTGTATGATGCATAGACATGCGTTCCCGAGTTATGGGTGTTTTTCATTTATATGTGTATTTATTAAAGAGAAAATGTATTTGTGTAGTTTATCAATCATCTGGTATCTATAATACAAGCCTAGTAGCTTAGTGTGGGACTAGATGGCGCAGTGTGTTTGTGCAAAATATTGGGTCTTTACCAACTTTACCTATGAAATTGGAGTTTTTTTTCTTCGTTAATCATATGCACCAATTCCTGCGATTTTCAAAGCTATATCCAAATTTGTTTTTTATTTGGAAAATGGAATATTATTTCAAGGTTTCACATGAAATGACCTCATCTTCACTTAACATCAGGTGTGATTGAGGTCAAGTACCAACCCGTTGTGCATAAAAAAAAACACCTTATGCGTCTCGACTGTGCAATACTTGTACCTGATTGTTTGTTTCATGAGATACGTTTAAATATTTTTTCTTTCTTTCTTGCCGAGTGACGTATCATGTGCCTAATTATACCTAGCTAGTTTTAAACCCAGTTTGAAAGTTCACCGGATTTTATACAAAAAACAGACATTTTTATCTTACGTCAGTTACTCCACTCTCTTATTTCTTAAATGATTTTTTTTTGGACACGAAATTATTGTTGAATGATTGAAACAAAGTTCATAATAACAACAAAAGTGTATTTTTTAATTATTATTTTGTTTTTGAATTTCTTTAAATGAAATTCAACCTCATAGGTGACGCAAAAAAGTTGTATGTGACAGTTTTGTCCAATATGCTTAAAAACTTGATTGTTTTATGTAGATTCAGAAATTGTACAATCTGTACCTGATAAGATACACAATTATTTTATTGCTATTTTTATACGGAAGGTGACGCAAGTAAATAAGTATTTCTATTTTAATATGAAATCCGGTATAACTTTAAAACTATACAATTTCATTGAACATTTTTCGTGTTATTTGGATAGGTTTTGACCCCAGCTATCACCATCTGCAGTATGACGCTTTCATTCCGGGACACCCTGTATATTGGAATGGCTATAATAGTAATTGCGGTCGTTGTTATCACAGACCAGTGCATCCTCCAGACCTGAAATACGCAATGCTATTCGCCAAAACATCGAGAAATTGCTCACTCCGCGTCTCATTTAGTTGAGTAGTGGTATCGTACTTTACGTAAATTATTAAGCAATAAACTCAAAATATTCGACTTCAAAGGTTGTGTACTAATGTTTCCGTACGTATTTTGAATGTCTTGTCGCCATACATTTTTAAATATAAAAATTATAATAAATAAATAAATATCCTTAGACATACACACAGCGCCATCTAGTTCTACAGTAAGAAAGTTTGTGTTGTGGATACCAGATGGTTGATATACAACATAAATACACTTTTTTTGTAGATAAATACTTATTATAAATGAAAACGTCCATAACTCGGGTACACATGTCCGTATTCATCACACAAACATAATTTGCCCCTATATAGCGGGATTCGAACCCGCAACCTTTTGGTATAGTGGTCAGCGTTGCTAACCACTACACCAAACAGGTCGTCAAAAAATTGTTTATAGACAATTTTTTAAACATCTATCGTTGCGTTTATTTGAGATCTCTGGTGACAGAAGAGCTGGCAGGATCCCACGCGGCACGGATCTCAAACACGTTCTCTACCTATCATAATCACGGAGAAAAGTGTTCCAGTCTGTTTGCAAATAGCTAATTTCTCTGCATGTATTATATCATGTATATTATGTTGTAAATACAAAATATTTTCGTGACTATTATAAGAGGTTTTAAAAAAAGGTTTTAAAGCGGGCACAAAGGGTTAGCGTTTAAGGAACGTTGAGGTCAAAGGTGAAACGCACTCTGGAAATATATAGAGGAGGCCCATATTCACTAGTGGACGTCTTCCGGCTAAGGCAGCAGATTTTAATATGATATGATGATAATTTGTTCGCTTCCATATTATTCTCATAGGCCAGCGGATTAGTAAGTCTAGCTATATAATATACGATACGGTAGGATCGAACCCGCGACCTCCGAAACGTAAACCCAATGTTGTTTACATTGAGCCACGGAGGTGTACGCTGTATTAAACAAAGAATTTTTGACTATTGGCTTACATGCAACTATCCATAATAAACATAGTAGGTTTACTTTTTGGAAAGTACCTGAATACAATCCGAAGTCACGTCGACGGGGCAGTGTGTATCCCGACCGTACCCGCCCTAAGGTCATAATTCCTCGTGTAGGCCAGCAAAGGGTTGGGGCCCCGGGGCGGTCGGGGCAAGCGGGGCATCTGCCCCATCTGGGCCAGTTATTTATAAACCAATTAAAACATCCACTGCGACCGGTAGATAACGGGCGCGATCATCCGGAATCACCCCTGGATTTCGGCATTCGATTTTTGAGCTTATGTCCTAATCAGAAGAAGAAACAGGCGTGTAGGGATGGGGTTATTGACCTCTAGTTTCCTGGCCTCAAGTTTTTAGGTTAGAGATGAGATTTTGCCACACTACATAACAATTGGACCCAATAACTTTTATGAAATGAAATGAAATTCTTTATTATAGAAAACACTATAGAACGCACAATGTTTTACCGTAGATAGTATAATATTTAAACAAATGTTGTCTAATTTAAATTTATTACTGAAATACAGAAAATATGGCATGATTTTCTTTATTTTAGATGTGTTTGATTTGTTAACCCCCGACGCTAAGAGGGGTGTTGTAAGTTTGACCGCTAAGTGTGTGTGTGTCTGTGGCACCGTAGCTTTTAAACAGGTGAACCGATTTGGATGCGTTTTTTTTATTTCACAGCACGTTTTAACCGCCTCCGTGCCTCAATGTAAACAACATTGGGTTTACGATTCAGAGGTCGTGGGTTCGATCCCCAGCGGGGTACATGTTTAAGTACTCGGTTTGGTTAGTGGTAGGGCATTTTAAAAGTCCGCCTGGCTAGCTACCACCATCTTATCTAAATCGGCCGCCAAGCAACAATGTTAATAGCATTGTTGTGTTCCGGTTGTCAGAGATAAGATAGCCAGTCCTCCAAATGTGTTGGAGTTTCCGGGTCAGTACGCTTCCACCTTCCACCTTCGACCTCATCTTCACTTAACATCAAGTGTGATTAAGGTTAAGTACCAATCCGTGGTGCATTAAAAAAAAAACGTTTTCCAGCGATGATTCTTAGACGTGTTTTATGAAAATCAATTTAGACGTATTGTTTTAATCCCTTGTTTTCTCGGGGGTGTTATAAATTTTAATTTTTTTGTTAAAACAATCATTATTGTGTATCTGAAACCTGAAATTTTATTGGTCAAAATCACGTATAGAATCGATTTCGGCTGTAAAGTTATAGGGTTATATTTTATCCTTAAATATTTATCTAATTAAGGAAAGATAAACACCTTAACAGTAACTTAATTCGCAGCAATAATTTATTTTTATCTTATCTTAATATGTTTATTGTACACAAAATTGTTACAGAAATATGCATTGTATATAAAATGTACAAAGGCGAGCTTAACTCCGATAGAGTTTTCTACCAGCAAACCTTAGAGATACATAGTAGATTGGGCAGAAAATAGTGTAGTTTTATTTTATTTTTTCTAGGCATATTACAAAGTAAATGATCTAATTGGGGTGTATCGGCTTTTTGGTATACAAGATATAACCTTGTATATAAAAATAAGGTACAGTCAGCTGCAGAGAAATATAACCCACCGTACTTATGTGAATAGTGGGTCATATTTATCTGCAGCTGACTGTACCTTATTTTATACACAAGGTTGTATTTTGTATACTAAAAAGCCGGTACGGTGGGTTGTATTTCTCTGCAGCTGACTGTACTATTTGTCTATCTCTCAAGGTCAGTCCAAATCACCTTTATAAAGGCAATAAGCAACGAAGGTGAAAATTGAATTAAGAGATTATCCAAAATCGGATTTTAATGGGATTTAATTAATAATTTTTGATTAATTTCTACATAAATTATGTAGCGAAAACATTGCTAACGCGTTTGAATAATTGATTGCTTAATTCTGTTTAAAATAATTTCATTCAGATTATGTTTCGTATTTAATATTCAGTTAACATTTTAAAATTTAATTATCCATTTACATTACGAGTAACAACTAAAGTACCGATTGGTAGCTGTTAATTCACCGTCACTGCCGTGGTCAAACTCCGCGTCACAAAAAGGTACAACTGCTGAATAGCCCATCAGTGGTACACACCTCCAATAATTTTTCAAAGATAGCGCAAGGTCCTATCTCTAGGGGTATTTTCTTATTTTTTCGATATGTTATTTCGTTTTCGAGATATGATTTTTTTTCCTGACCGCAACTTGACGAAAAACGACCGCATTTTCCACATATTACCGATTTAAACAAAAGTTTTCGAATTTTTTCAAAAAATATTTTGCTTCGTCTCGCACTCGTCACGACGCGTTTTTTGGCACTCAAATCAGCCACGTAGTCCTAAAATCCACGACACTTTTAGGGCGATGTCGCACTTTCGCTGAAAATCGGGCCTATACCGAAGCAACAAAAAAATACTTTCAATGTTATAAACTTCGCGCGTGAAAAATTGCTTCCGATCATGAAATTAAAGCCATCGGGGAACGTTCTAAAATCTCATCCCAGAAGTCATTTACGTATTCTAACAAACGCCGAATTTTATTTTATTTCATTTTTCCACCGTATTCGCCATTGTCAGCCTGTTGGCATCGACATAGACCAATCCCATCAAAAACAATACTTGTCAAAAAAACCAAGTCTCGCAACTCAGTTGTTCTGCGGTAAAAAGTTGTGAGATCCATGTAATACCAAGTCGGTTGTTAATTTATTCAGTCTCTACTTAAGCGACTTTCTGTCTTAATACGTCCAGTCTCTAAGACCACGATCGTGGTCCATAACAATTGAAAATCAATTGTGTCTGGAATCTCCGTACTAGAAGTATTAAGTTGTTACGTAATAATTAACAGCATCTTATAGTGACGCATATCAATATTAAAATTCTTTAATGTTTTATATAAATATATCGAGACTTGGCCATCGCACTAAATAATTGAATTTACATGTGTTTTCAGGCGATTGAATTTACACGTCTTTTCAGGCGATGGCCAAGTCTCAATATATTTATATAAAACATTAAAGAATTTTAATATTGATATGCGTCACTATAAGATGCTGTTAATTATTACGTAACAACTTAATACTTCGAGTACGGAGATTCCAGACACAATTGATTTTCAATTGTTATGGACCACGATCGTGGTCTTAGAGACTGGACGTATTAAGACAGAAAGTCGCTTAAGTAGAGACTGAATAAATTAACAACCGACTTGGTATTACATGGATCTCACAACTTTTTACCGCAGAACAACTGAGTTGCGAGACTTGGTTTTTTTGACAAGTATTGTTTTTGATGGGATCTCATTTCTTTTTGTATTTTGTAGACAGTTCTACTTTTTTCCTTTTCGGTACCTTCTACTTATTGTATATATGTATATCTACCAGCAACGAATTTTCTTAAAGCCCTCTCTCTGACTTATGAACTTTTCTTATTTTTGTAGGTAGCCTTCCGTTTTCTCTTTTCTGGTACTACTTCTTGAGCTACAGTAGCCTTTAGTCGTCAAACTAATATAGCAATCGAAATTATCAATGAAAATCGCAAACTTATAGGTAAGAATTCTGGGCACATCCGAACAGCATTGGGTCGCTCGCGCGTATGAGCGCGGCTGAATGGCACCTTTCCGCGCGCCCCGCCACTGTCCCCGCCCCGCGCCCTCGCGCTAGCACCGCGCAGCGCGTAGTAACGGCCCGCGCTCACTCGCTAGCATCGCAGCGCGTGGTATATAATTATACAACCTTACGCACTCGTAATAAGTACGAATACGCACGTAGGTACGTTTTTTGCATTAATAAATAATTTAATACACGTGTTTTCATCACCGGAATACCCATTTTTTGCTCGATTTGGCAGGGGCACTACCATGCGCCTATATTTATATGGGACTAGCTTAAACCCGCGGCTTCGCACGCAATAATAATAATTAAAATAAAATATTGAAAAATTTAATTAACTGAAGACTTGGCTGTATGGGCTTAATTTTCTTTGCTGTCTTTTCTAGATTTTTTAGTTTTTCCTTGATTCATACACCAAACACTACTTATATTCCAAATTTGAAGCTTCTAGGTCTGCTAGAAGTGCCTTAGAATTTTGATGATCGGTGAGTCAGTGACTGACAAAATTAAGAAATTTGACCCCTTATAATTCTTAAAAATACTGGTTCAAATTGAATGAAATTTTAAATATACGTGTCTTTACAATGCCTGCATAGTTACTGAAAATTTCAGTCTTCTATTTTTATCCACAACGAAGTTACAGGGGGTCGAAAATGGTCTGAATGCTTCGAGAAAAGGAAGGTACGGCCGTGACGCTTTTTTGCTCGACTTGGTGGGGGCACGGCCGTGCCCCCAGATACCGAGAGGCGCCGCCATTTTTAGTTTTAGTAACGGAAGTTAGAGAGAAAATAATGTTCCTCAGGTGTGTTTGCTTTCTGTGGCTCTTTATATTATGATGATGATAATAATAATGCAAGCAGAACTAGGTTCCAGCTCAGCCTAATACTGTGGCGTGAACCATGGCGCTCACTTTCAGCTGGCACTTTTGATAGGTTCGTCATCACCAGCCTTACACGTCCATATTGTGTGGAGCGCAGCGTCCTCTCACTTCACTGGGAGAGCTTGGATAAGTTAGTTTGTTTTGAATAGTAAAAGTTGAATGCTTGAAACAACGTCCACGGTTCACCTTTCGAAGTATACAGAAATGCTCACGTGACAGGGGGTGAGCCCATCCCCGTTGAATCATATAAGTCTATAGATGTTTTTTGATATAATGTCCGTTATGTATCATTATGGTCAGAGTCAATAAGTGCGCACAAAAATCTCATTTTTTCTCACTTTTTTTTTTTCAATTTTACTCAAGGTTGTTTTCATCAGCGTGGACACTTCGCTGTCTATGACGATTTAATCCACACTATACCAAACAAACATGAGCCAAAATACCCTAGCAATTGACCTTGACAATTATAAATGTTCAAATTTGAATGTCCAAATGTAGCCCAAAGGCCAGAAATAGCCCTAAACAAAACCGGCTAGCTGTAAATCTCACAAATTCGAGGCATCCGTAACCCGGGACGCATAGCGCCACGACTCATATTATCAGCGATTAGGATGACGGACAATGCTCATATAAAAGGCAGTAGTACAACCAACAGGTTTGAACCTCCGATACGTGTAATCAATGTGTGTGACAGTGTTGACTTATGGTACTGAAAAGTGGTCTTTTACTACGGGCCTCATAAGAAAACTCGAGCGACGTCACGCAACGGGCAATGGTAATGGTTTGTGTGTATTATCAGATAACATTAAGTTAAGTATAGGCAGCGTTAATTTTTAAAAGTAACCGCTTTATAAAAGTTTCAGCGAATCTAAGAAATGATTATGGGAAGTACATGAAAAGAGCTCTGTTTAAATTTTTTTTTATTATGTGATTTAGCCTAGAAATAAAAAAATATTTCATGTGAAACCTTGAAATAATATTCCATTTTCCAATTAAAAAACAAATTTGGATATAGCTTTGAAAATCGCAGGAATTGGTACATAAATGATTAACGAAGAAAAAAAAACTCCAATTTCATACGTAAAGATCCAATATATTATACTACAATGGAGTCTTTACTCTGATATTGACGTTATTAACTGATATGGAGCTGATACTATGTGCCTGAAATGGCAAGATTGTATGTGACGCCTCTTTATTTAGTGTATAACATTACTGCGATTCACATACACTATTGCTGTGAATGTGTGGTATTGATATCTCGTTACAGACGCCACTAGGCTAACCCGCTGACAACAAATCAGCTGGGCTATGTCACTCTTCAACCACGGAGTTTGTCAAAACGCGCCGCATGTATCAACTGTCACATCAACGTTACAACCGAGTTCGGTTACCGCTCAGTTATTCGTATACTGTGACAATGGGGTCAGGTGACAAAAAACTTTTGCGGCATTGTTAACTGATGGTCACCATCGGTCATATTGTGATGATTAAACGGACCATTTTGGGCCGCAATCTGTTACGGATGATTGGGGACTACAATTTTTTTTTGTCAGACCCACAACGATTATCTTAGCCCCTAAACTACACAACAACCTAAAAGCTAAGGGTACCCAAATATTTTCCATTTCAAAAGAATGTAATGGTTTACCTGTTTGGTGTAGCGGTTAGCAACTCTGACCACTATACCAAAAGGTTGCGGGTTCGAATCCTGCTGGCATATGTATGTGTGATGAATACGGACACGTGTACCCGAGTTATGGACGTTTTCATTTATAATAAGTATTTATTTACAAAAAAAATGTATTTATGTAGTATATCAACCATCTGTTATCCACAACACAAGCCTATAGTTGCTTACTATGGAACTAGATGGCACTGTGTGTATGTCTAAGGGTATTTATTTATTTATTATTTATTTATCTTAGTCTAACTTCATAGTTCAAGTATTTTTTTTCAACGTAAGACACATAGTTGATACCAATTATTAAATATCACTTTTAATATTTTATAAATAAAAAGGTTTATGCACGCATTTGTCAGTCAGTATGTCCAAACATTCACTGAACTCAACTTTTATAAGGAGTATGAACTGTGGCAAAAGATTATCAAGAAAAAAAATATATCAGCGATTGTAGGCATCGGCCGAGGCTCAGCTAGGCCCTGGACCGATTTGTCTAAACTTGTTACTACAAGTATAAGTATAATAATATACTATAATTTGTTGTTGTTGTTATAGGTAATTCTATATACAATGGATGTAAAACTGGTCAAATAAATAAATGTCTTTGCACATACACACAGCGCCATTTAGTTCCACACTAAGCAACTAGGCTTGTATTATAGATACCATGGTTGATAAACTACACAAATACATTTTTTTTTGTAAATAAATACATATATAAAACATCCATAACTGTGGAACACATGCCTGTATTCATCATACACACATATGCCCCTAGCGGGATTCGAACCCGCGACCTTTTGGTATAGCAGCAGAGATTCTAACCACTACACCTAACAGATCGTCAAATCTTATTTATTTATTCAAATAATCAACTAGCCTATTATAACCCTTTCAACCTTGTTGTTTCATAAATGCAGTTGGTAATACATACGCGTCCCGTAGCATTCGCCTACGGCGTAGTCGACGTAGTTCACGCATTTGCTTGAGTTATTCGCATTACACATTTGCCTTCGAGCTATTGCGTACCGTTGGGGTGAGCTATTCCATTTACTTTATAGTAGTTCATCACTAAAAAGAGGGGCGTGGTCGAAGGATAGACCGGTTGATAATTCGTCATCTCCTCACTATCAGCGAATTAATTGCCCTCGAGATTATTTTCGGCTTGAATAGTATTCTTCTCAGGGAAAACTACCTTTTGAACAAGCAGTAGCTTGAAAAATTAAAAATTTGACTATGTTAAGCGTATTTTTGACTCTTGGCTCTCTTGGCCCTGCCTTGAATCATCAGTTGCGGGTTCGAACCCCACTAGGGACAAATTTTCATAAAATATGACGAAAACGAAGTTTTATTTCTGAGACATGGACGTATATATACATTTATGTATGTTTATCCGTTACTTAATACTCCTAATAAGTTACGGCACTCCTAGTAAGCAAGGGCTTTGGTACTACATTATTGATATAGGTATATCAATAAAAAAGAACGTTGAGTAATTATTTCAGAACAACTTAATATAACATTAATTTACAAAGAGGCCACTTATCACAATTATTACCTATAACAGTATAGGTCTCATATTCTAGCCAATATTCAGAGTGAACATTCATTAATGAAAATGTTTAGCTTTGTGTACTTCCAGTCAATGTGTTCTTTGATATGTACCAAAGTCGACTGAAAGAGATCCCTTTATGGAATAAATCCGCCTTTGTACTTAATTTTAAGTTAAATTTCATTCATTAATGTATGTATCATATGAAGTACAATAATAAAGCGTTTACATACAAATATTTGACCTTTTGTGTAAAAAAAAATATTTAAAGTCCTCTTATCTTCTCTATGGTTGTAAATATGATTTCTAAGTTATTTCTGATGTTATATAATAATTACCAACTATAAAAATACATCCGTATTGCTACTATTAGCGCAAACCGGTCTACTGGTAGCTTGTATCTTTACTCTAAGGTTTGCATGGAAGAGATCGTTGTTAGCGATGAGGCCGACATTTTGTGCGATTAATGATGTACGCTGTATTCTCCGTGTAGCTTTTATTATTTGTGCAATAAAGAGTATTTGAGTGAATGATTGATTGACAAAAATTAGGAATCTGATGGAAAAAAAAATTTGAACTTCTTGTAACTCAGCTTATTTCGGGAACTATACGTTATCCGAATATGTATCCATATTTACAGGTAACAACAACTTCAATGTACTAATCAGCTAGACTTTGATTCTCCCACTAATGAAGAGTCATTCCTGAATCGATCTCATAGTGGAACACCGAGCATCGCCCTCTTCATAGCTCGTTGTGTGACCTCCAATAACTCATACATATTTACTGGTAATAAAACTTTTATTGCACCTATTTGGAAGGAATAACAGTAATCCCGACATGGTCGCTAGCTCCAAACGTCTGGTGGAAATAGCGAACGAGTTTATGTAAGAAAACCTACGAAAATCTAGAAGTATAAACGGGAAATATAAAAGTTACAGCATAGTTCATTGTGAGCTGTAATACGCAGACCTTGGCGATGGCAGTTTGTTCCGGTGGAATAATTTCCTATCGAATTTTTATTAACTTCGGAGATTGTAAAAATGTTGGAAATATATTATTAAGTTAGTGAATAAATAAATAATAAATAAATATTTCGGACACTTGCACCAATCATCTAGTCCCAAACTAAGCAAAGCTTGTGTTATGGATACTAGATAACGGATAAACGTACATACATATTTATATAAACATCCATGACGAACTGTTTGGTGTAGTGGTTAGCAACTCTGACCACTATACCAAAAGGTTGCGGGTTCGAATCCCGCTAGGGGCATATGTTTGTGTGATGAATACGGACACGTGTACCCGAGTTATGGACGTTTTCATTTATAATAAGTATTTATTTACAAAAAAAATGTATTTATGTAGTATATCAACCATCTGTTATCCACAACACAAGCCTATAGTTGCTTACTGTGGAACTAGATGATAAAGGCTTTATCTATCTAACAAAAATTAATAACTATTTAAGTTAAAAACCAAAAAACCCGACAGTGTACTTTATATTTTGCGGACGCCATGTTGGATTTTTACCATAAAATGTATCCTATGACACTCCAGGTATCCAACGAATTTAACGACACCATACTCTTCGAAATCGGTCAATCCGTTTAGGCTGCAGTACGCGCCAAAGGAACGAACATACATACCTACATACACTCTAAAACATTACCCTCCTTTCTTGGGCAGTCGGATAAAAACAAACACTGTGCCACGAATGTTTATAATATGCTCTCACTACTAAGCTTAAATTTACCTACGAACAGTCCAGTAAGTGAAGTAGGCAATCACAATAACTCTGACGTCATTCGGTCATTGGACCATTTCGTTTGGAGAACATAAATCGAACAACAAGCATTGGTAGCTCGGCCGACGTGCGTTGTCCGCCTAATTTGTTCTGTTGAGGCCCCGAAATTAGCGAGTGGAATGGTGTACCGCCTTTGTACACTTTATCATCTATGTTAAATGTTCTTTGTATTTTATTTTCGTGTGTAATAAAGAATTTAATAATAATAACGTAACTTTGAAGCATCCGTGATGCAGCCGCATTCGATTTCGACTGGTAAAGTTAAGCAACATCTGACCATGGATAGGTAAACACTAACCCACCTCCCTTTGCAACTCATATCTATCAGGTCCTGGTCCTGGCTATCCAGGACCGAAACCTATCTTAACTTACCGTACGGTACTAAATATACCGTAATGATATGCATCTTATAAAAATATATAAACAACTCGTTTAATTTTAATTAAATATGTCTATATAAACAAAATAACAATTTACAATAATATGCAAATTACTTTACAATCACGCGGCACCATCATCGATTACGCGTTGATTATTGGTTGGCTAAATATTCGCTCGGGTAATTTCATATTTTGCCATGGTACTTTATCGATGACATTAAGTAAGAAGCTTCCTGATTGGACAGCACGTGAAGTCATAACCATCGATGATGATGACGATGAAAGATGAGAGTTAATCAAACCTTTATACGTCAAACCAAAATCTGTTATTTATATACCTTTTTTTAAATTTAGATTTTATATTAATTTTTCTTCTTCTTAATATCTTTATTGTACACAAAATTGTTACAGAACTATGCATTGTATATAAAATGTACAAAGGCGAGCTTAACTCCGATAGTTTTCTACCAGCAAACCTTAGACATACATAGTGTTTATTAGATTGGGCAGAAAATAGTGTACACAACAATTGAAAAAAAAAGTAATATATATAAATAAATATACCACATAACCTATCCAATATACATATATATAGTACGAAGTAATTTTGATAGTGATCAATCGAGAAATTTCGCTTGTAAGGAAAATTGATCTACTCACTCTTGTGTTCATAACGCTATTGTCGTGGCCCATAGCCTTCCGCCAAGCGATACAGTGCAGCGCTAATGTTCCTCCGCGGCTCTTCGTTGTGGTCCACTGCAATGCGGTGTGAATGTAGCTGCTGATACAGTATTGGGACAACTGTATAAAAGTACAGAATAAATGCTGATATCTTGGCTCACGATTAAAAATAAGACTGTATATCCATTTTTGGTTAGTGTTGCGGGATGGTGCTTGAAACACCAAATAAAGAAAAAAATACGGTTTATGGTATTGAGCCTAGCAAGAATTATGGTAGATCGGTTGAAAATAAGTAAGGACTGTCGGAAATCAATAAAAGTGGACTGTATATTAAATTAAAATGAGGGTGGATTCAAAGTTGCGGTTAACAAGAGGAGTATGAGTGCACGCGTACCTTTCTGCAGATTTTCAAGGTCACGTTCAGAGAGCTTCCTGGTGATGACGGCTGGATTGAGGAGCTGAAGGGCAACTACCGGCAGTGCATGCGAAAACTTCTCTATAATAATAAATGAAATAATGTCCGAACAATTCTCACTTTCTTGAGGATAAAGGTATGAAGCCACGTGCTGGGTTAGCTGCGCGGGTGCCTTGCTAAGGGTCTCAACACCGATGACGAACTGACCGATTGACCTCTAAATCGTCACTCAAAGTCCTTCCCCACTTTCATTACCGTGTATGTTCGCATTAGCGAGCGACAGTTAAATATGTAGGCGTGCAAGTAGGAAAGGGATAAGGATAATAGACCTATTTGTGATTCGAATTCAACTAATGTATTAAGTAATACGGCCAAAGAAAGATAGCGTTAACAGTTAGTATCAGACAAAAAGGAGGATATTGGTATTTTAGTTGTACCATTTCGTTTAGGAAAAGTGTGTATTTAGGAATATTTACTTTAGGAATTGACGACCTGTTTGGTGTAGTGGTTAAAAACTCTGAATACTATACCGGAAGATCACGGGTTCGAATCCCGCTAGGGGCATATGTTTGTATGATGAATACAGACATGTGTTCCCGATTTATGTTTGTTTTTCATAAATATATGTAATTATTTGCAAAAAAAATGTATATGTGTAGTTTGTCAACCATCTGATATCCCTAATACAAGCCAGTTGTTTAGTGTGGAACTAGATGGCGCTGTGTGTATGTGCAAAGATATTTATTTTATTTTGTAAGAAATAAAGTGGGGCTTTGTGGTTTATATAAATAATAAATAAATATCCTTAGACATACACAAAGTGCCATCTAGTTCCACAGTAAGCAATAGGCTTATGTTGTGGATACCAGATGGTTGATAAACTACATAAATACTTTTTTTTTTGTAAATAAATCTTATTATAAGTGATGAGGTATGACCGTTTACTTTTAACTTTGGTTCCAATTTCATTATATTCATTGACAATTTTGTACACTTATATGTGTGTGTGTGGCTCAAATAAACTATTCGTATTCTTATTTCACTATATTTTACATGTGGTCTATTACAATTTGACAGAAAACTGGCTACTGGTTTACTCTTAACATGAATGTTATCCAAAAAGCGCTCAACTAACTAAAGATATTGCGGCGCAAACATTTTGATGCAAACTTTTACTTACAGTCTCGGTATGGCGTAATTAACCGTCTAGAAACGATTCGGGATCTCCTTTGAAGGGCTCAAAAGAGTCTTTACATAATGCAGACCATGGGCCCATTCACTACTTGATTACTACGGCCGTCGCGCCGACGTTCGTTATTTTTGTGAACGCAACCGAATGTAAAAGGGTATACACGCGATCTGATGTGTCGGGCGATGATTTTGTGATAATCGAACTTGGAACTTTCAAATTTTTTGAACATTTTTCTCAACACGATACATCATCATCAATAGTCTTAACACGTACAGCCACAGGTTACTTATTACTTTTCTTAGATACATCACTTCAACACAAAAGCGAAAATACCTACGCTATAATAGCCTACAAAATTTTAGTAATGATACCAGCTGTTCGCAGCGAGAAGCAATGTACCATAAGTATGCATACAGAGAATTGAGATTGCTTCGCCCGCCGTGCGACCCACGTGCAAGCACGTCATCGAACAATGCGCCAGGGTTGTTACCTTTGATGATATTGCTAATAAAACAAATGTTGCGAATAAAAAAATTATTTTTTACTTGTTTATCAAATATATTTGAGTTTTATATAATGATAGCAATATTTTTTCCTTCTCTGAATTCTCAGCGTTGAAAATATCCTAAATATCGTAAATAATCTCTGACAGGCGTGCGGCAGCCCAATGGCGGTTGTATCGTGGACGATACACGAAGCGGTAGGTATATAACACGTGGCCTTGAGCGAGTGACGGATACTTGGATACAGCCTCCGCTCACTGGGAGAAGATATGGGATAATCCACCAAGCGGGACCCGGTACGGATTGGTAGATTTGTGTCAGATTAGTGACCTTAGTCAGTATTTTTAACAATGACTTATTGTCGCTGTTGCTTCATGATTGATCAATGAGAAACTGTGAAATTGTTGAGCAAGCGATGAGTCAACCAATCAACTGTCAGAACGTAACTGATAACGATGAAATTATGTAATAAAACCCGCTGTTGCACTTAAACGATTGAAATTAATATTTTTATTACCTATATTGTATTTATTTATACTATAAAACAATATAATATATTCCATTATATTTATTTCTATTATAACCGCAACATTTTCAGGTATTATGGGTTCGTTGTCGACATTTTTGTTATTTTCTTTTAAATATAGTTGTATGTTTGTTAATAACTTCGGTTTTGTGAGTATGCTCTCTGTTTACTTTTAAACAAAATTGAGGTTTACTGGAAGAGATCTCTTATAGAGATAAGCTATCCTCGCATATTTTTAATATTTTCCTGGTTTTTGTTTAATGTGTATAAGCAACAAATCTATAGTTATGTACGACGTGCAATTGTCTTTACCTGTAATCTGCCAGCAGCGATCAACGCCAAAAACAAACATATTGCACAATATCGTCTCCGATTTATCAGTTCGTGTGTATCAACTTCACTTATATGACGCCGTAAACTTTTTATACACACTAACTCATTCAAAAATCAACATTAAAAACACTGCACAAGACTTACTTTGCCGCGCTTTCATGAAAAACTTTAAGGATGAAAATTGATTTAGTTGAACGAAATTAGACTTTAGTAATGAAGGATTAAAGTTTTATTTACTTTTGCCTGTAGAAGGGTTATGTGGAAAAACATCTGTCTTGCTACTTCTGAAGAGAGCTGAACGATTTGTGAAGGTGTTTTGGCTAATCGAATTGTGTGATTACGTTTATTTGTCAGTCAATTGCTGTAGTTGCCAGGTTCCATTGGGTAGCTCCGTCTCGTCTCGTCCCGGGGATTCTTAACACCCCATGTCCTGCCGTTATAATGGCCCCTAGCAAGAATAGCGGGGCCACCAGAGACTGGAAGCCTGGTCCTTCTTCTGCGTGGGAGTTGGCGATCGCAGACCTCGGGGGCTTGACGCCAGTAACGCAGCTACCAATCACTGTACCACGTACATGCATAATGTTACGCCTGTTTCCCTAAGGGGTAGGCAGAGACCACAGACTTCCACTTGCTACGATCCTGACACACCTCTTCTGCTTCCTTCACTCTCATAAGGTTGTTTATACATGCTAGTCGGTTTAGGGTACTCTTGACTTGGCCTTTCTTTAAGACATCCCCGATTTGATCATGGTACGTTTGCCGTGGTCTTCCCCTACCTACAGTACCATCCATATTCGCTTTGTATATCTCTTTCGTAAGTCTTCCATCATTCATCTTCTCCACCATGTCCAAACCATCTCAGCATACCTTTTTCAATCTTTGTCACAACGTCTTCATTCATACTGCTTAACTCCCTAATTACTTTATTCCTGATTCTATCTTTCAAAGTCACCCCATTCATACTTCTTAATGATCTCATTTCCACTGCATTTATTCTACTTTCATTCTTCTTTTGCCATACCCAGCATTCACTCCCGTAAGTCAGTGTTGGAGTCGGCGCACCACCGACAGGCTTTTTTGGACACATTCTGGCTCCTCATAAAGGCATGCAGTGCTCCATTTACCTGATTTCTGGCATTCACTCTTCTTTCGATGTTCTTCTTACACTTACCATCCCTTGTAAACTGTACTGTACCAAGATGTTAAAAACTCTCTTCCTATCCAACGCCTTGTACGACACCCACGGGATGTTATGGGTGGGTTTTATTCTAATCTGCCGAAAACCACACGGCCAATGATTTGATTAAGTCTTATTATGTACTTAAATGACAAAAAGGCTACCAATTCCGAGCATTAGTATTACAATTAACTCGCTTGTAACCCTTGCATTTGAAAGCCGAATGTATCGACCCTAAGCGTCTGTCATGTTGGCTTGACAGCCGTCCTGTATTTTTAGCAGAAATACAATTTCCCGCTGGCACAATCCAATCTATATGATACAACATTGTATAAATAAAAATTGAAACTTTATAAAACCCAAGTTATGGTAATTGAACCGACAAAAACTGTCAAATCAACCGAGTTCAGTACGATACCTACTAGTCTCTATCTCCGAAGTGCATTGATGACCTTAAACAATCCTGACGTGTGATTCCACTCCTGATTACGAATCACTTTTCACTGGGAACCATAGCCGAATTCAGCCGAAAATTGCTGGACTTCTATGGAAGTCCATTCTGACCCCTTAAGTATGCTTAAAGTGGTTACAGAATGGTTTACTGTTTATGGGCAATCAAAAATTTTTTGATCGAAATCGATTGGGGTTACTTGGGGAAAGTTTTTTTTTATGCGCAACGGGTTGGTACTTGACCTCAATCACACCTGATGTTAAGTGAAGATGAGGTCGAAGGTGGAAGCGTACTGACCCGGAAACCCCAACACATTTGTTGTTCGCAATCAAGAGTAGCGTCACCAGTTTATGGGAATTACACGAATTCAAATTTTAACATTAAATAAAACGAAATACGGTAAATAATAATAATAAATATCCTTAAGACATTATCCAATTCCTCAAAGAGGCAAACCTGAGCAACGAACTGTAGGTTAGTGGCGATCACAATAGATCGGCAACGGTCGCAGTGATACAGGTCTCCGATGACCTGCAACAGCCACACACACACATACAATACAATACAATACAATCCTTAAGACATACACACAGCACCATCTGGTTCCACAGTAAGCAACTATAGGCTTATGTTGTGGATACCAGATGGTTGATATACTACATAAATACATTTTTTTTTTGTAAATAAATACTTATTATAAATGAAAACGTCCATAACTCGGGTACACATGTCCGTATTCATCACACAAACGTATATTAGTTTATTTTATACACAAATCTTTCTTGCAGTCACCAAGGTAAATCGAATTAGCGCGATGTAGAAAAATGCCATATCATAAATTAAGAGTTTTCTTTGTTTATTAAGAAACAAAAATAGTCGTTTATAAACAATTTGATATTGTATGGAAAAGCTGAAAAACATGTCTTAATTTTAAAAAATTAACGAATAAAAATTGTCTGTTCCAATTAGACAAATGCAATGGTTTAGAGGTTTTTGGTGATTTTAGGACTGCCCAAATTTCCACCAGAAAGACTTGTTAAATGTGAAACACACGTACTCATTTCAATTCATTACAGAGATACAGCAATTAGACAGCATATGTAATTAAATTTTCTATACAGTTATGTACTTCGTAATCAATAAACGATGGTAAATTTAACTGCTTCGCTATACTAACTACGGTTAACGGTGCCCATCAATAAAACGTTGAACCCATTTAGTGATTAGAGACGGTTAGTTAATAGATTGGCGTATATAACACGTGTATTGCCGAAAGAAGTGGGCAGTCATGATTTTGATTATTTGTACAGCTTTTGACTGAGAGAACCAAGTATACCATCTAAATAAAGTAAATGCAATAGTTACTAAAATACCTAATTTTGATTTGGAATAAAGACTTTCATGATATCTTTACCAAATACTATACCAAAAGGTTGCGAGTTCGAATCCCGCTAGGGGCATATGTTTGTATGATGAATAGAGACATGTGTTTCCGAGTTATGGATGTTTTTCATTTATTTATGTATTTATTTACAAAAAAAAATGTATTTATGTAGTTTATCAACCATCTGGTATCCATAATACAAGCCTAGTTGCTTAGTGTGGAACTAGATGGCGCTGTGTGTACGTGCAAAGATATTTATTATTATTATTTAGGAGAGGAGGGAGGCCTTTGTCAATCAGTGCAATATAGTATAGGCTTCTAATAATAACAAAATTATTACATTTGGCTCTGACAGAAATCGAATAAGATGACGATTGAAGAGAAAAGAAGTCTCCAATTACAGCTGGACTCCTTTTGAGTTCGAAGTGCATAACTTTCACTGATCTTTCGTTTACTAAAAGCTAAATATTTTCGAAAATTCCAAAAGTCAAAAGTTTATGTGTACTCGTGTGCAATAAATTATAAATAAATAAATAAAGTGAATGTTATAAACATGACAGGCGCGATAAACGTTTATGTCGCGCGAGGTAACATTTGTCCTGCTCATTCACTTGGACGTAAATATACAACTATCGCACTCTTATTGCTACGTCGAGTTCGACAAACGACGTCATGCTGGAGCTGCTCAAACCCCTCAGCCATTTTGGCACTACACAAACAAAAATAGGCTTCAAACGTGAGGCACTGATCCAGGAAACCCCATCTTATTTAGTTAAAAATACTCTTAAAATATGGACAAAAAAATAGACCAACCCAATCCCATAATGCAAAGAGCAAATAAACGCGCGCCCATCAAACCAAGCGACCACATTTGTACTGCATTACAATGAAATAATACTCCGGCATTGGTGGCAAGGCGATCGTGCGTGACCGACCGCAGAACGCGATCAATGCCCCACTGATGGGCCACGATTGGATGGAGCCGAAATGGGGTCATTCGTTAATTACCGTTTAATTTTACCTGTTTCTTGCTTGCACTATGAATACAGCCTATACTCATACCTATACCTGGATGATTTTTATTAACCTACGTCAAAAAGGAGGAGGTTCTCAATTCGGCCGCTTGTATGTTTTTTTTATGTATGTACACCGATATCTCCGAGATTTGGCGGTTGATTCAACTGGGTCTTTCTGTAGATGAAGGGGGATACCGTCAAGTTGGTCCCTTTGTAATTTCAGCGCAATCTTCATATTTTGCTACGATATAATATAAATTGAAAATGTAGAAAACCCCGGAAAACAAGCGATTAAAAAGCTTTAAACTTATGTTTGGAATATCTCTGACCACCCCATTTGGGATAAAAATTGTGACGTTATGTATGTAATCCCGAAAATCTGTGTACAAATCACTCATTCGATATCACTCCATCCCTACTAGATAGCGCATCAGACGAATCGGGGCGTTATAAGAACTTGTTTGCATCGAGTGTTTGCTAAAGTCATGTTCGTGACCTCCTTCTATCAGACGGGGCATTAGACGCCTTTCGAACTACCCCCACTTTGATAGTTAATTAAACGTCAGCGCGGGAAATATTCGCGTCATTAGGAAAACTCGGCTGCAGTCGCGAACGGATGCCCCTCCCCTACCCTTCCGCCATTTCCGTGCCTCTCCCCCACAAGTACTATAAAGGTGCTGTTCCACCGGCGAGGTGAAACAAGAATTGAAATCACGCCGATATCACCAGAAATTGCCATTAACAGTCACCTATTCCTCATCACCACGTTCTCGCCATTGATATTACGACCTGTTTGGTGTAGTGGTTAGCAACACTGACCACTATACCAAAAGGTTGCGGGTTCGAATCCCGCTTGGGGCATATGTTTGTGTGATGAATACGGACATGTGTACCCGAGTTATGGATGTTTTCATTTATAATAAGTATTTATTTACAAAAAAAATATGTATTTATGTAGTATATCAACCTTCTGGTATCCACAACACAAGCCTATAGTTGTTTACTGTGGAACTAGATGCCGCTGTGTGTATGTCTAAGGATATTTATTTATTTATTAATTTCCACTAGCACGCGCGATATAATGCAAGCCATCGAGAGCTCAGTGTTTCTTTTGCAGTGTAATTATTCAGGCTTATTTACGCATTTATTTTTAAACCTACATCACCTGGTTAGCTACCCCCATCTTATCTAAATCTGCCGCCAAGCAGCAATGTTAATGGCATTGTTGTGTTCCGGTTGTCAGAGATAAGAGAGCCAGTCCCCCAAATATGTTTGGGTTTCCGGGTCAGTACTGTTTCACCTTCAACCTCATCTTCACTTAACATCAGGTGTAATTGAGGTCAGTACTAACTCGTTGTGCATAAAAAAATCTGCGTCAAGTACAAAGCAGTGTCTTATGTAGGTTTCGCTAGAGCCAAAGGTATACCTTAATCTTAAAAAACCGGTTTTGTTAAGAAGCGAAATTAAGCGGTTTTCATTATTTTTCATTTCGCTCTTAAGGGCAACGTCGTCTACATCATTACAAATTTCAAACGACGCCGACGCGTGCATTATCTGTCTGGATTAAACCGGTGTAAAACCCGTATTTACCGGTATTTTCGAAACTGTTTACAAGCCCTTTACTATTTATTACACCAAGAAATATTTCCATTCCTATTTCGCACATTCTCAATCAGTTCCACTGAAGATGCGATAAGACAGAATTGAAAATTACAAATTTCGGGTTGTTTTTTTTAAGGTTAACTGAATACGCGTTTGACCAAAATCTCACCTGATGGGAAGTGACGATGTGGCCGAAGATGAAGCACGCTATCTCAGTAGTTGCCTATTCACCCTGCTCTTGAAGATCCTAAGGTTGTAGGATTCAGGAAAGATGGACGCCGGAAGGGAGATCCATGCCTTGGCTGTTCGCATTATGAATGAAGAGTCGAACAGCTTAGTGCTAATATTCGGTATGTTAACTATATACGGGTGGAATCCCTCGCCACGCCTAGTAGTGCGAAGATGAAATGGCGATGGTGGAATAAGATTGTGTAATTCCAACGCACACGCACCGAAGTACATCCTGTAAAAGACCCGAGAGACAGGCGAACTTGCGACGGTGTTAGAAGGTGGTCGTCTCGTAATCGTCGCGTCGCCTGGTGGAAAACCACCTTAACTGCTCGATGTCTTCAGACATATTTTGTAGTTGACGTGAGGGGGGACTTTTTTAATAAACTGTTTGAGAAATACGTTTGTCATCGCTTTCAGTTGCATCATTAGATCATAGACTTTTTAATAGCACAAATACGTACCTGTAATACCTACGCAAAAACTGGTATTGCTCACTTTACATAAACAAAATGATTGAAGAAACGTTAAATTAATCAAAATGGATTCGTGTTAGTGTCAGCCCATCGACACTTCGATAGCGTGCAAAACAGTAAATATTTCTGGTTGAATTCGAATTTTGAATATTGCTATTTGGCGCCGAAATGGTCGCGGTTCTAGATTCAAATTCAATTTCGATTCGGTTAACCACACAACGCTCGTTCGGATAATCTGTTTTGTTTTAATGTAATTTAGATGGTCAGAGCAAAAATAGTTAGGTAGGTAATTATGAAATTGTTTTCTGAGTAATGTTATGTTTTATTTATTTAGTTTAGTTCTAGTTTTTGGAAGATTTACAGACTTATATAAACGATAAAAAAAAAACAATCAGAAAAAACAATAAAAAATGTCCACCAATACGATGTTAACGAAGGAACCCAAAACCTCGCGACTGGAAGCTCAGACCATGAGACTGAATTTTTGATTATGACTTTAGAAAATTCGCAAAACCAAATTACCCTTACCCCATTCAAATAAAATTAATCCGATCCGCTATTAAATTTGTATGAAGAGTCGAATTTCATATCAGTGAATTTTCAAAAGCCGTAAAACAAAAGATATTCAGTCTCTATTCAGGAACACATGTCTATATTCATCATACAAAAATATGCCCCTAGCGGGATTCGAACCCGCGACATTTTGGTATAACAGCAGAGTTTCTAAGCACTACACCAAACAGGTCGTACCTTTGTATTTGTATGTGTGAGTCGATATCTGTATATTTGTATGTATGCTAGGTAAACGAATTGCTATTTATTGTACACGTTTCATAAGGTTTCCGTTTCGGCATAATTAAGGGTTCTTATCCAATTGCTTATCATTCTTTTGCACTCGTGAAATGATTTAGGGTATATTTTTAATTCCTTGTTAATACATTTTTTTTGTATTCATTTTCAACACACCTGTATTCATCATACAAACATATGCCCCTAATAGCAACAGAGTTTCTCACCTATACACCAAACAGGTCGTCAAACAAAAAAAAGCAAGCTACCGATTTGTCAGAAAACATTTTTATTCTATCACTGACATAATGCTGTGCAAAAAATCACGGCATTTAAGATTATAGCAAGTTAAACGTGTATCCTTATTCAATTATCTGTAAAAATAACCGAACTCGTGCATCGTAAAGATTTATCTGTTGACTAGTCGCAAGACTAGTCTTTGATGCCTTCAAATATTCCAACAAACATTATTATCTCGTAAAGGATGAACATCAATCGGAAAATAAAAAAGTTCAAACGTCACATTATAAAACGCGAGGTGGCCTCACTTGACCTCTTTACGACTTTTAGAGGTACCGACATCCTAATATGCGTACGTGAGGGCACCACAATGGCCACGATAAAGGACCTCTACCACTCTGTATATACCATTTAGTAAGCAGTAAAACAACTCCATACAAAAGGCTGGTTTCACTGGAATTTCGTTTAAATTGTAAAATGTACTGGCCAACAATCACTATCATTTTGATACAATTGTTATGTTCCAGCTGTTTGAGATAAGATATCTAGCCCCGCGTTTAAGTGAGGATACTAATATACGTACACCTGATATGGTTACTGAGGTAGATAGAGCCCACTTAACAGGTTCCCTGTCCGTATACAACAAAGTATTTGAACCCGCGAGACCCCAACTTCACACACTATTTTCTTTAGACAATGGTGTCGATTCGGATGTATACATCAACTAAACTAAACGAAACTAAAACCAGTTTTAAAGTAGTACTGTCTCTTTCTCCCTAGAACAGTACGATGCGACGGCACCACTCCAAAACTGGTTTTAGTTTAGTTTAGTCTAGTTGGTGTACATCCGAATCGACACCATTGTAACCTACACGTTTTAATACCAAAATCTTTTTATCTTACCACATCCACAAGAAAAAGGTTACAAAAGAAAAGACTTGTTTACGATTTTGATGATACTGTTGTGATTAATTAGACATTAAAAGCAACTTGACTTACTGACTTCTTGCTATTGTGCTACTGACACGTCCCCCTCAGGGTCTGGTCAAAAAATATAAAAGGTCCGAAATTAAATTCCACGCGGCTTATAAAGTATAGTATTACGTCATTACGCGAAAAGGCGGGAATTTCAGTCATTTTTAGCGCGCTTTTTTTTTGCAGATTTTATAGACATTTTTAATTTTACTGTGACATGGATACTTTATTTTCACTTTTATGCTCTCATTTTGTAAGTTAATCTTGCTGTTTTATAAAGTTAATATACCTTTATTAATATGAAAAAGAAAACACTAAACACCTACCTATATTTGTTTTTGTAGGTATCCCACTTACAATTTTTTTTTATGATTGACTGGATTCGCGTTTGACCACAATCTCACCTGATGGAAAGTGACGATGTGGTCGAAATTAAGCACGCGATCCCTGTAAATGCCTATCCCAAGGTTGTCATTCTTGGCTGTTCGAATGATGAATGTAGAATCGAACTTCTGAGTGCGAATGTTCGGTATATTAACTATATACGGGTGGAATCACCCCCCCCCCCCCCCCCCCCCCCTTTTGCTGAAGTAATAGATAAGAGAATTAACCTCATCGGGATGTCTGTTGCTGAACATAGGCCTCCCCCATACATATCCAGAACGACTCGTTGGAAGCTGGATGTACCAGCGATTTCCACCGATCTTTATCAGGTCGTCTGTCCACCTTGTGAGTGGAGGTCCTACGCTTGATGCCCCCGGCTATCAGTGCTTCGCGCTATGTGACCACTGCCACTAACGAGACGCCATGCGACTCGTTGGTTCTCTGTTTGCAGTATTCTCCTTGTTTGTTTCTTTTTCGGTTAAGTCATAATATTTTAAATTCAAAATTTTAACTCTACCTGTTGTCTCTCTCTTTCTTTCAGTGTAGCTGTTTGTTTAGTCAGTTCGTGATTTGCCCTTGAAAAGATTGGACACGTATTTTTCTCTTATTATTGTTCAAGAAAACTAAAAACTAACATAAATTCTGTATATTCAGTATAAAAGTTATTTTAAATATTTCATCGAGTTATTTGTTTATGTTATACCTTTTAATTATAAGTTGTCACTAACAACGATTTCCAAAGATTTCCGCCGGCTCATCTGCATCTGTCGTTTTCTACATACTGTGGCCTACTCCTTAATATATATAAGGATATAAATATATATATATAAATCCTTAATATAAATAGTGCTTCAAACTTATCAATCAGCTGGGCTATGTCTGTTACATTCGTTATAAATTGAAAATTTGGAAAACCCTCGTGAGATTATTAAAAGGTTCATTCAGATAAATAAACCAACTGTATTAAAAGGTATATATCTTCGGAACGACTGAACCGATTCCCATCAAACATGACTACGTTTCCAATTGAACCGTCTTGCAGACAATATTTTAAGATTTTGTTTTATTTTTCTTTTCTGTTTTTGGTTGTTTGTGAACGCTTTATTGTACAAAAAAACTAAACTATGCTTGTGCATAGTTTATTTTTTTTGCTGGTATATAGGTGGACTTATCGCACAACGGGATTTCTTTCATGCATGAACTTCGTTAAGAAACAGTAGATTGGGCGTTCAAACTTAGCTAACTTAGCTACATGCAGTAGGTAGGCAAATAATAAGTGGGTAGATAATTATATATAGGTATTACTGCAATCCATAATGTGTAAAAAACATTATTTCTATTTCTTGCGCAATAAAAAACACTGATGTAATTTTTATTAACTTTCAGGCGTAGAAACATAGACAATTCAATAATAATAATTAAGTTACAGAGCAAATGTTTTCTAATTTCGACCCGCCGAGTGTGACGTATTCACTTTTAGGCGAGTCACACACGGAAGACACCAGGAATTTTAAAGAGTTCCAGATTCAAATCTAATGCCGCGTGACGATCGAACGCGATACGGAACGTCGTTTGCCCAGGAATTTTGACATTTCCAACCGTTAATGTCCTCCACACTAAAATCAGTCTTGTGACCCTTTCTCTAAGAGTTATTGTGCCACTTTGCTCACCTCACACGTGAATTCGTGAGAGAGAAATTTCGTTTAAAATTGTCTTTAATTTACAAAATCGGATTTATTACTCTTGGATAGGATTTGGCCCACGGAGTACCTACGTAGTTAAGTAGGTAGTGAAATAATTCTAAACCAAACTTTAAAGGTGATGGTTTTATCTGTTTTAACCGCCATAGTGCTCATTATAAATAAAATGGGGTTCACAAGACGGAGGTTGCTGGTTTGATTCCATTAAACAAAATATCAAGTTTAATTTTAGAACATAGAAATGTACATACATATACACACGAGAAATATTACCCTTCTTCCTGAGGCAGTCGGTTAAAATGTAATGATTTCGATTAACAATTTTTGGAACTTTTCACTTCCAAACCTGTCCAGCCTTTTCGGGGGGAACATGGACATCTATATATATCGGAAAAACATTATTATTCTTCCTGGAGCAGTCGGGTGAAAACACCACTCTATTCCCTAAATTGTATGTGATCCCCAAAATGCTTTTGTTTCATTATTTTACTCACGTTTGTAACTATTCTGTTCAAAAAGGTTTCATGAATCAAAAACAGTTGCCCCCTCTTGACAGTACAAATGTGTACAATTGTCACGACTTTTTTGTCGGTGCCATCATGAATGGAATCGTTTTTACAACTTCCTTTTTCATGTAAAGTCGTGATGTTACCATGATTGAACTTAACGTCTTGCTTTAACTATTTTTGGGTTTTTTGACCCTTCTGTGAGTGCCTACGGTGCCTATTTTTTGTGTACATTGAAATATGACTCACTATATTATCTACCATTACATCCCATAGATCGTTGGAATTACATAATCCTATTCGACCATCGCCATTTCCTCTACGGACTACTAGGCGTGGGAAGGGATTCCACCCGTATGTAGTTTACACCGAACATTCGCACTAAGCGGATCGACTCTTCATTCATAATACGAACAGACAAAGCATGGAACTCCCTTCTGGCGTCAGTCTTTCCTGAATCCTACAACCTTGGGATCTTTAAGAGCAGGATGAATAGGCATCTACTGAAATTGCGTGCTTCATCTTCGGCCACATCTTCACTTTCCATTACGTGAGACTGTGGTGAAACGCGTACCTATCCAGTTAATCATAAAAGTAGATGCCTAATTTTTGATTTACTGTACCAAATGAATTCTGTCACTAGCTGAGGTACTATGAGCGAGGCAGGATACCGCATTCCGGTATAAGTTGTTGTTTCCTTGTCCGTGACATAGCTAAATAAAGTGCAATAGGCTGAAAGAACTAGCCAGTAACTGGTTCGAAGCTTTGGGCGTTCGATTATCCGTTCTATTGACAGAAGACCCTCACCGGTTATTAGGAATATATGGATTGTGTGGTCCATGGGTATATGTGCGACCGGGGGGGTGTCATTGTAACGGGCCCTGTCGCGCTCGCTTCACACCGCTCGCTGATTGCGGTGTGAGGCGCGACAGCACCCCGCGTGGAGAGAGCGCGCATCTTTCGGCTGGTGATGATGATATAAGTCTTATATTGTATGATGAATATATTAATTAGATGTCTGTGCATTGCGTGTTCATATACGCAAACTCCTAGATACTAAACAATTATTTAAACATATAATTCTTTTCTTTTCAGGTGAGTCGCATCATAACGGGGATGACTGCAGTTATAGTTATATAAGTGAGTAGTTTAGTCATTATTACTCACACTCTAATTCTTTTAGCCGTCCGGCATACATACTCTGTGGTAGGGATACAAATTTGGCAATATATAAAACTCTTCTCAATGTAGTCTTTAATATGTTCGACACAGCCTCTTCACACTAAGAGAGAGTTTGGCCCATGACCACCACACGCATGGTTGATGAATGTCAGACTATTGACTATTACAGTCAGTGCTTCCAAGTTGCTTTTTAGACTACCGGTATAATGACTGATCTTAATTGAAAACGAACGGGCGACGCATTTCATACCAATGTTTCAGTACTTTGGAAGATACTGTCAGGTGGTCATTCTTCCGACATAAATGTTCACCAATCCAAACCATATCCATACCCTCTTCTGGAGAGATGAAGCTGTGCCCTAACAATGGGAACGTAAAATGTGTGTCTATGTATGAGATCCTTACCTATGAAATTGGCGTTTTGTATGAAGAATTTCATTAAGACTATTTTCTCCATACAAACATTTTTGATTTTTTTTTTGAGAAATCCAAATTTAGCTAAACTTTGTGTGTATTATCAGATAACATTAAGTTAAGTATAGGTAGCGTTAATTTTTAAAAGTAACCGCTTTGTAAAAGTTTCAGCGAATCTAAGACATGATTATGGGAAGCACATGAAAAGAGGTCTGTCAATTTTTTTTTATTATGTAATTTAGCCCAGAAATTAAAAAATATTTCATGTGTAACCTTGAAATAATATTATATTTTCCAAATAAAAAACAAATATGGATATAGCTTTGAAAATCGCAGGAATTGGTACATATGATTAACGAAGAAAAAAACTCAAATTTCATAGGTACAGACCCAATATTATTTTTTTATAATTTGCTCTGCTTTAAACCATATCGTCTTGTATTTCAAGAGGATCTCATGTTTAACTTGGACCTTACGTCTCTCTATATAGAAGTGTTAAATATATATATCTACCACTAACAGTATGTATAAACGATGGTACCATTTGCATGATTAAAATTAATTTATCTTTAAGTCTAGTAAATTTTAAAATTAAGTTCCAATAGTAGCCCAGGGAAAATACGGTTTGACCTCGGAAAAATCGTATAAGCGAGATTTTCTTGAAACATTTAATAAAGTGTTGTATATGTAGTAACAATTACTAAAAATTAAGCATTTGTAAGAAACGCAAGTACTAGGTAACTGAATAAGCTAAAGTTGAAAAATGTGTTTCTTAAAAGAAAATGCTCAATTGATGGGTATTTCTTTAAATTCAAAACATTTAGAGAAATTATCGTTACAGTTCTCATTTTTATTTCTTATGCAATGCAGCTCGACGACATTTTCAGCTAAAATACATGCATGCCTAACTATAACGTGCGTAGTTTTTTATCCATCAATAAGTTAACTGTGTTTAACAAAAGTCTACCTAATTAGATATCAGTTAGTATTTATTGTTATTAAAATACAAATTAAAAATAGGGTTTATTAAAAAAATCTAGACTAAGCGCTCGTTTTTTTAGGCTAAATTCATAATTATATCTCTAATATACTTTTATAAGATAGCAATTATATAAGTCGGTTCTGAATTACGCGTATGTCTAGTTAACCTAATTTTTTACCGTATTTTTCCTGGGCTATAGACAAATTTACATCATCCTATCGGCACTACCTCTGTCCCAAATAGGGTGGTCAGAGATATCATTTTGGCCCAAACATAAAAAGTCTAATGTTTCAAACATCCACGTTTCAGCTTTCGAAATATACCGAAATGTACACGTGACAGGGGTTGAGCCCATTGCCGTTAAAACATGCAAATGTATAGAGGTTTGTGGGTGGCAAGTGGCCTTTTACGACATCCACAGGAAGAGACGAGTTAGTTCTACTCTAACTGCAGAAGCCACAACTATTATATCATAGATATTAAGTATATAAAATTTTTGTTAACTTCGATGATAAGCAAATATTGGCAGGATAAACCGTTGAGACAGACAGGAAAGAAAGAATTCGACGGAATTCATTTTCGTAATTCACAATTTGACGACCGGTTGGTGTAGTGGATAGTGACCCTGTCAGCGAAACCAACGGTTGCGAGTTCGAATCCCGCGAGGGGTAAATGTTTGTGTGATGAATACGAACATTTATTTCAGAGTCATGGATGTTTATATAAATATTTATGTATGTTTATCCGTTATCTAGTATCCATAGCACAAGCTTTGCTTAGTTTGGGACTAGATGATTGGTGTAAGTGTCCGAAATATTTATTTATTTATTTATTTTTTTTTTTTTAATTATCACTTTAAGTGTATACAAACTGAATTCATAAAAGGTTGATGTGTGATCTAAAATATGAATCATAACGTGAATTGCTTTTTTAGACCTGCAGCCAAGAATACCAATAAGAATTCGAGAGTGCATAATATGTAGTCTCAAACGAATAATAATGTCTTTGAACCGAACATTCGCACTAAGCGGTTCGCCTCTTCATTCATAATGCAAACAGGCAAGGCATTTCTGGCGTCAGTCTTTCCTGAATCCTACAATTCAAAAAGAGTAGAGTTCGCGCGAAATCTCCTCAGAAGGAAAGTGACGATATGGTCGAAGCGAAGATAAAGAACGCGATTCTTTATCTTCGCTTCGACCATATCGTCACTTTCCTTCAGATAAGATTGAAGTCAAACGCGTACCTACGTACGTACGCGTCCAGTCATTCAATAAAATAAACTATCATAAATATTTTTAATTTTTTGTGCTATCTAATGTAAGCACCTATATAAATACGAGTACCTAGGATAAGTAATCAAATTAAATACAAAGGTGTTCGATAAAATAATATGCACTGATGGCACTAATTGTCCAAAGAGATCTTTATCCCCAGTTTTACAGGTCCAGTTATTATTGTCCTAGAAAAGATTTTTTTTTATGCACCACGGGTTCGTACTTGACCTCAATCACATCTGATGTTAAGTAAAGATGAGGTCGAAGGTGGAATCGTACTGACCCGGAAACCGCAACACATTTGGGGGACTGACTATCTTATCGCTGACAACCGGAATACAACAATGCTATTAGCATTGCTGCTTGGCGGCAGATTTAGATAAGGTGACCTAAATTTAGATATTTTAAAAGAATCCTCAGTCCATTTTAGTAAGTAGGTACTCAAGACAGGAGAATTTCATGTAATCGCCACTACAATTAAAACGCGACGGATAACAGCTCTCAAAACAAACTTCTAAAGTTAGTCCATAATAATAAGATTGGTACAAACTCCACTGCACCTTTGAAAATATTCTATTAAAAGACGGGGATGGCTACGGACGTGTTGTCCATTGGAGAATACGGTACGATAACGTCTCGAGAAATAATGTATTTTCCTTAACGTAACTTGACGACCTGTTTGGTGTAGTGGTTAGAAATTCTGCTGCTACACCGAAAGGTCGCGGGTTCGAATCCCGCTAGAGGCATATGTTTGTACGATGAATACAGAGTGTTCCCGAGTTATGGATGTCTTTCATTTATATGTGTCTTTATTTACAAAAAAAAAGTATTTGTGTAGTTTATCAACAATCTGGTATCTATAATACAAGCCTAGTTGCTTAGTGTGGAACTAGATGGCGATGTGTGTATGTGCAAATATATTTATTTATTATTTATTTCCAAAGTTACGATAACGAAATAGCTCACAGTACATAATAATGAATATTAACACAGGTGCATATCTAACTAATATTATTAATTAATAATATTAGTTAGATATGCACATGAACTTTGCAATTGCAAAGTTTGGATGTTTGTTTGTTGCCCAATCACGACGAAACGGATGGACGAACGGAATGAAATTTGGTATATAGGTAAAATATACCCTGCATTAATACATAGGATATTTTTTATCCTGATAAAATGAGTAGTTCCCGCGGTATAATCAAATTTCCGCGGTAAAGTTATTCTAAGCAGGCGAAGCCACGGGCGGAAAACTTGTACCTACAAAGACAAATACGACAAATTCATAGCCGCAGTCGCTATTCGTAGAAGCACTTGAGGTCCAGTCGCTTCGCTATTCTAGGCTAGGACTACCTGTTTGGTGTGGTGGTTAGAAATTCTGCTGCTACTCCGAAAGGTCGCGGGTTCGAATCCCGCTAGGGGCATATGTTTGTATGATGAATACAGACACGTGTTCCCGAGTTATGGACGTTTTTCATTTATGTGTATTCATTTACAAAAAAAAATAATTGTGTGTTTATTAACAATCTGGTATCTAAATACAAGCCTAGTTGCTTAATGTGGAACTAGATGGCGATGTGTGTATGTGCAAAGATATTTATTATTATTATGTATTTATTCGTTTTCGATTAGCGAAGTTAAGCAATTTCTGGCCGGCGTGGTCAGTCCTTGGCACGTTAAATAGTCCGTCTCGGTTTTATTCACTTAAAGGTACTCGCGGTTTAAAAACACTAATTGTCAGGTGGCTAGTCTGACACAAATACACCAATCCACAGTGGACCCGTGTAGTGGACTATGGGTCCATACCGTCTCCCAGTGAGAGGAGGGTGTGCCCCAGTAAAATTTTTTTTCTTAACGGAATTGTGTTCCGCTTGCGATACCGGTTTTGAGATATTCCCTTTTCCAACTAAACTTGTATATGGAAATGTCGTGTCGTGCAGACAAATGGAAAGACGCACTTAGTTTGATTATGCCCTAGCGTAAAAACAATCTCGTTCGTATTCCGAAAGTTTGTCCGACACTTTGGTAACTCAATTAATGAACTTTAGTTCAGGGCTCATTCGCAAAACCAACTATTGATGGGAATATTGAGTGTAGAAAAAAATATAAAGCCAAAAGGAAGAGGAAGTTTTTATAGAGAAAATCAGTTAGTTTTCAATATATATAGATAGATGTTTATCTAACAGAAAGATTATACCTTCACAATTCAGTATTTTATCGTTGAAATCGAATAATGTCGCTTTTACTTTGCACTATCCAACTACTTATTAAAAAAGCTTCTTTAACTGAGGTTGTCTGGAAGAAATCGCTATCAGCGATAAGACCGCCTTTGTACACTTCATCATCTATGTTAAATGTTCTTTGTATTTTATTTTTGTGTGCAATAAAGAATTTAATAATAATAATAATAATAATGTCGCTTTTAACGGTAAGTGTGATCGCGCGCATCATCTTCGACCACATCGTCATTTTTCATTAGGTAAGATTATGGTCAAACGCGTATCCGTTAATCATAAAAATAAAGTTTATACCCGGTCAACCTTTATCCCAAATGGGTCAAAGATATCCGAAATATCAGGCGTTTGAGTGTTGAAAAAAAAAAACCTGTTTTTAAACGAGCAACCCTTCCAGTTGTTTGCTTGTTCTTCTCATAGGAAAATTGCCTTTTGAACAAGCAGTAGCTTAAAAAATGTAAAATCTGACTATTTTAAGTGTACCCTACCTAAAAATAAAGCATTTTTGACTTTTACTTTCGAGGATTTTCCAAATTTTTTTTTTGGCTTCATCCTAAATACAGAGATTGCGTTGTCAGTCTGAACGATAGCATACATTCTATTCTTCAAATTTTTGCTATGGTTTACCTTACATATTGGTTGGCGTGTGAATTTGATTTCTCATATGAAAGCGATTATCAATACTCGACCTTAGCATAAAATCTTTTTAAAAGAGCAACCTTTCGAGCCTTTTGAATAAGCAGTAGCTTAAAAAATTTTACATCTGACTATTTTAATTGTACGTACAGTAATTTTTGACTATTAACTAAAAAAATACCGATTTTTTTTATCATGCATGCATGCATTTATTTACCAATCCCGACCTTCGTCTCTCTAGCTAGACATATCAACAGAAATTCGTTAAACTATTCAAAATACGTAGCATAGAAAAGGATACCTGATAGCGCAGGGTTCCAGCTCGTTCATTCACACATTTGCAATTCTACCCGCGTCTCAGACTGTCCGCATATCCTGCGTCCTGCTTGCACAAGAGCGCGATCATATCTCCATTCCTGTCTGAATGCATTCGATTGCAGAAAGCCGATTTTCAGCCGGTCCTCACATTTGTTTCGTTTCACGAATAAAATAGATAGGGATGTCACATGCTTTCACAGACTATTTCCAATACTGTGCGTTAACAAAATCTTTGACTTTTTTGACATACATACAGACTCACTCATTATACCGAATGACTTTTTTTACCGTAAGGAAGAAAATAGGGCATCATTTTTTTTTTTTTTTCAAAACCCATAATCGGATAATGTGTTGTATTCTTTGACGGTCGCGTTTGTAGCCTATTCCATTTAATTACATCATTAAATTAAATTAATAAAAAAAAAATGGAGAAAATATGAGTTACAAATAAATTTCGCATGATACGCATTCCAGCCGGCGCGTGCGCTGATAATGGTTTTGAACAAAAAAACTACCTATGCCAATAGCTTCTATTTCACTTACCTAATTTGCCCTATTTATTGCCTTACGGTAAAAAAAAACTCATCCCCTATTTTACAATAACACAATAGACACACAAGAAGTTATATTTAAGTAATTATATTTGCTATCGATTTTTGTATGTGTATGTAATCTATTCACGTAGTTCTGCATCCCTATTTAATACCGCACAACCTGCCTATTTCAAATGTACTGTCCTTATACCCAAAGGTTGAAACAAGAGATCGCTTTTAGTGATAAGGTCGCCAAATTGTACGTTTTACTCTTATCACTTCCTGTAACTGTATTTTCTTTTCTGTTGAGCAATAAAGTGTAAAATTGTAAATTTTTAAAACTTTGAACAAGTCAGCAACCCTATTAGGCTGATTTCGTATTCGCCATCTGGTCGTGGTTCTGGCGAATTCGCGTCAGTAACGCGATTTTAGCGATCTCTCTTTGTTACAGGCGATAAAGATCGCATGCGTTATATGGTATTCCATTCGCCGACGTCGTCTGATATCAAAAGTGGTTTTGATGCTATTACCCTGTTAAACCTTATTCCTATGGAGTCTCTCACGAGGAGTGACACAGTGGCAGACCAGTAAGCCACACTTCGAACTATGCTATTTCGAAACCTTTGGCCAAATGCTAACTTGATAAGCGAAGAGTGGATATATTAGCGTGCTCCATATGAAAAATGAAATGAAAATGAAAAATGATTTTATTGCAACAGCTTAAGTTTATAATACAAAGAACATTCATAAATATTTTAGAAATATTACACTTATTACATAATAGGGTTGAGGCTTTCTAGTAAGTATGATAATACCTATGACAGGAAACCTCGCTCTGACAGAGCAAACAGTTTTTAATACGTAAGTAGAAGTGGGTAAGCATTAGGTACAATAATAGCCTTTACCGTCTTATTCATAAAAATTTACAAACGCTTTATAAAGCGTTTGTAAATTTTAAGGCTTATAAGCCTGTTTTAGTTAAAGTATGTTTTGTCACTTTCTTTCATTACAACATTTCCTTATGAACGGCAGAGACAAAACACTCTACAACTAATACAGACTTATAAAGCGTTTGTATATTTTTATTAATAAGACGGTTAGAATTACTTATTTAAAAAAAACTGATACTATTCCAAAAATATGCCTAACTTTTGTGTCCTGATTGTGGTGTGCAAGTATGTGTATAGGGTGAGTGTGTGTGTCTTGTGAGTTTGTGTGCGTGTGTATGTGTGTGTTTGCGTGTGTCTTTATGTCTTTGTCAATATATAAGTAGGTCGCAAAGAGATGCATACAGTAGAGCCCCTAATTGACGTAACGTTCTTGCGGAGTATCCCCCAAGCACCCTTTGTCAAAACAATAATGAACTTTATCTCTAAATGTCAAATTCGACCTAGTGGCGCTAGTGATAATGTTCAAACGCACCATAGTTATTCTCCTAATAAAAATTAGTATTTATTTTGACATCCACGCGAACGAAGTCACGGGAGAAAAACTAGTCTCATATAAAGATGGTTAAATGGACTTCCTTTTCTTTATAGTGGGTAATAATGACACAGTACGATAGTTTTGATGTATCTACTCATATGACAAATTCAATTTGTCTCGCTCGTCACGCTCTGTTGGAGGCAGAATCGAACCCATGACCCCTGGGTTATCAGGATTGGAATTTTAAATCTTGCATTGTTTTGATAATAAATATTTTAAATGTGTTAGCTATGTTGAGCATGGCTAGAGAAAAAATATTTACTTCTGTACATTCCAGTAGCTCCAAAAAATAGTGATAAGCATTAACTTAAATTAGAGATAGAGGAACAAAGTGACTACCCTCCGTTAAGCCTAAGCAAAGAGGATACTCTAAAAGTATAATTATAAACTTTTACCTGACAATATCATTAATCTAAATGAGAAAAAAATTACTCTTATCAGCTTACAGAAATTATTTATTTCTATTATTTAAATGTTTTATTAAAAATAACACTTATCACGTGGGTTTTAATGCTGTTCCATCACTTGTATATCACCAGTTTTTACAAATAAATTCGTTTGTTAAAATTAAAATTTCCAAAGTTTGGGGAACCGTTTGATACCTGGCAACACTGCCCCTGTTCGTGACCGCTAGGCCATATGTGGCCACAATAGACAATCATTCCAAATTAGACATGTTTTGATTACAGTACACACCCTGTAGTTATTACGTAATGTTGCTATTTATTTACTTGTGCAATCTATCTCTAATTATTACGTAGGTTTTTACTGAGGGAACTCATTATGAATACACACATGTCTAGTTCATATTCATCGTATAAACATATACCCCTAGTGTGATACGAATCCGCGACTTCTGTACTACACCATGCAAAAGAGTATTTGGTTATTAGGGTACCAGAATCTGATACATAGTTTGTGTGAGGATGATATGATGAAAGTTGACATGATGTTGTTGTAAAACCTCTTTTTATAATCTAACCAAATGTTTTACTGGCTGATATTCTTTTGAATTTATGTATGTTCGTAGTTCAAAGTTTATTTTTTGTATATACATCTTGTCACGTGAAATTTTACCTAATACACAATATGTCTGAATGAAGATAATTTTTATTCTCATTTAATTAGAACCTGCTGTAAAACACCGAGTAGCACTATTTACTCCTACAGATGTTATGATGAAAGGGCCTAAATTCTGAAACTAATTCGGCATAATATTGCTGGGAGGCTTGGTTCTCGTTCGTGCGATTTTATTATTATTATAGACGAGCAGCTTTACTGCTGGTATGTCTGTCACAGTGTTGGAAGAGTTCACATTGTTCATTATGTTTTTATTCAGTCAATATTTAAGTCATCACTAGTTTTTGAACGAATTCACTGATTGGGCGGAGACAACCTCTTCCGGCAGCTTATTCCAGGCCTGAACAACACGGTTGCTCAGAAAGTGATGGGCGACATTGATGTCAGCGTGAGTGCGGCTTATTCGCATAGAGCGTGTCCTCGTAAAGTAATTTACCAATTTAAGACCTGCAGTGTCACTAAGAGATACTTCAAGCAGCATTTGTTTTAACGTAAGATACATGATATAATTTGTTGAATGTCAGTTGATAAGTTTAAAGAGCTAACATTCTCTTCACAGTATTGAAAATTAATATAAGTCAAAAATAATTATAATTGCATCGTTTAAGAAAAATAGTGATAAATATGATGTCAATATACGAAATAAAGATAAACTTGCAGGTCACATAAGTCGTCTCCGCAAAGTCAGTAATTCATTCAAAGGGTTTGTGTATACGCTTTTTCAATAAGGTTCCTGTTGATATACTAAATCTTCCTCTCAATAAATTTAAAGATAAAACAGAAGCTTAATCATAATTATAAAATATCAGACTATTTGAAAATCATTCCTGGACATAACCAGCTCGTTCGCATGCCTTTCACAATTAATAATGAAATATAAAAACCTGTTTTTGAAAGAGCCAACCTACGAGTTTCTTGCTTGTTCTTCCCCGGCGCAAAATTTTAAATGGGTACATTTGTGTACCTAAAAATACAGTATTTCTTACTTTGACACAGCTAATTTTACCTCAACCAGTAATGTATGCCGAATTAGTTTCTGAATTAAGGATGGTCTAACAGGCCCTTAAGATAATTTATTTTTTAAGTTACAAAATAACGTTGTTAAAAGTTAAATATCTTAGAGACGGTTAAATCGATTTCCATTAAACGTTTGTTTGGTTTGATTTTTATCCTACTGTAACAGAAGTAGGGTAATGTTTTTCGACTGTATATACCTATCTAAGTATGTCCGATCCTTTGGTGCATCCTGTAGCCTAAATGTCTTGACGGATTTTAATAAACGAGGTTTCATTGGATTCGACATAATTGCGAGAGTGTTTTAGGATATCTATTTTTAAGAGAAATAAAAATGGCCGCCGTCAAACACCATTTTTGTTACATACAATGTTTTATTTTTTATTTATTTTTTATCCACAACGGGTTAGCACTTGACCTCAATCACACCTGATGTTAAGTGAAAATGAGGCCGAAGGTGGTAGCGTACTGACCCGGAAACCCCATCTTATTTGGGGAACTGGCTATTTTATCTATGACAACCGGAACACAACAATGCTATTAGCATTGCTGTTTGGCGGCAGATTTCGGTAAGATGGTGGTAGCTAGCCAGGCGGACATTTAATATGCCCTACCAACCAAACCGAGTACTAAATATGTACCCCGCTGGAGATCGAACCCGCGACCTCCGAAACGTAAACCCAATGTTGTTTACATTGAGCCACGGAGGCGGTTAGCATTATCATTATCATATTATTATCATATGAAGTCGGGTTTTTTGTTTTCTAATAATATACTTTTACTAATATCAATAAATCCAATTTTTCAACAGAGTAGTCAATTTTAATAAACTTTTTGTATTCCTTACAGCATTTTCTCTGCCAGATGAGATGATCTCGCGGTAAAGGTACAAACCAAACATATTTCATCACCAATTTCCCCACGCCCGCTTTGAAAAAACAGTAGACACTTCACTAATTAGAGCTTCTGTGATGTTCCCGCTAAACGAAACCTGACCCTAATTAGCTCGTTGGATTAATTATTGGAATTAAATTTTAAAAGAATAACCGTCCGCCGAGTTACGTTGCAGGTTTCAATACTCACATTTTTATTATGACATCTAACTAGTATTATAAATGCAAATGTTTGGTTGTTTGTTTCATTGTTCATTTATTTGTTTCTTGCTCAATCACGGCGAAATATCAATAGGAATTGTTTAGAATATAATTTCATAACAAATATCTCGAAGAGAGACTTATTGTTAAGCCACTCATTGCATCAATGTACCCGTATGCCCCATCCGTTCACCTTGCCATCGTACTATTCAGGACTCATGTTCTCCTGGTACACGCGATCGGTTTTATACCATTATTTGAGCGGCCACGTCCGTGGCTCAATGTAAACAACATTGGGTTTACGATTCGGAGGTCGAGGGTTCGATCCCCAGCGGAGTACATATTTACTAAATATAAATAAATATAATAAATATTTTTGCACATACACACAGCGCCATCTAGTTCCAGAATAAGTAACTAGGCTTGTATTACAGATACCAGATGGTTGATAAACTACACAAGTAAATTTTTTTTTTGTAAATATATAATATATAAATGAAAAACATCCATAACTCGGGAACACATGTCTGTATTTATCACACAAACATATGCCCCTAGCGGCATTCGAACCCGCGACCTTTTGGTATAGCAGCAGAGTTTCTAACCACTACACCAAACAAGTCGTCAATCTACTCGGTTTGGTTGGTGGTTGGGCATATTAAATGTCCGCCTGACTAGCTACCACCTGCTTATCTAAATTTGCCGCCTAACAGCAATGTTAATATCATTGTTGTGTTTCGGTTTTCAGAGATAAGATCCCCTAAATAAGATGGGGGTTCCGGGTCAGTACGCTACCACCTTTGCCCTCATCTTCACTTAACATCAGGTGTGATTGAGGTCAAGTACCAACCCGTTGTGCATAAAAAAAAATAATCAATACAAAATGAATACTTAACGCATTGTAGAATTTGGTTGGGCCTAAGTCAAGTGAGAGTTCTACGACCCTTAAATCTCTCTTTGATGAGAAGACGTTGCGCAGTTTACCTAACTCGGGTAGAGTTAGGTAAACTGCGCAACGTCTCCCATCCGAGTTGAAATCGATGATGGACCTTTTCCTTTTGCGATATACATAGTACCCTAAAAGTACACATCTCCAGATACCATCCCAAAGCATAAATATAGCTTAGGTACAAAATCCATATTTCTTGACTCACTGATTAGATATGGAAAATAATATTTCGCAGGGAAAATAATATCCTGATTTATTCGTAGGGGCAAGATAACGGTAGAAGAGATGGGCCCATAATGGGGGGATAGGGCCGAAACTGTCCGAAATGGCCCGAATTGGGCCGAAAATGCCCTTCTCAGACGCGTATTTTTACATATTATTTTCCGGCAAGCATTAAATTACGGTGGATTTTTTTGTTAGGGAGTTATGAAAGACCATATTTCGCGGAGGTAGGGGAAATGAAAGCAATTCTTACCTTCGAGAGGCGAGAAAAGGTATGAATAATTATACATACCTATTACTTTGGTTCGCGGGTTATATTTTATTAGAGTAGGTATTTGTTATATCCGAGGATGAAGAGCTACAGATAAACTCAGTCTTTTGTTAAAAATTGTCTAAGTATATTGGCGAAAAGAAACGGTTGTGTGAAGGCAGTGAAGGTGGAAACGTACTGACCCGGAAACCCCAATACATTTGGGGGACTGGCTATCTTATCTCTGACAACCGAAACACAACAATGCTATTAACATTGTTGCTTGGCGGCAGATTTAGATAAGCTGGTGGTAGCTAGCCAGGCGGACATTTGAAATGCCCTACCACCAACCAAACCGAGTACTTAAACATGTACCCCGCTGGGGATCGAACCCGCGTCCTCCGGATCGTAAAACCAACGTTGTTTACATTGAGCTACGGAGGCGGTTGACGGTTGATTACGTAATAAATAACTATTTAAGTATATAAAAACCAAAAAACCCGACACCATATTTTGTATTTAGCGGACGCCATGTTAGATCTTTACCATAAAATGTATCCTATGACGGTCCAGGTATCAAGACGTATCTAACGATACCACGTACTTCAAAGTCGGTTAAGCCGCTGAGGCTACAGGGTTCGCCAAAGGAACCGACATACTACATATTACCCTCCTTTCTTGGGCAGTCGGGTAAAAACAGAACTGGTCCTAGTGATCATGTCTTTCAAAAATACGATTCCTTAAAATTTTCATTGTAATTTTTTTAAATTTTAAGTCTGATACCTAGTACAAATAAACGGCTGACATTACGTACCTGAATACTTTAGATAGAATCACGAATCACGAGCTGGTATCTCCTAACACTGGTAAAGAAATAAAAAGGCATATTAGTGTATGCATGTGCGAGAAGCGGAATTAGGTTCGATCCCCAGATTGATCCAGAGACTCTTGAATGGAATATCGCGTCGCTCAATCCCAAAAATTTCCAACCTCATTAAAATAAAATTTGTAAATAACGAGTACATCAGCAACTTTATATAATCTATCTTTAATTATCTTACGTCAAAACTCCCGAAAAACAACATCGAAAATAGAAATCCACAACAATTATTCATTCGGAATCAAATTAGTGAAGGTAACCGAATCCAGCAACGCCAGCTCCGCCCAGCTTTCAAATTTCAAAGATGGATGAAACTCAGACACTCGACGACTCCCGCTAAACCGCATCGCAACACCATCTTAGCAAATAGATATAACTCAGAAATTACAAAATTGTTAGGTATATTTGGTGGAAATTGCCGATTGCCATATTAAAGGAAATGTGTCTGATTTAATTTTGACGTCGTAATTCCGAATCCAATTAAACTTTGCAGGTATGGGACCATTATTAAAAAAAGCGACACATGAACGAAAAAGCGTCAATCTATTAATTATTATAATAATGAGAATCAAGGTTCCAATGAAAAATTTGTTTTATAGCGTGGTCAATTTGATTCATTATCGGTCAAAGTGATTTTCTATCAATAGAATGTAATTGGTTTACATAATGGCCACTGATTATTTAGCCAGGAAAAAGAAACGAAAAAAAAATTCAACTGGGATTATCTCGTTCATGTGTCTCTAGGGAATTTGCTTATTGTAAATTTAAATAGATTAGAATTTTTAAGTGTTAGTACTGCGATTAACTCGGATACTTACCAAGTATTGTAAGGTATAGCTTTATTTAATAGATGATTTAGGCACTTTCCCGGTAAAACTAGGAACACCATTAACCTATCACTAGCAAAAAAACTTAATTGAGCAACTCAAACCAGAATAAACACAACAGCTAAATTTGATAAACAATTAAAGCCTACATTTAATAGAGATATTCATCTAAATTGCTTCTTCCCAATTAAATCCTGCTTACAGGATACACCGTTTTCTCTTACAGCCCCATCAAAATTTCTCAATTCGGAAATTTTAATCAAGAAATCCTTGTCGCCTGCTTAATCAAAGGAAAACTTAAATAGTTCGCAACGTTTGGATAATACCTATTCAGTAATGCCTAAGACAGCTTAAGAATTCAGCTATGCTTACAATTGCGTTCAGTTACACTAAGCTTAATTAGTGGAAATTTCAACAATAATTCACTCAAAAGTAAAATGTGGTTAAGTGACTTAATTGAAAGTCGTTAGCGAAGTTGGAACTTGTCGTTTGGATGGGTGACCACTAGTAAAACGCTCACGGACCGCACGGCTTGAAAACTCTGACAGGTCTGGTGTCTTTAGCCAATCCTCATTGGGTCTACGTGGTGGATTGCTCCTAGTGCGAGAATAGATAGATTAGGAGTTCATTTATCACTCCACTCAGATTACATTTTGAGATACAATGTTTACTATATACATTACAAAATTGTAACAACTTAAGAAGAGCAACCCTTGAATTTCTTGCTCGTTCTTCTCTGTAAAATTAACATTTTTAAATAACATTTTTATCCTACAAAGGTGTCGTTTGATTAGTCTTGGTTCCCATGGGATACATTTTATGCTAAAAAATCTAACATGGCGCCCGCTAAATACAAAATGGCGTCCTTTCTAAGTATTCGGCATGACTGTGGTAGCAGTAGTTAAACATTTTATTTCCTGTCCAGTTTTTTGGTTTTTAAATGACTTATAATGTTATTTAAATGTTCAGTGATATCCTCTGCAACTTGTTATCACGTGGCCACTATTCAAACCAATCCGCATATCCTCTCCCAGTGAGAGGTGGCTGTGCGTTTCATTGATGAGGATTCTTTCATTTTGTCACCAATCAAGTGTGGTTAGCATTTGAAGTCTATGATGTAATATCAAATCAAATATATTTATTAATTCAAATGGTACATTGAAACATAGAATTTATATAATAATACTAAATTGCAACTGTGCCACTAGTGCCTGAACTAGGAATATCCTGTGTTTCAGGCGAAGCTAGGGCTTCTATAAATTAAAATAATATAACCATCTGTAGGTGCAAACTAGATATCTATAAATAAAGTAGGTATACAGAATAAATCTATGCTTAAAGGCTACTTCAAGACAGTCAATAACTTCTCTGTATTCTCGTAGGACAAATTTTTAAGAAATTTTTGCGGTATGTTGTTAAGTGAGTAGATAAAGTTAGTTATATTTTTAAATATAAATAATAATAATAATAAATATTTCGGACACTTACACCAATCATCTAGTCCCAAACTAAGCAAAGCTTGTACTATGGATACTAGATAATGGATAAACATACATAAATATTTATATAAACATCCATGACTCAGGAATAAATGTTCATATTCATCACACAAACATTTACCCGTCGCGGGATTCGAACCCGTAACCGTTGGTTTCGCTGATAGGGTCACTATCCACTACACCAATCGGTCGTCAAAATGACGCCTGATGCACAGTTAACACGCATCCTTATATTCCACAACTAAAGTGATCTGGTTACTGCGGTTGTGGTCACATCGTTTGTGGTTTCGATAATTCTAGACCTTATGCCGAGAGCTGTAAGTTTGGATGTGGTTTAACAGTAAGAACACTTAGCAATATCAAATGTATCTTACACTGACTGCCACATGTTGGTCTGTCACCGACTCTTATTAATTCTTAATATCTATATTTATTAAGCTGTATTTTCTAAGTAAATAAATATAAAAACTTATTCTAGTATGTGTGTGTTTGTGGGTGTTTAAGTCTGTGTATAAATAGGTGATTATACCAATTTTCGAGACTTCAATTATTTGTAACAAACTTTCCTGCTTAGTATTATTTCAGTGTAAGAGGTTAGCACCAATCTGCTGAGTAAAGCGGTCAGGGTTTGCAGCATGTACCTATTAGTATGGCATATATACTTCAATTATGATAATTTATGACTGAATGAATCACTAACATATTGGGCGAACGATAATAAGAACAACATGAAACAATGAGATGCCAATAGTGACTCATCAAGAGCAGGAACTCCCCTAAACAGAAACTGCCGTACTCGTCAATTCAACCCGAAACTTATCCCATGACGTAAGTAATTTACTCACGACGGTAATGCAAATCTTCCATAAATTGTCAATAGGGGCCCCGATAGTTTCGTCCGTTCGTCCATGACGATTTATAGATTAAGTTTTAGATGGAAAAAGTTGTAATCCCGGTGCCCGTGTATTCCTTTGGGCGGCTCCTAATATAGCTCGCGATAAATTGTGCTAATGCGTTATCAGATTGTGTTATTTCCATTTTATTTGGCAGATTTGGAAGTTTTTGGAAGGCAGTTTCTGTTTACATGGAATTTTCGTAGATTATAAATTGAGAATGAAACATTGTTTTCCAGCTATGTTCTGCTCAATCTAATAAACACTATGTATCTCTAAGGTGTGCTGGTAGAAAACTCTATCAGAGTTAAACTCGCCTTTGTACATTTTATATACAATGCATATTTCTGTAACAATTTTGTGTACAATAAAGATATTGTTTTTTTTGAAAGTACGTCAGTACTATATTAATTCTGTGACAAAAGGTAACATTATTTATACTCCCACTCGTGTCGCAGTTGCATTGGCTATTTGTTTTCGATTAGCGAAGTAAAGCAATGTCTGGCTCTGTCAGTCACCACTAGTGGCATTTTAAATACATGTGTTTCCGTTATTCGGAGGTCACGTTAAATAGTCGGTCCCGGTTATTTTTCAATTGAACGCACTCGTTAAGCCAAGTCGGTGGTCTAGAGGGGGCTTAAAAACACTGACTGTCAGGTGGACAGGCACAAACCCACCAATCCGCATTGGGCTCTCATGGCCTCTCCAATTGGGAGGGCTGTGCCTCAACTGTGGGGATATGTAAGACTTGATGATTAGCCTTTATAATTTTTTCCGATCTTTCATTATGACTATAGAACGCTACTTCACATGGTTTGATAAGCACTTAACCGGGTTTTCGTTGTTTCTTTCCAACGTTTCCGGTACTTTACGAGAGGATAAATTATGATACAAATTATGATCTTAGATAAAACAAAAATGAGGATGAGAAATCCTCAACAAAAATATTGAATAATACTGTGGCCCAATTTTTTTCAACAGCGAGAGACCACGTTACAGTACCTAAATTTGGACCCTATTTGAGCACAATTATTTCATACAGACTATTGGGTCTTTACCTATGAAATTGGAGTTTTTTTTTCTTCGTTAATCATATGTACCAATTCCTGCGATTTTCAAAGCTATATCCAAATTTGTTTTTATTTGGAAAATGGAATATTATTTCAAGGTTTCACACGAAATATTCTTTAATTTCTGGGCTAAATCACATAATAAAAAAAATTGAACAGAGTTCTTTTCATGTGCTTCCCATAATCATTTTTTAGATTCGCTGAAACTTTTATAAAGCGGTTACTTTTAAAAATTAACGCTGCCTATACTTAACTTAATGTTATCCGATAATACATACAAAGTTTAGCTAAATTTGGATTTGCCGTTCCCAAAAAAAAATCAAAAATGTTTGTATGGAGAAAACAGTCTTAATGAAATTCTTCATACAAAACGCCAATTTCATAGGTAATATAAGCATAAAGCACGTACCTACATAGATCTAAAAAGATAGTAGAGGATATTTTCGAAAAAGAGTAGAACTAATAAATTAGAGCCATTCTAAATCTTCCATAGTCACAGAGAAATTCATCTTTTAAATTAGATATTTTGAAAATGTTTTATTCTAACTTTTTAGATCTATGTATCCTGCTTATACGTATAAAGTTTCATTAGAATCGGTCAATTCATTACGGATAATTTGAAATTAAAAGTTTGTTTGGAATGCCGTGTGGGATAAACACTCTTAAGTAAAATGACGAAACTTTAAGTGATAAAGAAGTCGGTTAATAAACAAAGAATGATCTGCTGCTATATGTTTTCCATTTTCGAAATATTCTTTAGATTCGGAATATGAAGGAAATACCTAAGTCTTTCGTGCGCGAGAAGCAGAACGAGCAGTAGGTACAGACTTATGCAGACTCATACGTGATTGAGCAGGATAGAATTCTGATGACCTAAGAGACGCTTAGGCCCGTATTAATAAATCATTCTTAAGATTGAGAACAGTCTTGTGACCGGTCTCAAGAAAACATGTTGATTAATAAACCTAACTTGAGACCTGAAAAGCACGTGCATACTCAAGCAGTACTCACTTGAGAGGTGCGCGTATTAATAAAGGAAACTCAAGACTATCATTCATTCGCCACTGAGGTGAATACTTGAGAAGTGATCTCAGCGGAGTAGACCTCAAAATTGGTTTATAAATTAGCACGGAGCTTGAGATAGCGTCAACTGCTTAAGACGCATCTCAGTTGATACAGCCTCAAGACTTGTATTGAGATTGGTTTATTAATACGGGCCTTATTGTCTGCTACAAAGGAGTACCTAATATTAGACCTTTTACATAGACTTTATTCCCGTTAAACCATTTTAATATTTGTGTTTGAAACAAAGTAAAAGTTGCCAAATGATGTTGGCATTTCCGAAATTCAATTAATTAACAATTTCAAAACATACCATCAACTGTGACTACCTGAAAAGGGTAAGCGCACACCGAATAATTGTACCGTCAATAAATGGCCAACAAAGGATCTGCATCATCAGTCATACCTTCAAAAAAATTATGTGTGATCCTTTAAAAAATAAGAATATACAGGAAGTCTCGGATCCATGGGACATTAAGAGAAAGTGTCTTAAATAAGACGCTTACAAACTTTTCTAACCAAAAGCCATTATATCCATGTCTGGTACTGCATTTTTTTAATCTAGTAATCACAACATAAGTGGTAACTACCCACAATAGTTCAAGACACTAATTGATATTTTAAACAAAATAGGGATTCATATCGTCATAAGTCATAATAAAAACCAAAACATTAATGCTGTCACCATTCGATTAGTAAAACAAAAATTGGAACACAATAATAAATTAAAAAGTAGAATAATAAAAACACATGTGATACAAATCATCCGGGTAAGGCGCCGATGCATAAATCAAACGCACAATCTAAATCTGTCATCGCAACATTAAAGATGGCGGCGTAATTTTTGAATTTCGAACGCGCTCGACGAATAGTAGGGTAATAGAGACTGAATGGCTCCCAAGTCGCCAGTTACCTCGCAAGGGCAGAATGGCGGGCGTCGCATTCTCGGTGACATTTTGATAAGGAATAGTGGTGTGTTATAGCTATCTCACATTTAAATATCGTTATGAAAATATGTTTAGTAGAATACTGTATAAGGCAGTCCGAATTACGAATTATCTAACCAGTTGTCGACAAGATGAAAATTAAATTTAGACATAATCACTAACGCGCATTAATTAGAATTGACATTTCAAATCTTTGAATCTGAAACTAGCTTTAAAAATAAGTATTTGCAAAATAGATTCATATTCCAGAACATTAATCTCGCATGATTAATTAATAAACATCCAAATTGTAACATTTATGTATATGATTTATAGATTAAAATATAATGTTAGTGAGATACGTAATTTAGAAACTATATTTCTAGCTTTCTTGTTCATTATTGTCATTGTCATTCTTCAACTTCAAACGAAGAACGCTATCTTTTTAAAGATAAGTCAAGTCACATCAAGAACACGAACGACGCCTCTATTTCTGGAATAAAGAAGCTCCAAACACCAATATAGAGGTATCGTTGTCAAACTTGAGAATACTTATCCCAGAGTCAGAGTCCCGGAGTCAACAACACTTGGACATGTTAGGGTTGCCCTAAACTTATTTTAATCCCAGTCAGAAAATGTAACCTACAAAATTTGATAAATTGTAGGTATCTTAGTACATTCTTGGGCGTGTTGAACATTGCATTGTTCTATGCTGGCAATGTAACTAGAAATTGCATAATGCTTATCAAAATTTGAATTGAGTCGGTATAGTATACCATCTGGAAACTTTACAATGAAAAATTATGGTGACCTAAATAGCAATAATTATTTTAAGTACTTAGTTATACAAAACTAACGCGTACATTAACTAACTAGTTCCGGAAGGATGACAGCCCTTGGACACAGCATGTGACTTCTATTTTTGAAGTGACGAAATAGAGACATAAAGATAAGTTTATTGCATTCAAATGTCCTATGTCTCGCTCTCCACATATATCCAGTTTATTGTTTAAAACGAGACAAAAGGTTTTTTATTGTCCTCTTAGGAGCTTCCTTCACTCTCGCCTGATTTAGTATTTACGGGCTTGAAAATAAATTTAGAAGGAGATATTTCATGATTATTATTTTTCATGTTACTTTTGAAAAGAATGGGTGTGTTTATTACTAAGTTCTTCTTCTTCCATTTAAGAGGTATGCTCTTGTCGGTGGAGTAATGACCACGTCTCTCTACTTTCCGATTTAACCTCTTAATTACTAAAATTGACTAAAATATCAATAACAATTTGACCCAATAACTTCATTTTTAAGCTAAAATTTATGACAAAAAATCTGCACTACGTAAACAAATATCTCGCTTTGCTTAGCCGTGTGACTATCTACAAATGATAGCGCAGATGGTGAATCGTGAAACAAATGTAATTTCTAAGAGAACGTTGATAATGCGTATTTACAATTACAAGAGGTCAGAATTATCATTCTCATTCTCAGACCTGACCCACCCACTGCTGCCACTTCTCTATTACGCTATTCTCTCAGCCCTTTGCCAGTCACGACCAGTGATATCTCGTCAACGGTTCAATGTCATTGGACCAACGGGCCAATGCTCTTAACCACTGGCCTTATCGCTCCTCTTGGCCACCACTCTGTGACTGTCTTTGTCCACCGGTGCCATTTCTTGCATCAATTTCACAATTTGTAAGTTTTGTTCACATCTGAGTTCTGTTATTAGCGAAGATATCTCAAAAGCTTATGCTTCCACTCTCGGCGGATTGGCTGTCAACATTTCGCGATTTATTGATATCCAATCAACTGCGAGAAATTAAGCGTTAGCGTGTATCGTTATAGAAACGATAAACCGCCTGCTTTGAGAATTGTAATCGTTTATGACGTCATTGCACTGTTCGTCCTTATCAAATCGTAACACAATAACCAGGACGGACAGTACATTGGTGATATTAGGTGGTAGGTAGAACTCCAGTTTTGTTTTTACTATGCCCAGTGGCTTTTGTCTATGAGAGTTCATTCAAGAACTGCTACTGATTTGCTTCAATTTGTTGTTATCAAAAATAATTGCTACCTAAAGGTGGTTGCTGAAAACGACATGGAGTGTCATGAGTTTTAATATCTACAACTGGATCTACATAAATATTTTACTTAGACATGAAATAAACAAACTTCCAATCTGAATTCGCCGTAAAACTATGTCAATACAATCCGAGAATAAGCCGATGTATAAATAAAAGACATATCGCTAAAAGTGCCACTTGCATCCGCCTACGTGTCACTCCATCCATTCGAAATTGATCCCCTCAGAGGCAGGAAACACTTCAACATTCATTTATATTGATAGCTCCCGCTAAAGTGGTGGTGGATCCATGTCATATTTTTATTTTTCTTTAGCACTATCAGAATTTTATCGTACCACCAACGCTGCTCGGGTCCGACATTTTGATATTGTCGTTTAAGAGTGTTGTCCTACAGGACGAATCCCTGATTTTATGGGGCCACATCACTTATCAGTTTTATGGTACGCGCAAGACTTGTAAAGAACTTGGCGTCGCCTTTCTAAAGGTATTTTAAGATTTATCAAGTTACATAGTATTATTATTTGTAATACGATTCAGAAGTCTCGGGTGGTCCAAAGTGATAACATTTCTGATTGTTTTAAAATACTTCATCACGGCCATACTACTAGGGCACGTGACAATCCCTTGGTGCCGTCGGATTGGTAGATTTGTGTGATTAAGTGGCAACCTAACAGTGTTTTCAAGCGACCCCTGTGGTTACCCATTTGTGGGCAAGTTGGCGAGTGAAGGGTTATCTAAGTTCCATAAGTAATCATTTAATTTTTTGTATATTGCTCTTTTATTGTTTCCTACCTTCTTATAAGATAAGGAAGAGTGGATTTTCCTGGCACAAGTTTCTTCAAAGGGTGATCCAACATATTATTATGTACCTCTCTTAACTAAAGCAAATATATTTTGTCTTTGTGTAAAGGAGGAGTGTGTCAATTCAACTGTATTTCTTTTCACATGTATTTGTACACTGATTTTAATCATTCTTTTTTTTTGGAAGGGTGGTCTGATATAAATTTATTAGAGTGGTGAAGGTCTCCGGAGATATACCAATTTTAACCTTACTGGAGTAGGTTGTCAGGCCAATTTTTAGCGACTTCATGTAAATGTAATTATAAATTGTAATTATAAAGATGGAAACCTATTTTAAATATGATTTGTTACGGAGTTTCTTGTCGCTTATTCTTCTTGGTAGTTAGTCACAGCACCTTGTGAGAGATATACTAAAAAAAATTGCATGTTGACTATCAATAAGCCATATTTTTGTATCCTACATTCAATAAAACTTTTTAATACATTTTTCTTGCTTTCGGAGTCGAAACCTTAGGTCCTTGTGGGCCGGGTGCTCTTCAATTTTTCTTTAATATTTCAAAGCGATTAGCCGATGTCACTATGATGACACGTTGAATACATTACCCTACTGTTAGCTTCGCCGTAGTCGAGTAAAAACTGTTTCATTAAGAAACTGTGCCGCATCACATGCTATTGTTTTTTAGGTGTCTATTGTAATACATTCGATGTTAAATAGCTTCGGTTGATTAATACTGAATTAAATGCGTCCATTATCGTCGGTACTCTGTTCGTATGAGAGTATCGATTCCTTGTGAACTGGTTTGTTCCACTTAGGACAATTAATAGCTTTTTGTTCCGTCGTTTGGGATATCGTTTTTTTTTTAGGATCAATTCTATGAGATCCAATTAAAATTCGCAATTCGAACCCTAGGAATCCAGCCAGTCGCATATCAATCTCCGGCAGTCGAGTCGATGATGGTTTTGAAAAAAAAAATGTTAAACTACCTATGCCAATAACTTCTATTTCACTTACCTAATATTCCCTCACTCACCGGTATATGGTATAGTTGTTTTAAATACATCGATGCCGTACTTCGTGCAATGTGTTAGCTTGACCGACGAATTCCACTTAATTTGACTAGCCGGGAAAGGTTTTCAGAGTCAAACAATAAAAGGTTTTGTGAATATTTCCAACGTTTCAATCTAACATAGATATAGTTTTTGTTGGAGTCGTCCATTAGGTTCAATAGGCAAGGCTAAAAATCCGGATATTTGTCTCTACAGGGATGAAAGCCTTTGACCTTTTTTCTACCTTTTATAATATATTGGATATTATTGTTGTCAGCGCCAACAACTTTGATTCAAATGGTAAATAAATATTGTTTTTTTTATCCTTAAACATTATGTACTTAATAAAATTAGTTCTTGTTATTATTTCCATGGTGTGTTTGTATCCCATTTTAGGTAATTCATCTTCTTCAAACTTCAAGCATTTATTTCAACGTAAGATATATGATATCATTTGTTGAATGTCAATTTAAATTTACTGTAAATAAAAAAGGTTTATTGCATTTGTCTGTCAGTTGGTATGTCCAAGCTACCGCTTCGGAAAGGAAAATCATCTGTGGGATAAGAAGCGGCGCAAGAAACCCACCGGATCATTGTTGTCCTTTTTTTCTTTAAATAAAGTACATCACTAATACAATTTTATCATTTTGGGGAGCTGGTCGAAGTACACCAAGCGTATTTGTCATTCAGGTAGTCACAAATTTTATAATAATCTTTTTTTGCTAATGTTATTTTGACATGATCTTTAAATTTTTTCTCAGTTAGATTAATGATATTCTCAGGTATAAGGTTATAAAGGAATCTAACCTCACTTTCCCGTGTGTCTTTTTTTTTTATGTATGACTGGATTCGCGTTCGACCACAATCTCACCTGATGGAAAGTGACGATGTAGTCGAAGATGAAGTACGCTATCCCAGTAAATGCCTATTCACTCTGCTCTTGAAGATCCCTCGAAGACTGAAGACACTTGAAGCTCTTTTCTCGACTTTCATCCTATTAGAAATAGTAATCTTAATGGTCTGATTTTTGGTCTGACAGGCTATGATTGCCTTTGTTAGAAAAAATTATCTTCCCTCTGTCAACGTGCATAAAAAAAAAAAAAAATCATGTTTAATCGTCTGCCCATGAAAGGAGGATAATGACTTTCGAGTGTATGTTTGTAAATATGTATGTATGTTCATTCTGGCTCATCCTATGAATGTAAGACTTAACTGCGACAAACACTATTGCGAAAGACTGAACTGCGAAAGATGGAACTGCGACAGTGCCTAACTGCGACAGATCTGAACTGCGAAAAACTAACTGCGACAGTAGTATATCAATGGTTCATTAGAACGGAGCGATTCGGTTGGGTGTTTCTCATGTTTCCAACCTAACCTAACCTAATTAACAAACAAAGTAAACCTGACCTAACTGTGATATACGTACCATTCTAAATAAAATGTGGTACGTGTTTCTTTTTTGTCATATTCTCTTAATTGACAGTTCAGTCCTGTCGCAGTTAAGTCTTTCGCAATTCAGATCTGTCGCAGTTCGGCACTGTCGCAGTTCCATCTTTCGCAGTTCAGTCTTTCGCAATAGTGTTTGTCGCAGTTAAGTCTTACATCGGCATCCTATAGCCTAAAGGGCTTGACCTATTTCGAAGTGCATACTTTCGTTAGATTCGTCTTGATACCTGTAGTGTCATAGAATACATTTTATGGTAAAAAATCCAATATGCAAAATATACTATCGGGTTATTTAGTGTTTAAATATTTATTTAACTTACTTAATATCTATACGCAGGAGTGGCTCTCCATATAACTGAGGCATGAAACACTAATCACCACGCAAATCGACAGGTAGGGTATTGTTAAATCATTCCGCCTGGCTAGCTACCACCATTTTATCCAAATCTGCCACCAAGCAGCAATGTTAATAGCATTGTTGTGTTCCGGTTGTCAGAGATAAGATAGCCAGTCCCCCAAATGTGTTGAGGTTTCCGGGTCAGTACGCTTCGACCTCATCTTCACTTAACATCAGGTGTGATTGAGGTCGAGTATCAACCCGTTGTGCATAAAAAAAAATTATAATAAAAAAAATCTCGTCAAAAAATGTTTTATAAATATAAATATGTAGATAACTATAAACTGCAAATTTATAAGACCCCCGAGAAAACTAACGACTGAAGTGATTTTGATAAAACATGTTTCAAATAAAAAAAACCGCATCCAAATCGGTTCACCCGCTTAAGAGCTACGGTACCACAGACAGACACACAGCGGTCAAACTTATAAAACCCCTTTGCGTGGGTGGTTAAACTGCTGACCCACTCCATCAATAAATTGCCACAAAACATGGGGATTCAACTTTTTTCATCAGATATGCAAATTCCTTCGATGGTTTTCCTACACTATATACCGGATGACTTTTTTTTATCATAAGAAAAAAAATAGGGCATATTAGATAAGTAAAACAGAAGGTAGTTTAATTTTTGTTAAGTTGACGACCTGTTTGGTGTAGTGGTTAGAAATTCTGCTGCTACACTAAAAGGTCGCGGGTTCGAATCCCGCTAGGGGCATATGTTTGTATGATGAATACAGACATGTGTTCCCGAGTTATGGATGTTTTTCATTTATATGTGTATTTATTTACAAAAAAAAAGTATTTGTGTAGTTTATCAACCATCCAGTATCTATAGTACAAGCCTAGTTGCTTAGTGTGGAACTAGATGGCGCTGTGTGTATGTGCAAAGATATTTATTTAATTCTCCTTCGGCCTAGCCAATAAAACCACTCGTCCCCTATGTTTTTATAAAAACTAAAAAAGTAAAAAAAAAATTTTTTTCATATCATCACATCATCGAATAAAGCGATCTCTCTTTTAACGGTCGCGTTTGTAGCCTATTCCACATAATTAAAAAAAATAAAAATATAAAAATAACTTGGAGAAAATATGACTTACAAATTAATTTCGTATGATAGGAACCCTAAGAATCCCGCCAGAAGATGGTTTAAAAAAAACTAAACTACCTAAGCCAATAACTTCTATTTCACTTACCTAATATACCCTATATTTCACCTTACGGTAAAAAAGCTCGTCCGTATAGCCAAAACAACCAACATGGAGTACCACTCATTCACCATATGTATTTTAGAAACGGCAAAGCTACGCGAATTGGGGCTAATTTTGGACCTTTTGTGTTCTATATTGGGACGGTCCAAAGCGGAACATGTCCACACGTTACCGTATTTTGGGTGATACGTGAATTGTTAATGCAGCACCAGCCGGCAACTGATGATTAATTGACCCGATCTGACCCAACAATTACTTCAATTATTTAGGTATAGGGACCCACCAACCCCGTATAGAGTTGCCGAAATACGATAGTAGTTCGCCTTTAATTTGAAATAATGAATAGTCTAAAAGGGGAATATTGGATATCTTCAATTATATACAGTGCCTTTATAGTAACAAACTACTTGTAAATGTTCAACACAAACTCTCACCCACAGATACACACCTATCCACACAAACACACACTCATCCATTCACATGGGCAAATACGCCCACCACAACTACCACTAGGCGTGGGGAGGGATTCCACCCGTATATAGTTAATATACCGAACATTCGCACTAAGAAGTTCGATTCTTCATTCATTATCCGAACAGCCAAGGCATGGAACTCCCTTCCGGCGTCAGTCTTTCCTGAATCCTACAACCTTGGGATCTTCAAGAGCAGAGTGAATAGGCATTTACTGGGATCGCGTGCTTCATCTTCGACCACATCGTCACTTTCCATCAGGTGAGATTGTGGTCAAAAGCGAATCCAGTCAATCTTAAAAAAAAACCCCCTTACACTTTTGATTTATATACTTTTAATTTAATTTACTGATAAAAATGTAATATTAAAGTTCGGGAACACTAACACAAGTAAAAGTTTACTTACAAGTAGCCCCAACACTTGGACTTAGGACCAGGGTTGTCAAACGTACTCTAAAATAGAGTATCGTACTCTATTCCATGTAGGTGTACTTTATAATCAATAACACTAATAAGAGTACGCTAAAATTCTCCATTCACATTAACTGTGACTAAAGATCCTTATCTTTATGAACTTAGAATTAGGCTCGTATAACAAAACAATGAATATTATTGCCATCTCTGTCTCGCGGCCAAATATGTATTAGGTCCTTACCTATGAAATTGGCGTATTGTATGAAGAATTTCATTGAGACTGTTTTCTCCATACAAACATTTTTGATTTATTTTTTGGAAACGGCAAATCCAAATTTAGCTAAACTTTGTGTGCATTATCGGATAACATTAAGTTAAGTATAGGCAGCGTTAATTTTTAAAAGTAACCGCTTTATAATTTCAGCGAATCTAAGACATGATTATGGGAAGCACATGAAAAGAGGTCTGTCAATTTTTTTTTATTATGTAATTTAGCCCAGAAATTAAAAAATATTTCATGTGTAACCTTGAAATAATATTATATTTTCCAAATAAAAAACAAATATGGATATAGCTTTGAAAATCGCAGGAATTGGTACATATGATTAACGAAGAAAAAATACTCCAATTTAATAGGTAAAGACCCAATATTTATGTAGGTACACTGTTTCAAATGATTTGTGCAGGGTTCTGTACAACTGTCCTTAGAATATCTAGATTCGACCAATTCTTTTAAAAATAACGCATAATAACAATTTTACATAACAATGTACCACAAAAAGTGCATAAAAATACTGTTTAAGAAATTTCAATATGTAATACTCTTTTTTATGAATCCGTACCCCTTATTTACCGTCTCTGAATCAGTTATAATTTATTTCTGGTAAATAAAGTGGCAACACTGTAGGACTAGGTTTGAGTTTGATTAAAAGATTGCCTAAAAAGTAGTACATATATTTCAATACAGGGTGAGATGCAAGAACAGCGTTGAATGTTTATTTGTACTCAGTATTATGCTGAGTCCCACTGCTCTTTGCCACTCTATGGCACCCAAAAAGTTCGTATTTGTTTTGTAGTTCGTTCTTTTTATGTTTTCTATGTTTTTGTAAAGTCCAGTGCGTGCCAAATTCTAGTAAATAAACTATTTTCTTTATATCGTTCGATAGGTACATACCAATTTATTATTTTGAATTTACATATTTTATTGCAAAATATAAATGTGTACGACTCACTGTATAATTCTCTTTTAAAATCGATTGGTGCACTTCCTGATTCAATAAATCCCTTTTCCCTTTATCACCATAATTCGTGTTTATCCTTCTAGCTTGAAGCAATCACTTTGCGTGGCCATAGTATAAAAACGTGAACAGTAAATCAAGTTAATTAAGTTAAGAACGAAAAAAGACTATTTAAAAATCATATTCTGCTTTGTAATAAATCAATTTATTATTCTTATTAAATGACTTCCAATAAGGAACAATCAATTCGACTGTATTTTATAATCTCCGACGAAATACGATGCGTGTTGTGTTTAATTGCTTAGCGTGTGTGAGTGCCCAGCCTTTGTCCAGATGTATCTCAGTAAGGCGTGGCCGGATTTGAGCGCGGTTTTTTATTTAACCAAAATCGGTTACGCCATTTCGAAGATATTTAGCTTTTAACATAGTTGTTTGGTGTATTTGGATGACATCTTAAATCTGCCGCCAAGCAGCAATGTTAATAGCATTGTTGTGTTCCGGTTGTCAGAGATAAGATAGCCAGTCCCCCAAATGTGTTGAGGTTTCCGAGTTAGTACGCTTCCACCTTCGACCATATCTTCACTTATCATCAGGTGTGATTGAGGTCAAACACCAAACTATTAAAAAAGCGTTTTGCCCCTATAAACCGACGATCGACGACGACCGATTGGTGTAGTGGATACTGACTCTGTCAGCAAAACCAACGGTTGCGGGATCGAATTTCGCGAAGGGTAAATGTTTGTGTGATGAATACGAACATTTTTCTCGAGTTATGGATGTTTATATAAATATTTATGTGTGTTTATCCGTTATCTAGTATCCATAGTACAAGTATTGCTTAGTTTGGGACTGGGTGATTGGTGTAAGTATCTGAAATTTATTTATTTATTATTATTTTAGGCCTAATGAAGTATTACTCTTATTTCAAACAGATAAGTTTTCAATAATCACTTAACTTTAAGAAATACACTTAAACATCGCAGACGGGGGTTTTCAAAATTTTCATTTAATACTTATTTGTCGGTGCTCTTTGTTAGTGTTGTAATACAACAAATCAGTGCTCACAATACGCAGCTCTCATTAGATGTCAGGTGCGAACTGAAATCAGCTGACAAAACTCAATAAAACAACTGTGGTTTTACTGCTAACGAGTATATACTATGGCAAGCCTTTGTAAGTAGTAAGACCGACATGCGTAAATAATTCAGTCTTCATTGTCTCATTACTGCGGGTTTGGGGTATATATACGTGAAGGACACGATACGACTTCAGTCACTGCAGCAGTTAGTGTACAATTGGATAGTAGTATATATTAGAGGGCTGTAAAATGTTGGTGCAGTGGCTAGTTTTTGTCTCTAAATAGTATAAAACGAAGTTGCGATCGGCGTCTGTCTGTGTGTTTAGTTGTTCTTTACGGTTTTCACTTTCTCTTCGGAACATCTTCCTAATGTAAATACTAATAAATAAATATCCTTAGACATACACATACACACAGCGCCATCTAGTTCCATGCATTTAGCATGTTTTTGCATCTTTTCTGTTCATTCTTGCAATTCCTGTACTGTTTACAAATCAATAAAGTATGAAGTAGATATTCCTAATTGAGTATTTTATTAAGGCATAGGCATGCCGGGCTTTAGGGCTTATACCAAGGTACCGCCATTGAGTACAAGTGTAATTACGCAAACATTGTTGAGACCGTAAACGATTTTTTACTTCCTTTTTAATTAGTAAGCTAAAGTGACATTGGACAGGCCGTCGTCGCTGAACGGATGGCCGTTGGGGCAGATGCATTTTGAAGGGTAGATCATATATAAGAACTGTGAAAAGCCGAAGGACTGTACAAAAGAAAAAAAACTACGTCAGACCTTACATGAGTTACCATGGAATTTTCCGTGTTTTGGAGCGCAAGTTTTAGGACATTAGTCTGTCCCGGTTGTTTTTAGTTGAAGGCAGAGGTTAAGGGCTCTCCCTTGAATAAGAACCATGAAGAACTGGAAGACTAGTGGAATGTTTAGTGTTTCCATGGGTGGCAAGTTAAAATAGTCTGTTTCGGCTGTTTTCAATTGATGGCAGTTGGTAACCCAAACCAGTGAACAAACTGTCAGGTGACCACTAGATTGACAAAGGGCCACTAATCCGCGCAAAGCTCGCGTGGCGGTAGTTTTAGGAAAATGTGTCCCAATTGTGGAGATATAAGACTGTTGATTATTCTTGAATTCAAGTATTAATAGCTCATAGTATAGTAACCTCGAAGAACTAATGGCCGGAGCGGCATTAAAGTTCTCGAGTGGAGACCACGCAGCGGCAAACGCAGCGTAGGATGTCCACTCACAGGTTGTCGACCGAATGAATGTCGCAGGAAGTCACTAAATGCAGGCCGTTTCCTACCGGTTGCTCTGGAAATCTATGGGAGAGGCCTATGTACAGAAGCGAACGTCCTGTAGCTGATATGATGATGACATACTTCTGTAGTCGTGGCGTGACATAGAAATATCCTTCGTATACTTCGGGCTGTATTAGTTTCCGCTTTATAGCTTGTTGGGAATTAGAATCAGCTGAAGGACGAGGGTCTGTGGTATATGATGAAAATTTTATGTCTTCGGTTATCTGTGGACCGTCAGGGAAGTTGTGGGATTGGGAAATGTTTCGGAATGATTACATATTACTTTTTTTATACGAAGTGTAGCCTTGAGAAAAATCCGGCCAAGTTCATGTCGAGCTACGTACCGCAGGGTTTCGTGGTTGGAATATCTTCGCCCCCGTGCCTCTATGTATAGCAATAAAGTTTAGAAAAAGATGGTCGCGGGTTCAATAAACTACCACCATCTTATAGTCTGTTGCCAGGCAACAGTATTGATAGCATTATTGTGTTCAGGTTATTTGAGATAGAACAACTAGTCTCCCAAATAATCCACCATCGGCCTTATCTTCACTTAACATCAGATGTGATTGAGGTCAACGCTAATCAATTGTGGATTAGAAAACATTTAAAAATACTAATTTCTCATTTTGTATATCCTATAATACTAAGGAAGAGGTGTAACGGTCTCCTGTCATTAAATTTTAATCTGAGGAGGGCCGAATCGACTCTCGAAGTTTTTTTTTTTTTTTTTTAATCTTACTTTATTTTGGGATTTTTATCCTTTTGGATATGTCAACCCCATTGTACCTAAGCTAAATATCGACAGAGAGAATTATTGGTGACAAATGTTCATAAGACAACACAGGGACAAAGTTGCTTCAGAAGTAGGAACAACTAGTATGCTTTGAATAACTCCTACATCGAGTCTGTTCACATAAAATTTTCTAATAAACATATCTTCACTTAACATCAGATGTGATTGAGGTCAACGCTAATCAATTGTGCATTAGAAAACATTTAGAAATACACATTTCTCATTTTGTATGTCCTATAATAAGGAGGATAAGGAGGAGGAGGTGCTACGGTCTCCTGTCATTAAATTTTAATCTGAGGAGGGCCGAATCGACTCTCGAAGTTTGTGCCACTTATTTCATTATAATGCGATGGATATAGTATCCTGTCCTATAACGCTGTAACTTAAGATAATTATCTGTTGTTTTACGCACAACAGATTAGCACTTGACCTAAATCACAGCTGATCTTGAGTAAAGTAAAGACTGCGTTAGGTTTGGGCATAAAAACAATTCCTCGAGAGGAAAATAAACAGAATATAATATTAAATGAAGTAAATTTCGTTCGATAAAAATAATTAGCAAATTGAGATCAACGCAAAACAATTCCAGGGAGATCCCTAATGCGATCAAAGGGAGTGACTCGTAATTTGAACGCTTTCCATTCCAAAATTATTTACACAGAGAAGTAAACAAACGTCATGAGTATTTCCCATCCACTTGACCCCGTTTTGCGGCAAATTCACGGAATACAGGGCCGTGTCACACACTGTGCCGTGCAATGAGGGGGACGGAATTCGAATTTCGATTCGGAGACTATGAAATAAGAGACCACTACGAAAGGAAACCTTTAAAATTAAAGGAGAACTATCGAAAACGCGGTTTACTGGCAGAGATATCGCAAGCTGGCAGTTTTCATATAACGTTAAAATTTATTCATCATCATTACTTAACTTACACCAATTTCAAGTGTACACAAAAATGTACAAACACACATACACACAAAAGGGCTGTTTTTCCCTTTTGGCCTAAACTGCAATACAATACAATGCAATACAATACAACACAATACAACATAACATAACACAACACAACACAACACAACACAACACAATTACTGTCCAGAATTTCTTTAATTCTCTGTATACTACCTGATGTTCACTTTCTGTTTTAACTTTTTCTTCTGCTATATTTTGTATAAGAACGTCATATCTCATTAGGTGCTTTACATCTTTCCTGTTCTATTTTCACTTCTCATTATTAACCTTGTCCATCCAGCTTATGTTAAACATACTCTTCCAACTTCTTTAGTCTAGCGCTATCAGCGCTATTGTTCACGTTCCGTATCCATGCAGCGTTATATTCCATAAGTAAACTTTTAAACTTTGCAAGAAACCGTCTCGCTCATCTAAGTCGTCTTTACTCTTATCCTGAATTCGGCACTGGCTCGAACGTCGCGTCATACGCCGTCGATCAATACAGGCAGCGTAAATAAATCACTAAGTTTGAGTTTAGTCTGCAAATCGGGTACCTACTCCCCCAACTCTATGTACAGTTGAATGCGAATCTGATGTAACACTATCAGTATGTGAAGACCCTTTATTAAATTCATTCCTACGTCTGCTGCGTATTGTTTCGTTTGTTAGGGGTAGATATACTACCCGGTTCAATTCAATTATAGTCAAAGTCAAAGTCAAAAATGCTTTATTTTGTAGGTACACAGGTACTCTGTGTATATACTATATATGACTGTGTAAATAGTCAATTTTACATAGTCAATTTTAAATTTTTTAAGCTACTGCTTGTTCAAAATGCAATTTTACCCTGAGAAGAACAAGCAAGAAACTCGAAGGGGTGCTCTTTTAATATCAGGCTTTGATTTTACATAAAGGTTTTTATATTTCATTATTAATTGTGAAATAGTCTGGCATGCCAACGATCTGATTATGTCCAGGGATGATTATCATATACATAGTCTGATATTTTATAATATGCTTTGTTAATAAGTTTCTGTGTTATACTATCTTTAAATTTATTGAGAGGTAGATTTTGTATATCAACTGGAACCTTATTATTGTAAATATGAAAGTGTGTTTGTCTATCTGTCACATTCGTGGCATATCAGGTTGATTTCGTTTTTTTTGCTCTAGGATAGAAGAAGGGAAATCTGCCCCAGAAAATATTTAACAAAAACTTAAATATTGAAAGCTATAAATACTTTAAATTACAAAATAATAGACAAAATGATAAATGCATGGATGTACATCAATGAGTATATAGGAACAATATTAGAAGCGAAGGGAGAAAAATCTAGATCCGCTGAAGGAATAACAAGGATGTATTAGCAAACTATCCATTACATCTCTACATATCCCTGTAATCAATGACGTGAGCATTATGGTAAACAACTGGGTCCTAATTAGTGTACATAAAAGCAGTTCGATCCGGTTGGATCCCGCTAATTTGCTAATTTAGTGACTGATGCTCTATTAATTTTAGTTCATTAACGATTTGACAGTTGGATTAGTTGGTTATGATGTGGTTATGTTGATTTGAAAGCTTTTAGAGAACATTGCAGGAATATACATTATTATTTTGGTACGAAACCTTTAAGATAAACGACATCTGTAAATTTAAAGATGTCGTTTATGTTAAAGGTTTTTGAGACAATTGTTTCAAATAAAATCACCAGAGTCAACAAACATTATACTTTAGGTGATTTTTTCCAAATATCATTGGAAGTATTAACTAATGTTGTGTATTAATAACGCCAAAAGCTGGTAAATATACTCTTTAACACTCTTGATTATTGGCAATCACCAGGCCTATTCGAGCGTAGTTTTGCCAGTGTCGATGATAAATTGTGAATCCGGTGAATAAATTGTCATATTTTCATTGATCTTGAGATTGGCGGCAGTTCCTTACGGATGATGTTGGCGGCTCCTTATTGGAACACTATTGCTTAATCTACATCTATGACTGACTGACAATAACTGACTTTAACTGCGTTTATTGCACACCAAAACTCAAAATGCACAGAAGCGTAAACATTATGCAAAATGGCTAATCGAATTTCTGTCAAGAAACCTAAAACACATTTTTGTAATAAACATCGACATGACAATGGTATAATTCCCGTGGTAAACTATTGAATTTGTGAAAGGAATAGTTCCCAATATTACTAAAATGACCATTCTTTACAATGCTTCGTAACCACAACTAATACACCACGGCCAGATGGTTTTCACTGAAGACAATTTTGTCCGTAATCTAAATTCGATTTCCATAGTTCTAAGAGTAAACCAACATTCTGTCAATCTATAAATTATCTTATTGCAGAGCGCAGGTCTCTCCTGACTGTATAGGTGTAACCCACCACCTGGCCCTTTATAGCGTGGTCTACACTTGCCTTTGAATTTCTTCTCCGATTACATTATGATTTTGTTTTAAATGCCCAGATGTGAATCTAATCTATGTACTTACATAATCTTTATGATTGGCAGGTATGCCAACAAACAAACATGGCGACTGAAGCTAATATAGAACATCCTTAAACTTTGATTAACTTCTGCAGCTGACCTTAAATTTTAAAATCACTTGTAAGCTGATGCTAGACTACACATTGTAAATAATTCTAAAGCCAACTCGAATGGTGGCACTAGAAACTTTTGTGGAGTTTACTATCACTGTTAAAGGAATAGGAACGTAAAAGTCATGTAAATAAGGACAGTGTTGGATACGCTCTGAATTTGTGTACAACATTTTCGGGATTGACTTGCTCTTTTTGCTCTAGCAACTATTGGAGTTTTTTTCTTATAATAGTCTCTCGTTTAGTTTATATACAAGAATTCTGTAACTGCATCTCATCGTTTGTTGTGAGACAAGTTAACTGAAGCCAGTTAGTATTGATATGCGTTCAGTTCTATATTTAGATAATTAACTTTCCTTATATAAGCGGTAAGCATGCACACGCCGACTGATGGAACAGCTAGATCTGATATATAATTTCCTATAATTTGATTTTCAATCAGTGATAACAAAAGCCACCAATTTAAATATTGACTCACAATAACATAACTCATCATCTAAATTTCATTGATTGACTAGTTACTTATAAATCTGTCCTCATTGTTTAAATCTTGAAGGCCCGACCACTGACATAGTGGCTAACCCACCGAGCTAAGGCCAATCCAGTTCCCCCGAGTGGCGTGCCGTCACTCTCCGTAGCCCGTTTGACGCCATATGTGATTCAGCCAACTCCAAAACATCCTCAAACAACTTCGGCTTCAAATGAGTATAAATCCTATGCAACTGGTTGTAAGGTTAGAATCGTTGAAAACAAAACACACGAGGGTAGTTTATCGACATAGGGCGAAGTCCCAAAGGCGACGTACGGCACTGTGCTCATCATTTCCCCATTGTCTCGTTAGACAAAAATCAAAAACAAACACACTGCGTCGGGATTTTTGGATCTAAGTTTTGGATTCTCGATGATTGTGTTGATCGGGTCGGTTCGTTTATTTGCTGAGTTGTGTTGTATTATACCTTTGGGATTATAGTCTAGGAGCTAGTTGGCAATTATATTATTTCGTCATAAGTCATCAGCGTAGATCGATTAATCCGTTGCAAATAGAAGAATTGCAGTCTAGTCCTAAGGTTATTAAGATAGGTGATGTGTGATCCAGTTTTCGATCTTAGCTCTTTACTTCCGTTAATATCTTATTGTATTCATGCATGTCTGAAATATTTATTGTATTATTAACTAAATAGATAATATTGCTTTTCAACGATTTGAAGATAAAGAAAAAGTATGTACGTATATAAGTAGTCACCATATTCATCAAGAAGGATGGGTATCTATATTTTGCTTGAATTGCAGATATCTGAAATATAGGTCTGCAATTCAAATATTTATTGATTCACTTCGGCTAACTGCATATTGGTATCAAGTATTCAATTTACTGACAATGTTGACGCTACTTTTGAAATTTATTTGACGGCTCATTGACAAGATTGGTATAGTTTCACAAATTGCATCAAATTCTCAAACCGGCTGACGGTTGAGCTTTCTTTGAATATCAATTTGCTATCTTCACTGTCTGGAACTTTTAGATATTCAGTAACCTATTCAGTCCATCATTTTCGCTTAAACGATTTAACAAAGTGCCGTTATTGTTTTTTTACTAGATTGCGGCATTTATTCGATTTCACCGCTGCATTGGTTTTAGAATCTGACTGTAACATCTATTTCATCAAATGTTTTTGAATAATCATAATGTAGCATTTCAGTGGGAAATTTATGAATATATTTGTAAAGGAAAACGTATTGAAATTATCAGAGTTCGATGTATTCAGTTCTCATTTCTGCATACGTTTCAAGGCGTCTATGCATTGAATTACACGAGATTCACCCGCGTTCGTATAAATGTAATTCTTTCCTCGGAGATTGCGTCTCCGTCTTCCGCGGCTTACGTGACCACAATACCTAACTGTCTCTTCTGCCTCGTCCTTATTCCTATCATTTATTCTTTCGATTCGCTAACGTCAGCGTTTGACAACTACAGTTCATCGAATAAATTGTCGGTAAAATTGTGCTCGGGATATTTACGGCTGTAGACTGGGCCCTTTCGACGCTGTTCTGCGTTCCGACTGATTTATTGTTTGCTTTGTTTTTTGAAAACGCTTCCGTAAGTGTTTTATTGAATGTCCTTGTTAGCGGTTCTGTTTGTTTACGGATGAAACTGGTCCATGATTTTTTTCAATGGAGTTTCCTCTTACTTTAAAAATGGTTATTATGTTCTACGATTAAGAATATAATTGCCTATTACATCTGCTATGGTGAATATTGCAAAATTTAGCTGAAGAAATTGGTCAGTTTAAACTTAAAAGTTTTACTTTTGTTTCTTAGACACTTCAATTTTAAACCTGTCTTAGGTTTACTGTGTTATAAAATACATCCCTTCGACGGAGATTATTTCTAATGCTTAAGCTCGAGACGCAATAAACTAGCCCGATGATAATAAAAATGTTCAGCTCATCCCCTGCCCGCGCTGTAATTTTGAACTGGGAAACCAACGATTTTCAACCTTAACGCCTTTTATTAATGCCACGATATAACGTTTTAATTTTAATAAAACTGAACATCGGCACGCTCGACCTATTTGTCAACCGTCTTTACTTTTGCTGGCATAAAATCATACAGTGGCAATAGAAAATGCCAAAACCAACGCATACGAAAACGGGCTTTTCCGATTACGGAACTAAGATACGAATTCGCGCGATAAGCTAAGTATGAAATATGAAATCCCTGAAAGAGACCACGGTGGATTTAGGCTTTTCCCTTTAAAGCAATAAAGGTGTATTTTATTTGGAAGGTAGGAGATTACGGTTGGTATTCGTGTGTTGAAGCACGTAGGTGAACCATCGCTCATGTGACAAATTTCTACGTTTGCCTTAACGCGGGCTACCGTGTTTAGAATATTATATAGGAAAAGAAAGGTATTCGGTAACTTACATTGATTTACATAGCAGGAGAAGGGTCAGAATCTAAACTCGTGTATGTAAATTTGATTACTTTATTTTAACGGATGCCCTATTTGTCATTATATCTATTTGTTTTAAATAAATTTATGTCTTTTATATTATTACTTATTTTTTTCACTTAGTTGATTACAAATTTTTTTTTTTTTTTATTACTGACATGTAGATCCAAGCGATATTTTATTCACCGTGCTGATGGTGTTATCACTTGGCTGTATTGTTCAATTTCAATTTCAATTTATTGTTCAAAATACTTAATACTACATAAGATCCCAATATATTGCAATATTTGGGAACCCTATAGCAATGTGCATTATGAACAAAGGAAGAAAACGTTTAGTTACTACTGTTTGGTACGTTGATGACATGACATCTTGTTGCTTCTTCTGCATAACTATAACACCTTCGATGTTTAATAAAAACTTATTCGAGTTTCATTGAATGATATTAGTGTATTCTACTTTGAAGAATATATTTTTGTTATTCAATGACAATAAACTTAATTCTCTCGCATAATCCTCGAGCTGCGCACTCACTAGCTGTCTACAAAGCCAACTCCTATATCAATCAAAACAGCGATGACAAATATATGAAAATTTCTAAATCCCCGCCAAATCCCTGCGAATTTCTCAAGGGCTGTGTGCTTGCACCCATAATGATATTTATGAGTATGCGAATTTTTTTCACTACGAACTGAGGAGTTGTGACAGTTGTTCCCTTAGGGGGCCAGGTTTGTCGGTTCGTTTGCACCGGATTCAAATTTGTAGTTTCTTTGGTAACGAAGACAACGTTCGTGCGTGTGTTTGTCGAAACTCGTTGGGGATTCTTTTGGGGATTGCCGTATAAGTTTTCAGTACTGCCCCATACAATGAAGCGACGGAAATATTATTGGCTTTGATTTACAGTACTTTTTTAGCAATAGATGTATGTCAAAGTGATGTCTATTAGATTACAATTACTGACCTTGACTTCCCTGACTTCTTCTAATGTAGAAGATATTTGTTTATTGATTGGTCGTTGTTTGACATTGACATGTTTTTAAGCCCCGTCACGCAAAGTTTAAAAAAGCTTTTGTCTGTTTATCTAGATATACCATCACATCACGAATAAATAAAATACTGATTGTTTGAGATATTACTGTCAATTTAAGGGATGCAAATGAAATAGAGTGATAGATGCCAGTGTGGGACGGTGCGGCTAGAAGCTAAAGCAAGCGTAAAGCCCAAAATCGGGATGGCTGATGCATCTTGGGTCAGGGTAATGACCAGCGGCAGGCTAGTGTGGGCAGGTGATGATAATAAATTTTCGACAATTGCTAATGATGTTCTGGTGTCGAATGTGCAACATGTCATTTATGTAATGTCTGTTCGGTACCCACTTACACTGTGTCAGTACAGAACAGACGTGATTTCGCTACGCAAGCAACTTGCCAATTGTATATTTATGAGTTTCACTATTTCGTTGTAGGTATTGAATTCACTGTGTAATCTCATTTTTTCTTACACAAACCTGATTTTGTCAAGGGTTTTGTTAGATTTTGTGCATGTATAAGTGTAGTATTCCTGCTGTCACCTCTGGGATGGTTAGGCTTAGCACCAAGTAGCTGCTTTTGACTCTGTTGGTCTCTTCAGCCACACACATACATTAAATACTTCATCCAGTAGTATTACAGAACATAGTAACTGGAACATAAGATGTGGATATTTTTACTAAAGTAGCTCGCAAACTAAAATATGTAGTAAACATTTGAAATTAGTGTTACAAAATATGGAAATATATCATTATCATCATCTTATTTAAGAGCCATGCTCTTGTCGGTGGAGATTTTTCCATATGTCCTTGCTCTCCGCGTTCCTCTTGAGCTCCTGATACGACACGACGTTCAACTTCACTTTTATCTGCTGCAAGTAGCTTGGTCTTCCTCTTTTTCTTTTCCCCTTTATTCTTCTTTATATTTTGGTTTTGATGAAATCATCGTGTCGTGTAAGGTGTCCCAGCATTTTCCCTCTTCTATTCTCAATATTCTATGGAAAAATATAGAAAGTATAAAAAGTATGTTTGTACTGCAGTGGCACGAACTGGCTTAGGTATTACTGCGTCTGTATCATTTACCGTGTACAAATTATCCCTTTACGTCTAACCTGAGTTGTCCAAATGAATCAATATCTTTTAATCTTTAATAAATTGGCATCGACTGCTATGCCGTGTCGATTGTTAATTCACTAAAGGACTTTCATTAAATACGTGTGACACCTATAATAATGTAATTAGCAATACAAGAGCTCTAGCATGTTTCGCATTTTACTCATAATCAACAGGAAGCCTGAAGTGTACATGTAACCTAATAAGTAGTATATTATTCGGCATATTTATAATAAAACACCTTTTCTTATTATAGTTTAAATATTTATTTGTAACAATTTGTCAACTTAAGTATCTTATTTTGAATATTTTAATTGTAGATTTTTAAGGACACACTTTTTGACTGGAATCACATACACATCCCTCAGAGCTGGAACCGCGGCTGAACAGGTTCAAACTCGCATGCCTCACGGAAGCGTGTTGGACGATGTATTTTTACTATAAGATATATTACTTAATAAAAAAAATAAGGTCGACATTCGCGTTTGCATTTTAAAAGACCATATCATTTGACAAGATCCCTAAATTGTTATATTTCATATTTTCAAATTTATTTATTCAAAACAACTTATTTTACAGTACGGTTTGTCAGTTGAGAACCCCTATTAGGTAAATTAATACCTGGTCCTGGCTCTTCCATAGTGAAAAATTATTACGACTAACTAGCTACGTAATAGGTATAAAAAAACTAAACAGATAATAATGTCGCTAAATGGATCAAATAAAGTTTTCTTATTCTTAATGATAGATAAATGGTTATGTGCAATCTTCCTTATGTGTGTGTGTGTGTGTGTGTATTTATCGATAACTTTATCATAAATGTCCGTCAAAATATTTTACTGCGCCAAAGTTTAGTACACTTATTTGTGAAAGTTATCAAAGTTAACTATGGTTAACCTGCAATAGTTATGACACTGACATACCTGCGAACAAACAGCCATAAGGTTTTAAACATTTACAGATGGAACCCAAAAAAAATTGACAATCTATTTTCATACAAATAAATGCAAGCAGAGTGACCGGTCACCCTTATCTGCACGGACGTCCTGCTCTTTATCAAGCCCATTACTGCCCCCGTTATCAGTATAAGAGGAAACAGATGCCGTTTGTGTATAAGTTTTAATTCCTAAATAATTCGCGAATTATAATAGTTTGCTTGTGCTTTATCCTAGTGTGCACGTGGTGTTCGTAATTAACTAAACTTGAGCTTAAGTTAGTGGAACCCGGTGGAAAGTGTTGGATTTATATTTGGTTACTTTTAGCATAAAAGCAAGGTATGTGTTCTTTTTATTCTCTAATGAGAAACGCAACCTTTACCTTAAGGTTTGTTTGGAAAATCGCTGTTAGCGATAAGCCCGCGTATTTGTACGATTAATGATATACGCTGTAATAATTCATGTAGCTTTTATACAAAGTATGTTTCTATGCAAAGTTCTGACTTATTTATTATATCATCATCATCTGATTTAAGAGATATGCTCTTGTCGGTGGAGATAGCAAAAGTACCATGTCATTGAAAACTATACAAAAAAATTATCCTAATTAAAATTATTTATAGTCAAAAAGAGTTAAATATAGTTCCACCGCCTCCGTGGCTCAATGTAAACAACATTGGGTTTACGTTGCGGAGGTCGCGGCTTCGATCCCCAGCGGGGTATGCTACTACCATTTTACTAGCTACCACCATTTTATCTAAATCTGCCACCAAATAGCAATGTTAATAGCATTGTTGTGTTCCGGTTGTAAAAGATAAGATAGCCAGTCTCCCAAAAATAAAATAAGATAGGGTTTCTGGGTCAGTTCGCTACCACCTTCGGCCTCATCTTCACTTAACATCAGGTGTGATTGAGGTCAAATTCTAAGCCGTTGTGGTTAAAAACAAAAGAGCAACCCTTGAATTTCTAGCTCCTTCTCTAGGGAGTCTAGCTGTTAAATAAATTGAACGTTTGTATGGCATAATTTTATCTTATGAAACAAAATCTTTTGACTTTGACTTGATCGGTTTTTTTTTTTTCGAAAAATAAGAAATCCTCCTAACCCATAAGTATTACTTTACCAAATTGGCAATCCACAACCGGATCTAACTCCAACTCTACCTAAATGGAAGCAGAGAGAGGCTTGGCAAAAATTCCTCTCTAACGAGCGCATTGTCCTTTTTGTTTGGTCCTCCTTTGTGACAGGTTCGCACTCCTTAATTATGGCATTGAACAAGTTTTGCGGGCAACTGATTGGATGTTGCTAATTTTGCTATAAGTTTGTTGGTTGGCGGTGTGGTAGAAGTTTTGTTGCTATTTTAGCTGGTATATGGTTATTTAAAATACGTTTTTATAATAAGGTTCCAGTGGACATTCAAAATTTACCTTTAAATAAATTCAAAACCATCATAAAACAAACATTATTTATCAAAAGCTATTATAAAATTTCTGACTATTTGGATGATAAGCAAGCATGGACATAGACCGCTCGGCGAGATTCAGTCTTATTATACAATATAATATAATTGTAACCCAAACTTATTTAAAAGAGCAACCCTTGAGTTTCTTGTTCGTTCTTCTCTGGGGAATCTGCTTTGCGAATGAGCAATAATGTAAATAATTTTAATATTAAGATAAAAAATGTGACGTTTTCAATTGACAATCGAAAAATTCTACGAAATAAATATTTGACTTTGACTTTGAAAAAACCAACTACGGTTACATATAATAACTTTAAATTAAAAATGTAGATAACCCCCGACAACATTGATGGAACAAATGATTATATCGTCCAGGTAAATTAGACAAAAAGATAGTGTTAAAAGATATATATCTTCGAAACGGCTTAAACGGTTTTCATTAAACATGGCTGTATGTCAAGGATATTTATTATTATTTATTTAATACTTTTCACATGCAATCCGCATTCTCAATTACCGCGTCCAGTAATGAGCTACAGTCACAACAAATTTTATTTACCTCGAGTCCTTTGAGCTGGCCCTGTTAGGATGTTTGCCTTAAAATTAAAAAGTTCCCCTGGCCGTCTCAAGAGCGCTCGAATACGGTTATTTCTTTCTGATACTTTTTCCTTAATGATCTCATACGATTAGAGTGTAGGTATCTAGTTAGGGGATTAAAGGGAGACTCACGAAAACGGACCTTTACGGATAAGCTTTTTATGAAATTTGAAATGTTTTTTTTTTATGTCGAGAGCTCTGCGCTGTAAATGGATATGTATATTTTGAACAAATGAAGACTGGAGTTATGAAGGGAGGTTAATGGAGGAACTCTATGAGAAATATTACCGAGGTTTATATTTTCATAATGCTTTTGGGTCTTTTGAAATTGAAATACGCCAATTGTTGTAGAAATGGAGAGATTCTTTGCCAGTTAATTATTATAATGTTTGAAATGTTCCCGGTCGTTGAGTTTCTATAATCATACGTATTCTGAACCTTGATCCCGATAATTATTGGATTAAACTGACCGTAATACTTTTGGTCTACCCGGCATATGCTGTGCTACTAAAGGGTGGGGTACGAATCTATCTAGGGGCATATATGGATACGGACATGTGAACCCGAATTATGGACCGATTTATAAAAAAATGTATTCGTGTAGAATATCCACCGTCATAATAAAAGCCTACTTATTGGAGCCTGTTCAGAAACCTCGAGCATGTGACCCCCCCTTTGCTTATGCCAAGTCTGATGACTACGCGATTTGAAAACTCTGGGGACCACTAATCTGTACACTGCCACCTGAACAAGCTGGTCAATTATGACTCATAATGCCCTCATGGCCTTTACTAATGAGAGGAAGCCGTATGCCCCTCGGGAATGTTAGGGAGTTGATGGTGAAACTTCCTAATTGGTTTCTTGAATTCCATATAGGTACTATATGTCATAGCCTGATAGTTACTTTAGCCGTTTAATATTGCCAATGGACAATAATAAGTACGGCGAAAAGTTCGACTTAGGAAAACTATGCACGTCAAAGATTTACAATACAATACTAATAGGTACACTTTATTGCATAACAGAAAAGAAAATACTGTTACAGAATGTTAAGAGTGGAACGTACAATTTGGCGACCTTATCACTAAAAGCATTATGAACCTTGATTCCGATTATTATTGGATTAAACTGATGATATTTTGGACTTGTATTACAATACAAAACAAATACCCTTTATTGCACAACAGAAAAGAAAACACAGTTACAGAAATTGGTTAGAGTAGAATGTACAATTTGGCGATCTTATCACTAAAAGCGGCCTCTTTGGGTATAAGACAATTTGAAATAGGCAGGTTGTGCGGTATTAAATATGGATGCACATACAAACTACGTGAATAGATTTCATATACTTACGTATGTAAGTGTATACTTACATACATTTACATTGCATAGATAGACAAATATTGTTACTTAAACATAACATATCATATCTTCCTAGTTACCGTGCTATCTCTAATTCAAAATTAGTCTAGGGTATCGAGTGTGATATAATGTTATTTAAATTGTGCTACGGAGACGAATAATCCGTATTTTAGTTATATTGCACCCCAGACACATGAGACCTGCCTGAAACATGGTTACGTCATGTCCGCTTGGCCTGCAACCACTATCTAATCTAAGTCTGCCGCCAAGCACCAATGTTGATAGCATTGTTGTGATCCGGATGCTTGAGATAAGATTTTAATTTCTCCAATGAGGGCGCCACTGGACGGAATAAACCCGCTTAAGTTGGGGTTAACATAGATAGTAATTGAGCTAAAACACTATTCCATAAAAAAAATACAAAGAAATTAAAGCTCTGCACAAGCCTCTGCTAATCGTTTCTTTTGGCATTTCTTCACTCTTTTATTTTTCACACTTATTTATTTTATTCAGCAACTACAGAGTACATGAACATAACACGTCATAATACAATAAATATTTAAATTAGTTGCCAAAAACAAAACCATTTTAAAATTACATTTACATACATACATAATGTGACGACCTTTATCCCAATTGGGGGGTCAGTGATATCCCAAACATTAGCGTTTGGGTGTTCCAAATATTATAAGTTTAAGGCTTGTAACAACGTCCACGGTTCGAACGTTCGAAATATACAGAATTGCACCACGTGACGTGGGTGAGCCCATCGACGTTAAAACAACCGCCGAAATAACTGATATATACAGGGGGCCAATCGCTCTAAGTTTGAACGATAACACCAAAGCTAAACCATAACCAAAAACGTTACGTTAAGCACATTTCGTATCGCGCTAATCATTTGAACGGAAATTAACTTAGTTTTTTTTAATACTCGTGGTTACTACACATTTTGGGTTTGGTTTTACTGTTGTAACGTCAACGATATAACCGTTCACAAAAAATTGCGTGATACCATTTTTTACTTCAGCTAAACTACAGCTAAACCAAAACCAAAAACGTTCCGTTCGAAAGGTAAAACCGTTGTAAAATAGCGCGACTGGTCCCCTGGTCTAGAACTATTTACGTCTGATATTTGTTGAATATTTTTGACTCCATACTAGTCTTTTCGTCAATTTATGGATTGGGTCCTCAATCCCCATTGATGTCCAAAGTAATGCTCAAAAATAGAGTAGAATCCACATAGATCTAAAGAGGCATTTTGTCATTCTATTTATCTTAAATAATAAATAAATATCCTTGGACAGACACACAATGCCATCTAGTTCCATATTAAGCAACTATAGGCTTGTGTTGTGGATACCAGATGGTTGATATACTACAAAAATACATTTTTTTTAAATAAATACTTATTATAAATGAAAACATCCATAACTCGGGTACACATGTCCGTATTCATCATACAAACATATGACCCTAGCGGCATTCGAACAAGCGACCTTTTGTTATAGTAGTCAGAGTTCTAACCACTACACCAAACAGGTCGTTGTCATACGTCAAACAAGTCATACCATCTTATCAAATAACAGCCCTCTATATCTCTCTATATAATAGGCATTGTTATTTTCCTCAAGTTCAGCAGTAATCTTGCAAAGTACAGGCTGCTGGTGATGAGTAGAATTTAAAATGATATAAGCTGCTTGACGTTTTTGATCAACAGAAATAAGGGTGACAAAGCCGCTGGCGAGATGTTAGTTGGAAATACATTTTTCCTCCTCAGTGTCAGCCAATAAAGTCACTCATAGATCAAAGGCAATTTGATTACAGGCACCGTCGTATAGATATTTACTTACAATTTCCACGACGGTTTTTTCCTGTAATTACTTTTGCGGTTTCATTGGTATTATGTATCTATTTTGATTCATTCTTGAAACACCGTCAAACAGATAACACTGTTTGACGGTGTTGTGTGTCCAGTCTTTGTCCAGTCTGATGATAGGTAACGGTACAGACATTCCGATCGTTGTGGAGATCTTTGGGGCGAGCACTGTCCAGCAGTGGACGTCTTTCGGCTGATATGATGATATATAAAGTCATGCCTGTTTCCCGTAGGGGTAGGCAGAGTCCACATCCTCTTCCTACGATTCTGACACACTTCTTTTGCTTCATTTACTCACAGAAAGTTCATACATGCTCGTCCGATTTTTAATTAAATACTAAACTTGGGGAAATGATCTTAGTCATGTTTGATATAAATAGGTTCAGCTGTTTCGTTTAAGCTTTGATTTGATTTATCTAGATGATATTATATGCGCCGTTCGCGCTCGCATGCCTCTGTCGATCGTTCTGCTTGACCCATGTCCGTACATTAATTTACTCCATCATGCAAAACCCACCACCATCACACACGAACTGTCACACACACTAACTCTTACACACACAGACACTCACAACACACATATTTGTACGTATTTATAGAACTATAATTTTGACATTTTCATTTGGCTTATTTCACTTCCAATACTATTAACATAACGACTCGTATATCACTGAGGATTTGATTTGTTTTTATTGATATTTATATAATAATATTATAATTAATAATGTGATAGTACCAATTTTATTGTAATTTAATTAAAACATTACCCATTCAATTTTAAGGTTAACCATTGTCAGTAACATAATAAGAATCTTTAATTGGCATAAGTTTGGTATTAGTTTTCTGTATAGGAATTTGTAATAATGCTGTTGATTCTATGTAAATAAAAAAATAAAATTAGTCATTTGTTTTTACCGGGGGATTCAAAATTTTTCAATAATAGTTTTTCAAAAGTGTATATTATGAGTCTTTAGTTTGCTATTATTTATATGCAATCTCTTTAAATTGTCTCCTAAATCACTACTCTCTTCAGTAGCAAAGAGAAAATGGTACCTGTTTTATTCATTACAATAATGATAAATACGTCCGTGTGACTTTATCTGCCTCGTGTATTCCCTGGGTTCCTTACCGTTCACATTAAAAGCTCCAACAAATGTCTGTATTATACTCTTTGTATCCTGAAGCCTTATTATTCCCTAATTATCTTTTCCCTTTCTATTACTCATCCTTTATACGATTTCTCAACCTTTGTTATTTTATTTTTGATTGTGCTCTCCACAAACCTTGTCTACAGCTATACTAATGAATGTATGGAAAAATTGCTAGGTATGAAATGTGCCGTTTGTAGGACCCGGCTTGTCTTTCGCTTTATTGTTATCTTGTGGCTTCTTCTGTCCGCCTTTTGATGTTTTTTATTTGTTAAAGGGTCCTTAATAAATGGATTCGAAAATATCGTTAGTATTCAAGAAACAGTGTTGACATAGTCTATCAATAAAATACAACCTCAAGATACGGTAATCTCAAAAATGTTGTCGCGAAAATTTAAAAACTAAAATATGATTATATTATTTTTTTACTAATATTTCAAACATATTATTAAGTGTTCATGTTCTTACGTTATCATGTCAAGTACGGAATACACAATAACACTAAGTGCCCTCTACTCACCATGATTATGAAAGATAGTCTGAGGTCCGAAACGTATGGCATCTTAAAGACTAGCATCAATGCTCCTTTGAATGGTAAAGCAAATTCTTTGCTCGAGGTAGGTTAGGTAGTGGTGGCATCTCAGATCAAGGTTTAGCCATTCGCCCACGAAAGTAGGGTTATGCCGTCTGAGCTCTTACCATTACCATGTTAAAGATTGCTGGGCATATTGATAGACCTCAATGAATAACATCGTTCAAACTTGCATAGCAAGATAGACGACTTCACGGCAGGTAGCTGGATTTGTCGATGGGGCGGCTCCGAAATGACAATAGACCTAATTCCTTATACCCCGTTTGTTTATCGGGATCTAAGGAATTAGGTCATCCTCGTCATCTTTATTTAATATCACAATTGTGTTTGGAACCATTATATGAATAGACACGTTAGATGTCGCAAGTTTTGAATGTTATTGTACCTGTTTGGTGTAGTGGTTAGCAACTCTGACCACTATACCAAAAGGTTGCGGGTTCGAATCGCGCTAGGGGCATATGTTTGTGTGATGAATACGGACTTGTGTACTCGAGTTATGAATGTTTTCATTTATGATAAGTATTTATTTTAATGTGGAACTAGATGGCACTGTGTGTATGTCTAAGGATATTTATTTATTATACAGACTGGATTCTACATAGAAATCAACAGGTTTGTCTCTTTTGCACTTACGTATAAGCGTGAAAGAGATAGACAGGCCAATCGACAGTGAAATGTCTAATGCCCGAGATCCATTGTCCTACCCTCGTACCTCGATCAGCACCCGTACCAAGGAAAAATTTGTGCGTTCGATCGCGAAAAACTTGGTACCACATAAGCGCCCTAAAAGGATAAGGGGATTAACGTCTAATGGATAGACGTATCGCTTTACCATAATTTACTTCTCGGTCGCTTATGTGGTACCAAGTTTTTAGCGATCGAACGCACAAATTTTTCCTTGGTACGGGTGCTGATCGGGTTTATTTGCTGTAAGCCAGATATAATAGAACACTACTGAAGTTAGGCCCTGCACTGTTATTTTTTTTTAGTTTATTCACTCCTTTCAGAGAAGGCAAAGGGATCTAAGCCCATACACCGCCTCCGTGGCTCAATGTAAACAACATTGGGTTTACGATTCGGAGGTCGCGGGTTCGATCCCCAGCGGGGTACATGTTTAAGTACTCGGTTTGGTTGGTGGTAGGGCATTTTAAATGTCCGCCTGGCTAGCTACCACCATCTTATCTAAAATCTGCCGCCAAGCAGCAATGTTAATAGCATTGTCGTGTTCCGGTTGTCAGAGATAAGATAGCCAGTCCCCCAAATGTGTTGGGGTTTCCGGGTCAGTACGCTTCCATCTTCGACCTCATCTTCACTTTACATCAGGTGTGATTGAGGTCAAGTACCAACCCGTTATGCATAAAAAAAAAAAAAAAAAAAAAACAGCCATGTCTTATTTCTCTTATTTCTTCAATTTATTAGTCAGTCTCAGTAAAGTGGCAGAATGCTTTACAAAAGATTTTGGCGGCTTCTTGTGGGAACCCGAAAGCTTCGTTACGCACTTTAATTTACACTTCCCTTCACTTGTAGACTATCACTAACGTTTGCTGCACAATATTCTGCCATTATTAAGATTCAAAAGTTAGAATGCACAAATTATAAGAATTATATAGAAAAATGCAACTTCACTCGCCGAGATCCCGCCAAAAAGCCCCTGCACTGTTAAATCGTATTATCTATATATTATTACACAAAGCCCCCTAAAAATTGTTCATAGTATATTTGTCAAAATGCCTATAATAGTAGATGAAGTACCAAGGGTATAAAGTAGTGTCGTATGTGACCGGCAGCATATTGAATTCTGAGCGAAATGAAGCGTTTTGTAGTTAATTCCCGAACGTAGTGAGAGAATTAAGGAATCCTGAATGAAGCGAAGGATTCAAGTCTGCCCAGGCTAAGACAATCAATCAATCAATTTACCTCCTTGCCACAAATACGTTTATGAAAATAATGTTTATAATATGTGTATAATAATCTGCCTGACGAAATAAAATTAGTTAATGACAAAATGTTTAAAATTCGATTGATACAATGGCTTCAGGCAAAGTGTTTCTATGATATTAAGGAATATTTAAATTATCAGAATGCTATGTAAAATGTCACAAATCATATTTTGCACATCTGCATGCAGATTGAATACATGATTCCTAAATTTCTTATCAGACCTTTTAAACTGTATTCTGGCAAAGAAATAATTTCTTTCTTTCTTTATTTGTGAAACACAGGACTTACAATAGTATATGTTTAAATTAAGTATTTGAACGCCGTGTTCAGCCGATGGGCATACAAATATAAAAATAACATGCAAAAAATATGAACGAAATAAGTACATAAAAAAAAATACACTTTTAACCCCGAGGAGCATACTCTTATACACCTACTGTGAGGTTAAATAAAAAAGAATTGATAAATTACGCGATAAAATTAGACATTTAGTTCCATAGGCAAAGGAAAGTCAATAGTTATGACATGCAGTCAAGTTTTTTGTTAAAGGAAGTTATGTCTTGAACGGCCTTGTTTTTTTTTCGAAACTATTTCGATAGATGTTTTTTTTTGACATTTTGGCGTTCCAAATTTAAAATGCAATTTTAGCTCCCTTGGACTATAATGGCTTACTTTAAATTGAGAATATTTATACCTACTCGTATAATACGTGCTCCAGATGCAGATGTTGTATTAAGTAATATTCTAATATCATATGACTGATGTGATATTATCTCTTCTAGGCCTGGGCCGGCTGCACCCGTACGGCTCGGGCAGCAGCGGTTCAAGCGGCAGTGGCCGCCGGCGCGCGCGCAGTCGCGGCCTGTCCGACTCGCCGACCGTCCCCACCACTCCCACATCCGCGTCAGACAACGCGTCCGACGCTACCCTCACAGATTCGGAGCTACCACTCGCGAGGGATTCTACTCTGCTCGTGCAAAACGGTAATTTTACCATTTTTAAAATCCGAAGCAATTATTGTAGCGTCAAATTTGCAAGAAAACCAAGTGCAGTACGGCCCACTCTCTATCTCTCGATCTCTATCTCCCTTATCAGAACTTAATAAACCCTATCAAGAAGAAAAAAGCATCAAAATCGGTTAGCAAATTGACGAACATATGGGTGAAAAAAGTTTAGTAATTCCATCTTTAACTTTTTATAAATAAAATATAAATAAAAATGTTTTATTTAGTTTTAAGCTTAGTCTAGTTCTCGGACACTCCTTTTAAGTGTATGAAATAACTTGTATTAGGAGGCCCCACTCCTCCTTAAGGTTAAATATACAATTACTAAGTTAATATGTTAAAAGTTTTATTTACATGAATTTAATGCCGTGCATATGTTACAAGATAAATAAATAAATATCCTTGGACATACACACAATGCCATGTAGTTCCACAATAAGCAACTATAGGCTTGTGTTGTGGATACCAGATGGATGATATACTACATACATAAAACATTTTTTGTAAATAAATACTTATTATAAATGAAAACATCCATAACTCGGGTACACATTGTCCGTATTCATCATACAAACATATGCCCCTAGGGCGATTCGAAACCGCGACCTTTTGGTATAGTGGTCAGAGTTTCTAACCACTACACCAAATAGATCGTCAAGTCAAAGATACATTTTATTTAGTATAATTTTGAGAGTAGATCGAGTAAATGATGTGTTTGTGCTTAATTTTACGAAAACAAATACGAACGACACAATATTAAAATTTGTAATGTGGAATATTCGAGTTTCACGGTTACCTATGGGTACATACATGTTATGTACAACATTGACATTTTCCAATAATCCCCTGACGTTGCCTGCCTCGTTTTCATATTTCCTCAGACCTTGTAACTTCGTACCCATGTTCCACCCCTTTGTAATGTTTAAGTGTACCATAAGTGAGACTTTGTGCTCGCTTTCACATGGCAAACGTTATTCGTTATATCGACGATTGCGCTCTCCATTTGTGTTTTCTAACACAATATTTTTTTCAGTATTATTACTAAACAAAGGGTTTATTGTAATTTTGACGTGGTTCACTTAGTAGCTACCACCATCTTATCTAAATCTGCCGCCAAGCAGCAATGTTAATAGCATTATTGTGTTCCGGTTGTCAGAGATAAGATAGCCAGTCCCCGATATGTGTTGGGGTTTCCGGGTCAGTACGCTTCCATCTTCGACCTCATCTTCACTTAACATCAGGTGTGATTGAGGTCAAATATGAACCCGTTATGCATAAAAAAAAATTAACCGAAATCCCCGAAAACATTACAAGAAATATAAATAATAATAAATATCTTGGACATACACACAGCGCCATCTAGTTCCACACTGAGCAACTAGGCTTGTATTATGAATACCAGATGGTTGATATACCACACGAATACATTTTCTTTTGTAAATAAATACAATATGAAAAACATTCATAACTCGGGTACACAATAGTACGCATGTCTGTATTCATCATACAACCATATGCCTTGATTTGAACCCGCGACCTTTTAGTAAAGCAATCAGTGTTTCTGACCACTACACCAAATTTGGGTATTTATGTCTATCACCAATTACAACCTAAACGTTTTAGCCAATTTAGACAAATGAGGTTCGACTGGATCTGAGTGTTGGACTATGAAAGAGACAAATGAAAGTAGAATGCATGACGTGGCAGATATGAGAATGCCAAGATGTATATGTGGTGTGACTAGAATGGATATGATCAGGAATGAGTATATCAGAAGAAGTCTGAAAGTGGCACCAATAAAGTTGAGGAGTAATAGGTTAGCATGGTTTGGGCACATTATGAGGAGGGAGGAAAGGCACGTAACAAGACGAGTTCTAAGAATGAATGTGAAAGATACAAAGGCAGAGGAAGACCGAAGAAGGTGTGGGTAGACTGCATGAGGAATGATATGTGTGTGACAAGGGTGAGTACGGAGATGACGGCTGATAGAGGAGAGTGGAAGAGGAAAACATGTTGTGCCGACCTCGCCTTGAGTGAGGTAAGGGCAGGAAGATGATATGGCGTCGTTAGATTCGTTCTGGTCCCCGGAGTATCATATTTTATATGATCGTGTATCGTAGTAAATTTCCTTATGCTACCTCCGACCACCTGCCTAAATCAATTGAGTTCAAATCAAATCAAAAATGCTTTATTTTGTAGGTAGGTTACACGTAAAATAGTCAGATTGTCCATTTTTTAAAACTACTGCTTGTTCAAAAGGCAATTTTTTCCTGAGAAGAACAAGCAAGAAACTCCAGAGGTTGCTCTTTTAAAAAAAGGTTTTTATAATATATTACAAAATTATTAATTATGGTTTTATACACTGGGCCGCAAAAATTCCGGGTCGCTTATAAAAAGTGTGATAGTTTCCTAAATACACAACACTAATCCGTGAAACTGTAGTATGTTATAGATGACTGACTTATACATAAAATAAAATACATAACATGTTTGTAAACTCAATAATTTTATTTGAAAACTAAAAAAATTAAAAAAAAACAACTTCTAACTTTTGACAACAAAAATAAACAACACAGTTCATCTGCAAAAAGAAAGCTTTTCTGACATTTTAACAGCTTGTATTTCCTCCACAAGCCCGTATCACTTCATCAAGACGATGTGGCATGCTGTAAACCAAATTTCTAATACGGTTTTGGTCTATGTTTGACCATTCTTCCACTAGCGCACTCCTTAACTCACGTAAGGTAGCTGCAGCTGGAGAGCGTTGTTTAACGCATCTCGCGAGCTCGTCCCATAAATGCTCTATGGGATTTAAGTCCGGGCTGCGAGCTGGCCATTCCATGCGGGTGATACCGACGTCTTGAATATACGCGTTAACCAAATATGCACTATGTGGTCGCGCATTATCGTGCATAACAATGGAATTTGCGCCTATATTCACCAGGAAAGGATCAACATGCTCATTTAAAATCTCCTCTACGTATCTGAGAGGCGTCAAAGAACCGTTTTCTATAATCACTAACTCCGTACAACTCTCTGAAGATATCCCAACCCATACCATTATTGACCCTCCACCGAATGGCACCTTTTCTTCAAAACACGCTTGACGATAACGTTCACCTGGTCGGCTATATACTCTTCGTCTCCCATCGTGTGTGAATAAACAAAATCTAGACTCATCGGAAAACATAACCCTGGACCATTTGCTGGCCTATAAGGCTTTATATCAGCTTCACGAAGTCGCCGCAGGATCGTGTCAGAGCTCAGATTGTTGTGGTGAACTTCTTGAAGGCATTTCGGACCTGAACAGCCGTGAGATGTCGATTTCTTAACATAGTGCTCACGATGAATCGGTCTTCTCGTACAGTTGTGCACCTTGGCCTGCCATTCCCTGGTTTTCTGATGTTCATGCCGGTCTCTTGAAATCGCTGGAGTACTCTTTGGACCCTGGATAAAGATACACCTACTGTTCTAGCAGTACTCCGCTGACTCCTTCCTTCTTGTACCATGGTGATAATTCGTGTACATCCTTCAGGAGATAATGACATGTTGATGCACAAGATACTGAGACCAGACCAAAAAGCTGTTTATAATGATAGCTTGGTTTGAAACATAAGCTAAAAATATTCTTTTATAAAAAATTCGAAATTTGATAATTTTCAAAATTCCGAATTTTTTTTTTAAGCTATAGCTTGTTCAAATGAAACCTTTTTTGAAATGTATAATAAGTGCCACTTATCTGCCTATAACATATTATTTATACGAGGGATCTATGTACATAACTTTGGGAGATATCGCGGTTTTTCTAAGTGACCCGTTATTTTTGCGGCCCAGTGTATTATAATATTTCATTATTAATTATGTCCATGAATGTTTATCGTCTAAATAGTCTGATATTTTATAAGATGCTTTCTTAATAAGTTTCTGTTTTATAGTATCTTTTATTATCTGTAGTTTTACATTTTTTATAGGTAGATATTTGTAACCGTAGTATGGTTTTTATTACTATTTTTTTAAATGTATTGTCAATGATAGGAATATTAGTACGTAGTAATGAGGGGAGATTTCATTTGCACCATCCAAATTCTATATTTATCGACACCTTTGTTATAAATCTAACAAATATTATAAATGCGAAAATTTAGATGTTTATTTATTTATTTATTTGGAACATCAACATCATATAATATTACACATATTTATTAGTCTACATATTTTAGAAATTCAATTCCTGATATTATATGACAATTAAATGTTTGTTTGTTTTTTGCTAAGCTAGTTAGATAAACTGTCCTCTCGCTTGCCCCTATCCTTTAGCTTCATGCCAATTGCTTTTCCGATACATCTAATTCCCAGTAGCCCTTTGTGTAGGAAGTAGCAAAGATATCTCAATCTCAAAAATAACACAAAATGTAAGTCAACCCCAGTGTTAAATTCACTGATTTACCTTTTATTGAACTCATTTATTGGATAGTAAAACGCCTTTAAAACTTGAATGCCTGCATATCTGCATGTAGGAGGGAGTAGGTCGGCAAAGGGGACGGTGGTAAAAGTGTTTGTGGTGATGCAAAATGAAGCATGTGATTGCTATGGAATCGTATTAGAGCGCAGTCCTGATGTACTCGATGAAACTTACTGGAAGAGATTCTCGTAAACTAATCCTACAACACACAATCATACAGAGACATACATGCCCTTTTATACTCCCAAACACACTGACAATATTACTGAGTTTTTCTTTTTGTTTGTCCCAGTCAGAATAACTAATCTTGTAAAGTGTATATTTGATAAATAATTTGAATAATCAGTGAACCTATACCCATAGAGACAGAGTACATGCCCTTGCACACACTCAAACACACTACTAAAATTACTAGGTTTTTGTTTGATCTAGTCAGAAGCATCATTCTGAGATCTTAGAAGTGTAGATATTTGATATATAACTTGAATAATACATACACTGAGAGAGAATAATTTGAATAATCAGGGAACCTACACACATAGAGATATACGCGCCCTTGAATACACTGAAACACTCATAATTAGTGGACCTAAAGTACCTTAAAAAGCACAAGAACCTTTGGAGATCGAAAATTTTAGAGAAACCGTTATCCTTGGACGCACACGCATAACATCCGTAACACTTTCCGTAGCGTTTTCATTGCGATCCTTTTTTTTGGGTAGTGCAACACGGCTAGCGTATACCGGTAGTTTAGGGGTCGCCGTACCGTTATAAATTCCATAAAGAGAACGAAATGGTAGGTACCAATAAAAGATACCAATTACCTACTTGTAAAAAAAGAGGACGCAATACTTAAACTCTCATTATCATCGGCCTATCCTAGTTCACTGCTAGATTGAGGTCTTTTCCACGGCATACTATGAACCCGATTTTAGGTACTGTTTCCAATAACTGCCATCCGCGCACATCGTCGTACCCATACGTTTCCCGTGACGTGGTCTCCACTCCAGTAATTTTTCTCCAATACATCAGCCCATTATTGTCACTTCAAATGCCATTTTTACCTTACCTCTGTCAGCAACTCTCGTTTTCTGTAGAATCATTTTATTTCTAGTATTAACCATCAGAGAAATGCTAAGCATAGCTCTTTTCATAATTAGTTGAGCTCCTTTGAAGTTGTTGACTAACTGCACCGTCAGTTTCCACGTTAAAACTAGTGGGTTAGGTGCTTATTCTTCTAATTCAACGTTTTATGAGTTTATTTAATTTAATATTATATGAATAATATCGCAAATCTTATCTTCTTATATGTTTTTAAGAAATGTAGATTTTTACGATAGCGAACGCATACGTTCTATTTGGATGATATTCAACCATGTACGTAACCAGCTTGTTCACATGCCAGGCTATTTCCCAATTAATAATGAAATATTATTTTGCCTTCTTGTAATATAAAAACCTGTTTTTAAAAAGAGCAATCCTTCGAATTTCTTGCTTGTGCTTCTCACGGATAAATTGCCTTTAGAACAAACAGTAGCTTAAATAATGTAACATCTGACTATTTTAAATGTCCTACGTATCTACAAAATAAATTTTTGACTTTGACTTGACTTTGACTTCAATAATTCCTAGATTAAGTAATATTGAAATTGGGATAATATGGACCTATTTTACAGTTGAACTATATCGCAGAAAATATTCCCGAAACCTGTTACATATGACATTTATCTACAATTATATGAAAAACCTTAAGGATTGTGGAGATATTAACGGATTTAATTTTTTGACTCAAACAAAATGGCTGGATAAATAACTAATCTTAACCATGCCATTTCTAGTCATTCTCCCAATTCGAGTATCCAGAAAAGCCACGGTGACACAGAGGCCCCTGCCGTTCACGTAATGGATTTTTATCGTGTCGTAGTCCATGAAAATTGAATAGGAAATCCTAGGTTCCAGCTTTAATTTGCCTACCATCGGATTCCATAATCGTTCTAGATTTCATTGAATGCAATTTAATTGGAATTCCCCCGATGTGCCATGCCGGCATGATTAAACAGATATCGTTATTGGGTCGAATTTTGTATTTTAGTACACAATTCGTGTATTGGGAAATGAAGTACATTTTCGTATTCATTGTTACAACAGAAAGTAATTTTTAAATTATGTCTTATAATTGATCAAGGTGATAATCAATGGGTCAATATTATCATTTCTTTTCTGAAACCAACACAGATGTTTTACGTTTGAAGGCTACCTACATATATAGACAGGAAGTCTATCTGTGTGTCTGTAGCATTGTGGCCCCAAAACAGCTGAACCGAATAAACCACTTTTTTATATTCATAAGCTGGTGTTTGGGACATAATACTGATCAATGTTTGATAGGAATTAGTTATTTAGATGATATTTTCATAGTCTCTCGGAGATCAATTTTCAAAAAGCAGATCTTGTTTAAAGACAAGAAAAAAATTGGTAAAAACAATGACTGACAATTTAAATGTACTTATATATGTATATTCCTTTTATTGTAAACTAAATTATTTTAGTTATATTAATATTAGCTATAGTTTCCTAGAAAATATGAGCATAGCAATTTTGACTTGTAGTTCCAATGTGACTATGTATTTTTATTTTTCGAGTGTGAATTTTACGTGTTGGTAATAATAATGAAGTAAGTACTATAAGTGCTTCAATTTTCCACGAATTGGCGCATCGTATCGACTGCCGCAATAATGGCGATACAGTGCCTTAGTGATAACTTCTAAAAACCTTAACTCCGATACCGACTCCAATAGTTTCACGTGTTTCTCTAACAGTTACGACCCGTTCCACAAATTACAAGCGAACATTTCCGATCCTGCCGCTTGTTTTCAATGTTTTCCCCGGTCCGTAAACTTTGCCACCGAAATTTGGGTTCCGTGTTTGTTTGCATTCAGTTTTTGGGTCCCAATTTAAACTATCGCAGCTTTTATTTGTCGTTTAGTACGACATTTGTCGTTCCGCGGTCAGTTCCCAACCCTTTGTTTGGTACATCGAATTTGTTCTGACCGTGTTTCGGTTTCATCGAAAATTTCAGGGATAATTCGCCAGTGAATTAATGGGTCGCATTTAATCCTTAATTTGGATCACTCAGTGTCACTGGACATCGTTTTGTCGCTTATATTAATTTCAAGAAGTGCTCGTCCATAAATTACTCTACGTCAGTTCATTTTATGAGTTATTTGTTTTATGTCTCTTTTGTGTCGAGAAACACATAATTTATCTGCCGAACATTAAGTACTTTCTTCAACATAACGTGTGATATCGCAGCTGTCAAAACTTTGAGCTTTCTACGTCACATGTTTCTTATATAATTTAAAATATTGATGTTTTAATCACATCTGGCCTTCTCCTCATTTGGAAGCTGCGTAAACGAATTTTGTTGCCAGAGTTAATTATGAGCGATTTCTTTTAAGTTGACGACGGACTTCGTCATTCATTATGGTATTATACACTTGAATTCCATTGTTCAATCAAACACAAACACCCTTCTCTAATACTTTTGAAATCAGATGCTTCACATCTGGACGCGTCTCATATGTCACAAGCATCTTAAAACTACACGCCGCACTAAACTTTAACAACCTCAGAGACCAATCACCGAACGATTCTATATTTAAAAACGATGCCCATATCACAAATCGGTCGGATGGCCGCTATAAACGCGCGACAAGTCGTAAACGGCAGCTCGCCAGACGAATGTGTTAAACAATTTGATATGCGGTAAGAACGACATTTTTATGTCGCGATATTTCGGGGCTGCCGGCTCTCCTTTAATTGTGGCTATTAAACGCATGTTTGTGACGGATTGTCGAGCGATAGATGGGCCCAAGTGTGTGTACATCTGAAAAGGTGCTTCCATATTTGTCTCTATTATCCTATTGAATTTTGTCAGTGAAAGAAAGGGATGCGTATATTTTCAACTGTACAACTGTGGTCGTGGGATAAACGGAATGAAAGCAGGAAATTCGTTAACGAATATGGCAGCGCTTCATTAAATTTTATGTGTGTTTATTTAATGAATAGATGTCTTTTTAAATTTCCATATGTTGTGGGTACTTGTGTATTTTTTCGTCGTGTAGAGATAAGTATGTATGAAGCCAAATGTTGTTTCTATTATTATAATGTAATCATGTTTGGGCTTTGTTTTTAGACTCGAGTATACATTAAGATTTTCCCCAACCATGTACCACACACGGCTCGATATATTTTGTGGTATTTGAAATGGATTACCCACCAATCCATGTTATATTAGTTACCCTGACAGTTAGTGTTTCCAAGCCCCCTTAGGCTAAATCTTAAAAACATGTTATAAAAATTAAGATCGTCAGGTCCATACCACCAATATTGTCTAATCGTAGATCTTCCATCAAATGCGACATTTTTATTATGATTATGATACTAAAGGCGCGTTTGACAACAATCTCACCTATAAGTGTCGATGTAGTCGAAGATGACGTGATTCTAGTAAATACCTATTCACCCTAGACTTTAAATTTTAAAGTCAAACAGATTGTAAGATTCTGGGAACAGACGCTCCGGTAGGGGTACGTTGTATAGGGCAGTTTGAGATTAACGGGACAGTGCACTCAATAAGTTGGGTTGTTATTGAGCACATCTTCGTCATTACCTTTACTTAATATTAGGCTTAACGGATGTCAAACACTAACACATTACAAATAAAAGCCATTTCAATGAAACTGAATAAAACAAAATTCTAAAACTGCGATCCAACTGTTACAGTACTAACTTGAAATCTTATTAACGTCAATATTTCAGTTGTTCTAGAATTTCCCGTGGCTTTATATCCAAAAATTGTAGAATTAAGGTTTCCTTATTCATCTATCAAGGGAATTTCGTGAAATTTCGTTCGCTCAAGGCACCCCTTAATCCTTAAGACGAATATCTCAAACTCACGGACGGAGCGGAATAATCGCTAGGTTGTGACGCGCGAGAAAAAAATGTATAGTATAATTCGTCACTTAATCCAAGCGGATAGGGGATAGAAAGTAACAAATATCTAGCATTAACCGTGACAGAGGCAGGCAGTTAGTGTTAAGAACTTACGACAAGATCCGACAAAATGGTTATGATCATATCAAGTCTAAGAAGTTTAAGAAAATAACAATTGCAATCAAAAAACTTGCTTAGGTACATTAAGAAGGGAAAAGCTGACAATACGATCTTTAACAGTACATTGAACACGAAATTCATCTGAGAACCAGAGACGAAAGAGATCTTGTAATGCGTAATGAACTGAAGGTCTTTACGCTGACGATTCTGCTTGGTCAGTGTAAGTTAAAGGCGGAGCGGTTAGGTCGTATAATATTTAGTGTAACGGACCTACATCAGCCCCTTGAGCAACTCCTATAAGTTACTTGCAGAACTTTCCCGCTTTCACTTAACATTGCAACTTTTCGTGTGCGGTCTTCCATTGGGTACTGCCGCTTGTTATTTGTACCGATTGCTATTTGCGACAAACCGGTCACAAAGCTTGAACCTCTTTAGTTTGCTCGAAAGCACAAAGGGGCCTGAGTATCAGTCGACCGACTCGGCAGACCCGAAAAAGTACTCCTTTGAGAGGCCAATCCTTTAATACTAATTGAATCATAATTTCGAAGACGGAAAGTTTCTTTTTATGTAAATCTTTTAGCCTCGGAGGTTCAAAGGTCCGAGAAATTGGAACGAAATAATCTTGGAATACTAAGGAAATGAGGTTTAATCGCGATTAAAGTATATTCGAATGGAATCCCCTTTTTGGTGTGATAATTTGAATGGGCTCGATTGACATCGATTCGGTCAAATTGAAAAGAATTCCTTATAAAGACATGTTTCGGATTTGATGACAATACGCAATCAAAATTCCATTAACGCCTTTACGTGTTATGGAATACGATAGTGATTATAAATATTTCATGTAAAGTTGGCTATCAGATTTCGATATGGAATAAGTACCAATGTATCTGACTAAGCCTGTTGATGAATAATTCTAAATTCACAATGTTTTTACATTACATGATTTAAATTATCCATATAACCTAAGCATTATTTTATACCATTTATTGCTATAATGACACTTTTTAGATCAAATAAATAGACTCCAAATACTTATACTACAATATTTTGTACCTATTGTCTGTCATCAAATTACTATAGATGTATCAAATAACATATACACAAATTCATTCCACCTTTAATGTCTCTCAATAAACCCAATAGAGGTTGAATAAAAAAAATACAATTTACTTTCGCAGACACGGTGGAACGATAAATCTTTCTCTCTCCTGCAGACAATTTCCGAAATTTTTCTATCTCCAAGATTTACACTGTTCTCATCTCGCAAAAGAAAATAGCACCTACAATCCCATTATCGATCCCCTATTCCAGTATTTTCCAGTACAATTTGCGCTGCGCCGGCGAGGACGAGCAATTTTCAAACTTAAATGAAAATATCGGAGAAGGCAGGAAGGTGCTTCCCACATTCGCTTCATCTGCCGAGGCGTCTTCGGCAACGCGACGATAGTTCGCATCCGTTCACTGTCTACCGCAGGCTTCGGTCTTTTGTCTTATATTCGACGTGGTATTTGGTCTAGGCGTAGTTATCTACGCCTTGTTTCTCACGAATTTTAAAACATTTTCACAGGTTATAAAGTTTTTCAATCTCACCGATAGAGAATTTTGTATATCATCATCGTTGATCTCAGATACATACCTAATACTTATGAAACAAATTCTGTGCAAATAAACCAATTGGTCTTTTATTCATATTAGAGACGAAATCTTTACTTTCATTTGTTATTTTATAGTATAACCTCTTTCGAAAATGTACGTTATACACTGGAACCTAAACATTGTCTTTAAGATTCAATTTCAGTCCTCCAGACTGGGAGTAATTCAGAGTGAAACACATACCAACAGACGAATCTTTAAGGGTTTCTAGTTTTATTACGGAGCCCTAAAAAGACGTAGTGAATAGAGAACCGTTTCGAGTTGCCTCTAAGCCCCTGTTTACATCGTTAGCTTTCCATTCCCACCTTACAATCGCACCACTATTGTTGTCTATGAAACGAACGCGTCGATACCGCGACAGTATTTTACTGAAAGACAAAAGGTATTCGAGGTGAATAACGAATACAATATTGGCAAAGCGGTACTAGACGGTAACTGTAGTTACAGTGTAGATGTGTTAGTCGTTTGTGTTGTATACTTGTAACCAGTATGATAGTAACCTATTCAACCAGGACTTTATCGGGATTAGACTACTCTGTCGCTTATAGACATGGAATGTAGTGTGTTTCCTACAACTTGTAATGAAAATGACTGGCACTGAATAGAGTATAGTGATGGTAAAGTGGACTATTGGCAGGTAGAGCAATTGGACAAAGTGGACGAACTTTCAACCAGGTGATCTGGTTACAATAGAGAGTGACGAACAAGAATTGGTGACCGGACTCATTGAGATAAATGAAGTAATTGACAGGAAGGCATACTCAATGGTGCAGTGTATTGTAGTATTAACACACGGATTTAGCACAGCAGTTTCCAGTCAAATCATAATAATTTACTGAAGGAAGAGATAGAATGGTTTTTTTCAGTCAAGAACCAGAGTAACTGAAAAATACTCACTCCAGAATACTTGTTCTGAGATACAACAAAGAAAGGAGATATAAGTAACGGTGGCAATTTTCGCGCCCTTTTAGAAATTTCCTTGTTCCCTCCTTTTGCGCTTCTACCAGCCTTTATAGTATCAACATAAGAATCATTTCACGCATGTTCAGACTACAAAGGAGTTTGTTCTTGTAACTCAGATACCGTGTTAGCGTTTTTTTCTTCATTCGAGGGTGGAGAAAGTTTTCGAGTGTTATATATCGTTTAAGGCACTCTTGAGCAAGTTGGCGGATTAATTCTGAGGTGCGAGATAGTATGTATCTGTTTGGATGATAATGTTGCTACGATTTTAGAGTATGAGAACCCGTGTGTAAAAAGAAATGTATTAATATTTCCTATGTCAGATAGGAAATCGACGCTCAAGCATAATTTAAGCCCCTTATGCTTAAATTGTTTAATATTCGGTTTGGTTGGTGGTAGCGCATTTTAAATGTCCGCCTGGCTAGCTGCCACCATCTTATCTAAATCTGTCGCCAAACAGCAATGTTAATAGCATTGTTGTATTCCGGTTGTCAGAGATAAGATAGCAATTTGGGGCACTGCCCATATAGGATGGGGTTTCCGAATCAGTACGCTCCACTTTCGGCCTCATCTTCACTTAACATCAGGTGTGATAGATGTCAAGTACTAACCCGTTGTGCATAAAAAAACCAAGGACTGACGACTATGTAGGGTACTATCTATAAATAGAAAATTTACTTAGGCATAGATTTCAATTGGCTACGTGCATAAATAGTCACGCCTGTATCAATTTGATTTTTTAGAAGGAATAAAGATAATAGAAGAGTAGAATAGGACCAAGTCTTCCCTTCCAACGTATTTCATAATGCATTATGAACAAAACAGAAAACAAGTCATAGACCGTATCATCCCTGGTATGGAGCTCCAAAAATAATAGCAATCGCCAACTTAACGGGCCATCATAAAATGCACTGGTAACCACTCCGTGGGAAAGGTTTCTACCCAGCAATGGATTTCTTGATGCTGTTGTTGTTTATTTATTTTCGGTAAAGATCCGTTTCTTACAATTGAGTTGTTTCCTTACAAGTATAGCAATACCTGTGTCAGAAGACTCTTTCATAGCAATGTTATTAATTTACCAGAAATAAAACTAAGGTGGATTTAGTTATAAAGAAATAATAAAAATGATGCAGAAGAATTCAATGCAATGTAATGCCTTGAAGCTCCCAAATTTTTGGAATTCGGAAAGACTGGCGTAATTCCGTAACTTGGTATTTTGTAATTCACTTTACTTAATTACTTTGAAAGTAACTTTTAAATATTGCACGAAGGCATTACCTAACAGGAAGTCGACAAAAGAAAACCAAATTAAATTCCACCATTCACATCGGAAGTTAACAGCAAAACCGATAACAGCACCAGAATCCAATCCACACAATGTGGTGCCTCCAGTGAAAATTCTTGAAAAGAAGTTGTTAACAAAAATACGGCGCTCGTGCAGCCTGCGGGCCCCTGATAAGGAGGGATCCGCAGTAAACACCCTTGGAACCGCTGAGTGTGATACAAGCGATGATTCGGTAGCGATTTGTTGTATGCACGTGGATAATATGAATTGATGAGGCTATTTGAATTTGCATGCTAAAGCTGGAATATAATAACTACTTGATGTATGAGAACCCAATACATGCACTAATTATTATGCAAAATAAATCTTTAATGTAAATTATTGCCACAGTACACTATTATGGATCACAGGTGAAACACGCGACATCGACTGCTTTATTTCACAGATAAATTAATACAATCAATAATGTTCAGATTATGGTCAAAATGTGATTTTGAACAAGCCATAACAGAATATAAAGATACACTAGTGACATAAGCACCTAAATGCATAACATGTTTGAAATTGTATAAGTTCCATTATTCAACCACCTACTCGTATTAAATATTTAAAAACATACCTTAATAAATTTAGGCGAAAAGAAAACTGTTTAAGATTTAAGCAATTTCGCAATGCCCCGTGACTTATCCCAAAACCAAATAGGTATTCACAACCTGTTAGCGGAGTATCCAAAGATTTTCAGCTGGGTTGACGGTATTTTCAAAGAAAACGTGTATTGATGAGTTAATTAAACTTGTTAATACGTCTCGCAGGATTCTAAAGGGAGTTGTCACAAAATTATACTTTGATTATATTATTATACACAACGATCACCCGATAGCCCAGTTTAGACTTTGTCTTCTTTGTATTGGCACAATGGTTTTTCTACCTACAAATGTCCCGTAGCTGTGGGTTGTCTGGAAGAGATCGCTTTTAGTGATAAGACCGCCTAATTGTGTTCTATTGTTATCATCAAAATTATTGTAAATTATTTTGCGCAATAAAGAGTATTTGTATTGTATTGTATTGTAATGGTTAAACGACTAGCCTAGACTTGTTTTCAAAGGAAGCTAACATTTACATAGCAGGACGTTTTTTTTTTTAAAATATTGAAATTTTAAATTCTGATATTTGAAGTTTTATATTAAATACACAAATTTTCAGAGATATTTACTTAAAAAGTACTAGGATAGCAGTATCAACTAAGAGGTTAGATGGCCCCCGGCGCATGTCTCATGATCTCGATGACTTGAACACACATTTTTCGCCCTACTAAATGTATTACATTATTTGTTTTTATATTTTATTGAAATTAGGCACATACAATCTTTACTTGCAGTTGCACTACTATTTTTATTATTTTCAATATTGTTTTTTCCTTTGAATTTTGCTGCTTGCTTGAACACAATACCGTTTTCTTATAATATTTCCTGCCTCGAGTTCCCTGAATAGCTCTTAATAAACGTCTATTATCATAATAAGAAGAAAATATGACATTTCAGTCACTTTAAAAAGTAGACTTTAATGGGAAACAGACATAAAGTAGGTGACCAAAGGTTTACACAGTTGTGTTAGCGTTAAGTTGGTCCCGGTTATTCATTATGCCATGACGGTGGCCTAAGAGGGTGACATGCCTGGTGGTTATGTCCCATGCTCTTGATGAGATTTTCTAAATAGCAGTCTCTGTTCCACGAGCGCATTGAAATCAATTCGCAGTATCGAAGGAGGATAGCAGTGCGTAGTTCCTTTGTGTGATTTTCTTCTTAATTTCATGCGCGTTTGTTTCTTCTTTTTCGGCAGTCCTGTTTTTAGGTTTTTACTTTTAATCTTTGTGTTTAGAATGCAGATATGAATGATAAAAAGTTTGGTCAGGAACATTTGTTTCAGCTTGTTTGTTACTGTAGACTTCCTTTTACGATTCTCCTTTATTGATTTTCTATAAACTAATATTTATTTAACCAAAAGCGACTTTAGCTGCTTAACGCTTCGGTAAATCGGCATATATTCTATCAAAGGTTTGCCTATTTGTTGAATTACCTATTCAGTGTTTACATTAACCTAAAACTAATATTTATGAGTTTTACATTATTGTTTTTAATAATTGAACATTTCCAAGCGGTTTACCCAACCATTTGCTTTTTACTATTTTCATTCACAATATAAAATCCCGTACCAACGTTTCCAAGAATAATTTATACATAACTCATAAATTCATAATAGAACGAAATCCTTCGCTTTCCGAAAACTCCATTAAAACTCTCGGGTACATATAATTTTTTTTATATACTTTTTTTTCTGTCAACACAAAAGAACACTTGAAGCCCCAAAAATTGAGTTAATCCACCGACTTTGAGTATAAAAAATATTGTTGGAAAGACAAAAGGGAAATAGGCAAATGAAATTACAACCGGATCCTTGCGAAATGACGCGATGACATTGAGAGAAATTATGGGTGAAAAATAAAGATCAAAGGTAATGAATACAGGTACTCGTATAACCAAGGACAAAGACAAGGCCGAAGTAGGGTTTTTAATCTCATTTCGTCATTTAACGAAATAAAAGGCCTTTGTTAAATCGTTATTACTAAAATGGACGTACCTATTCACATTTTAATGATTTTTTAAATCATTGGTACTATATGATATAAGATAAAAATCAAAATAATTTAACAAATAGCTACTGTAAAAAGGCCTTGTCAGTTTCTTATATCAAATTAGTTGACTGCAGTAAAGGGACATTGTCAATTACCTTAATAGCTATACTACTGTAGAGACATTGTCAAAAAAAAAATTGGCTGCAATAAACGTATCAAAGACAGCTCAATTTTCCATAACTTCAAAATTCAAACTTCAAACTTCAAGTATTTATTTCAACGTAAGATACATGATATCATTTATTGAATTTAAATTTAAATCTATTGGAAATAAAAATAGGGCTTAAGCATTTCTCTGTCAATCAGTATGAACCAGCTTATACCGCTTTGGAAAGGGAAATCATCTGTGGGAAAAGAAGCGGTGAAAGAAACCTACAGGACTATTTATCAATTGATTTTTATTGTATCTGGAAAATGAAGCTGCCTGTGATTCTAATCGACTCATTTACCTTAATAGCTATTAAGCTACTGTCCAATGCAATATTCAAAACAATTTAGCAACTAGTTGCCGTGATGAGGCACCGTTAATTTCCTTAGAAACTAGTAGTCAGACAAACCGTTGACACTGTTTGTCATCTGAAATATGATCTAATATTTACCTTTAAATTTCACCATCCCGCTTTCGCACGAAAAGTGCCTCTCAAAAATATCCAACACCTTTCACAAAAGCGTCGCTCCCTCTTCCCCTCAGCCCTCCCCTTTTGTCGGTGCATAGCCCAAATGCATCATTACGCCTGCCATCTACATTGTACAATGCACCCCTATGTCTGCGTCCGGAGTGCATGTGACAATATATTTGTTACGGAAGCGCAGAAAATTCGGTTTTTCTAATTGAAAATATTCTCGTATTTCTGGCACTGTGGTCTCTAATTTTGCAAATATGGGAACAAAGTTTAAGCGTGGTTGATTAAGTAAAAAAGTTTAAAAATTGGAATTCACTAAACTGTTTTGGATCCGTTATAGATACCAAGAGTAAAACAAGTATACCAACACAAAAAACCTGTAATAGCTTACGTATGACCAACAAGAAAGAAACTGAACTGACACTAAACATGAAATTTCATGACAATCAAAAATTTATAAGAATTTATTAGGCTTTCGATGTGAACGAAATCTCGGATCAAAATACAACAGATTCTATAACGTAATACTTCACCTATTACCCCATACAAATCCCTACTTATATGGCTGTCAATCTCACACCTTTTGGCATAGAACGAAATCTGGATCATCCTAAATTAGATACACGGTAACGAGCGCGCTTCCTTCGCGAATAGGGTTGCATTCAAGTCCGGGTTTTTATAGAAAATTCACGTGAAGATTACGGATGTATTAGGGTTTCGTATAGGTACAATAAAGAGCAGTTAACTAACGATAAATGTAAGCAGAATCCACCACTGGAAATCTCGTCGTGGATTCTGGTGCGAGCCGCGAATAAGCTTAGAGAATCAACACGTTTGTCAATTATGTTTTCACATCGGTTCAGTGTCCTTTTAGATAAACTATTATAAACTTTTGGTAATTTTTGGCTGCCCAGTGACATCTGTCTCAAACATGTTGTATATCTTACTCATGATATTTTTCTGCATACTTATTTCTTGGAGTGAAAATAGTAAACTTAGTGAGAGGACGAGTGCAGATACCTTAATCATTGATATATTGCTGTCCTTCTGTATAAATATATAGATTTTTAATTTCATATTGGTGTGGTGGATAGTGACCCTATCAGCGAAACCAACGGTTGCGGGTTTGAATCCCGCGAGGGGTAAATGTTTGTGTGATGAATACGAACATTTATTCCCGAGTCTTGGATGTTTATATAAATATTTATGTATGTTTATCCCTTATCTAGTATCCATAGCACAAGCTTTGCTTAGTTTGGGACTGGATGATTGGTGTAAGTGTCCGAAATATTATATTATATATTATAGTAAATTAGTGAACTCGAAACATCGTTAAAACAATACAATTAACATATAACATTATCCTGTTACGCTTTTAGTTATGGAACTCACGATTAGGTCTGTAATACTTAGCAGATTTTCGGATGGTACGGACCATAATTTCGTGGCTCAAGTCGTGTCCGGGTCAAGCCTGCTGCCTTTAGCAACCCTAGTGACCATAATGTGGCTTTTTTCTAAGGGAAAACCAATTTTGTTCGTAACACATCAAAATATCTAAGATAGGCGTGATCAGTTGGGTCCACGAGAAGTATTTTCGATGCGAGATCGTGTTTACTTTTTTACTTTAGCCGGGGGATATCTTTGTGTATATCTAACCAGCCAGTAATATTCTTTATAAATCTTCGGAATTATTATTATTATTGTTAGCGATCGAACGCAAAACTTTTACGTCGACGACTGGAACGGTAAATAATAATAATAAATATCCTTGACATACTCACAGCGCCATCTAGTTCCACTTTAAGCAACTATAGGCTTGTGTTGTGGATACCAGATGGTTGATATACTACATAAATATATTTTTTTTTGTAAATAAATACTTATTATAAATGAAAACATCCATAACTCGGGTACACATGTCCGTATTCATCACACAAACATATGACCCTAGCGGGATTCGAGCCCGCAACCTTTTGGTATAGTGGTCAGTGTTGCTAACCACTACACCAAACAGGTCGTCAAAAATCTATTGACTCATTTAATATTTTCGTAAATAGAATCCTGTCATTGACCATTAATGTTGCCATTTTACAGCACACATGTTCCTCAAAATTTGCCAAGTATTTTGGTTATTGTCGGTCGAAGGACGATAAAGCCGTGTTCGAATTTCGCATTACTTGAATTGAGTGGGGGAAACATTTGTAGAGGCAAATACCGGCATCGAAGTTGTAACTGTTCGGAGTTGCAAGCGTAACTTCAACACATGCGTCTAGTTAGAGTCACATCATCAGTCTGTAAACATCACACTGCAGGGATGTAGACCTTTCCTCATATTGAGGGAGTATGGGCCATTGGCCATAGTCCGCCACACTGGCCCATTGCGGGTTGGGGACTTCACATGCCTTCGAATTATTTTAATTTCTCAGGCATGTAGGTTTCTTCACGATGTTTTCCTTCACCGTTGAAGAGCAGCCGGATAAATGCACATAAGTAGGTAATTAAATTTTATTTAAAAAGTAATTGGTACATAGCCTGCCTGGGGATCAAATCTAGACCTCCCAAATTTGGACGCTATATTCGATAATAATATTGCTGCAGTATCTGCTAGATCTGCAGATTGCAGCGATAATATATACTCGTATAATTATATATGATTAGTCAATTACAATCGATTAATGGATTAATATCGATTATATTGTCCGAAACCAGTAATCTATACTATAAATTTTATCGACAATCGATTTTTAGATAATTTTAAGTGAACGCTATCGATTAATTTGTAATCGATTTTTTGGCGACCCTAATTCACATGTCTTCAGTTCCTCGTATATATGCATGTAAATCCGCTCCTTTGACGCATTCTGCAGCCAAAACGACTTGACCGATTTCGAAGTGCATGATGCCGTTAGATTCGTCTTAATCCCCAGAGTGTCATAGGTTACATTTTATGGTAAAAAATCCAACATAGCGTCCGCAAAATACTAAATAATCGGGTTTTTTAGTTTTTAAATACTTAAATAGTTATTAATGCATTACACTGAAAACTTGAAGTTTTTCAGTATGAGGCAGAGACTTTTATTGGATATTAATTTGAACTTGACACCTCTAGCCTTTTCTAAGGAAAAGATCCTTCAAAAGTTGAGTGATGTTATGCACGGAATATGGCACGAGGTCTACTCGCACTTGACCGTCTTTTTTAGAATCCAAACACAAACTAGTCCTAAGCTTTTAGCTTCGCTAAAAACTAAAGCCACGTCATCTGTCTTACTGAGCTTTTAGCAATTTTTATTTCTTTCTACCCTCAGAAAGCTTTTCAGCATTTAACCGGCGATAAGCCATAAATTTACCAGTTATAATAAAAATCTGCTGAATGGACAGCTGTAATGTACTTGTCTTTAGATGTACAATGAAAATTCGATCACGTAGGCCCATAACCTAGAACGAGATTTAAGGCCCAGACTGGGAAGTGAACGGTAAATAAATTGAATACTTTTGTAGCTCTCGTAAAATTGTTGGATCAGTTACGTAGACTACATCCGCAGTGATATAATAAAACGGTTGCGGATGTAATAATAAATCAATGCGGATGTGTTTCGCGATAAATGTAATAATGCCCACTGATTGGAGAAGCATCATGCAATAAATAACCAATGGTGTGCGAGACTGATTAGCAACGCCATGTTGGTTAAAATTTTCCATTGGTTCGATGACCATTGTAGTAACGATATAAAACACTGGTAAAATTACTGTAATGATTAAAATTGAATTCAAAACCTTTCAGTTAAGATTTTATTTGTACAGCATCCTGGATTAACATATAGGTGGGCAAAATTTTTTTCTGAAATGGTTTTTATGTAATCTTCCACGCGAACAAAGTCGCGAGTAACAGGTATTATATACCTGTACGTGCATAACGCCAAGTCACGCGCCAGGACGTAGACAAATTTGAAAATCCATTGTTGCGGTGCACAGACTTATGAATGCAAAAGACGTTTTATTGACACTATACCTAAATCTGACTAATTTTGGAAACAGGAATATATACAATACCATACAGCACACACAGCACTATACAAATACTGGTTATTGAACAAAATAACTAGCCTAACACGGTCCTGTAAACACAAATTTGCTGTAAAAATCCAATCAAATTTTAAAAAATTCCCGTCTAAGAAATTATCTACAAATTTCGAAATTTGAACACTTGATTTACTGATTCATTAAAAAAGAATAACAAGGCTTTATATCAAAAAATATATTTAAATTTGGAACAGGTTGAAAGAGGCCAATTTCAATATTAAAGCATCTATTTCAATACTTTTTATAGATAGTAAGATATTTCAATAAATTAATCCTTTTGGTTGGACGTTGTACGGTAAAAAACTATTAACTGACTCCAGAGTGGCCAACATAAAGCATTATAATAACATAGCTCCTCTAACTCACGAGTCACATCTGTGGGATTACATGAGGATCCGAATGTTTTCATAACTTGTACAAATATTATCTTCTTTTGTCGAATTAGTTTTAGCCTTACTGAGTAATCCTATAACGGGAAAGAACGTGTTTTCTATACGTAGTCTCTTCTAATAAAAAAATACGTCAGTAGTTAGGTATAAACCATATAATCTGGTTCCGGCACGTAAAAACAATAGAATTCAACCAATGTTTTCCCGTCGTTATGGAGTAAACCGACTATGGGACCTTACACCAAAAACTTACTTGCACGTTTTAACGGCGATATTGGTATCGATTCAGATGTACACCAACTAACTTAAACCAAACTAAAACTAGTTTTAAAGTAGTACCACAGTAGTACTCTATTTTTCTCCCTGCAACATTACGATGCGACGGCACCACTCCAAAACTGGTTTTAGTTTAGTTTAGTCGGTGTACATCCAAATCGACACCATTGTCTCCCTTTATAACCTCATGTAAGACTATCTGCAAGCTGCTGACATTGAGATATCATGGTGTTCGCCCTATGTCACATGTCAATGTAGTTCTCTAATTAATAATTCATGATATGGACTTTGAACTTTCTATTTTGGACCGTCTATTTTATGGAAATATATTTGGTTAAGACATCAAATCAAATCAAATTACACCGGTGCCTGGTCTTCACTCTAGAAGTTCCAACTAACTGGCCTGTCAATCGCTACTTCAATATACTAATCCGCTGAGCTGTCAGCGACTTTCGTTTTTAGTTTTAGTTTAGTTTATTTATTAACAAAAATTTTTACACACATAATATGAAGTCTCTGCTTCCCGAACTAGGTAGACACCTGTATCTCAGGAATCAGAGAGAAGAGAGTTATTTTTGTAGTTAAATATGTCAATAAACGGTACACACTGAACATTTTATGATGCCAAAAAAAATAATTTGATCTTACACCTAAACATTATTTTTAGAAAAAAAGTTATTTTACTGATTTCTTCATCCGTCATTCGCTCTCATAGTGAGACGACAAACATGCTCATAGCTCGTCGCATGATACTGAACTGTCTTATGAAGTCACAGTGAGATACGCGTCAGTGCCATCAGTTATCACATAACAGTGTTACTACTCACCGTCTTTAAAGTAAATACTATATTAATTCTATAGTACCGTTTAAGAAATATCGTTACATAGTTTTCTTTTAAATTCAACACCAGTATCGTACGGCACCTTTAGTAAAATTACCTCGATAAAACTACTCTGTTTACACGCACTAAGTTATACGCCGCAACCATATTGCATTATTTATTGGGAAAAACTTTATATTACCCCAACATAACCAAACAGACGCTTGGCTCACCTGCGCTTGGCCGGTGTTGCCTGTCAAGGACAATTACCCCTAAATTTAGGGAGTTTGAGAAATTTTGGTCTATGTATTGTTATGCATGGTTAACATCGTTGAATTATACTTGAGTATGGGAGACGAATTTTATAGGTCTTCGAAAGCAATCCGCGTAATGTTAGTTCATTTATGTTTTATCTAATTACAACACTTCTATATTATTATGTAAATGTTTGTTGAACAGAGTTTGTTAGCGGGATAAGTAGTTCTTACCAATGATATTATCATCAAAATTTGTAGTGTTCTATTGTTAATTTAACATAGTTTGTTGCATCGCAAATACGCATGAGGTGCGCCCATATTCTTCTGTGTAGGCTAGACAGGCTTATCAGCGTTGTGGTCACGACATTATGCTGAATCAGATCCATTTCATTGCCTGATGATCGTTGTCTTCTTTCTTTATTTTCTTTATTGTAACTTGTTGCAATATTTGTGTGCCTTTTATTAATGAATAAAGTCATGTTCTTATTCTCAAATAGTTCCTAAAAAGCTTTCATCGTCTTCATCCTTAATTGACAACCTTTCTGATGATGAAAATATTTATTTTGGGGTATTACCACTTTCGTTCCTTGCAACTTTGTTGCGGTGGCTATTACCATATCGCGTTTATCCGAAACGAACGGTACGATTAAGGCGTTAAGGTGTTTATTCTTTTGACTTATACAGGGGGTTATGTTTTTGTTTTTATAGCCGTTCGTAATCGCCTCAGACGGCAGTCCGCGGTGTAATTTTCTTACGCTATGTCTAGTAAAATGGTTTATTCAAACGGTTAGCGGGTGTTCACAATATGCTGCTGCGGGATTTGTCAATTCAATGACTTGTGGGCTGAGAATGATGATGATGAGGACACTTTATTAGCTAGAATCAACAATGATGCTTTGAGTGTTCGGAAACGCGTCTGACCGCAATTTCAACTGATTATCAAATTTACCGCCAAGCAACAATGTTAATAGCAGATAGCCAGTCCCCCAAATGTGTTGGGGTTTCCGGGTCAGTACGCTTCCACCTTCAACCTCATCTTCATTCAACATCAGGTGTGATTGAGGTCAAGTACCAACCAGTTGTGCATATAAAAAAAAATGAAAAAGAGGATAATTATCACAATTAATTCCTTTTTTTTCATTTTTTTTACAAGATAATGAGTAACCATCGTAAAACTTATAAAATGTACTTTCTGTTATCAAACAACAAAAAGCCCCCGTCTAAGTCCGCATGACGGGTAACTACCGAACTACATTAGCTCGTGGCCCAACACATTTAAATTTATATTTTAAAATATCAACCTGGACTTGTCTGATAATAACTGAAACAACACTGCAAAGTCAAAGTCAAAAATGCTTTATTTTGTAGGTACACAGAGTACACTTAAAATAGTCAATTTTACATTTTTTAAGCTACTGCTTGTTCAAAATGCAATTTTTCCCTGAGAAGAACAAGCAAGAAACTCAAAGGGTTGCTCTTTTAAAATCAAGCTTGATTTTACATAACGGTTTTTATATTACAAAAAGGTTTTTATATTTCATTATTAATTGTGAAATAGCCTGGCATGCGAACGTTCTGATTATGTCCAGGGATGATTATCATCTAAATAGTCTGATATTTTATAATATGCTTTGTTAATAAGTTTCTGCTTTATAGTATCTTTAAATTTATTGAGTGGAAGATTTTGTATATCAACTGGAACCTTATTGAAAAAGCGTATACATAACACTGTGAATGAATTACTGACTTTGCGGAGACGACTTGTGACCTGCAAGTTTATCTTTATTTCTTGTATTGACGTCATATTTATCACTGCATTTCTTTGACTTATCGTTTTTGGTCTACGATTTATTCGTTGTACATTTTAGCAGCTGAACGTTTGCTTATGCATGCTAACGAGAGGGTCTCGAGTTGTGACGATTCATCGCGTGTCGGTTGTTTTTCTATTGCAACAATGTTTTGCAACATACCCATTATGCGTCAAGTTGTTTTAATATTTACTATCTGTTTGGTGTACTGTAGAAACTCTGCTGCTATACCAAAAGGTCGCCGGTTCGAATCCCGCTAGAGGCATATGTTTATATGATTAATACAGACATGTGTTCCCGAGTTATGGATATTTTTCATTTATATGTATATGTATTTATTTACAAATAAAAATGTATTTGTGTAGTTTATAAACCATCTGGTAGCTATAATACAAGCCTAGTTGCTTAGTGTGGAACTAGATGGCGCTGTGTGTATGTGCAAAGATATTTATTATTATTTATTTATATATACTTTTATTTTAACCGACTTCCAAATAGAAGGACGTTCTATGACTGTGTGAATTTTTAACCAAATGTCCAAGATTACCCTCCCGGTAATGTTTTTCGAGTCCGGGTGTTAAGCGGACGGTTGTCTAAACGGAGTCAGCAGCAAGGGGGTCATTTGCTACTCACCTGGCCCAAATTTTCTGGACTTGGCCCCACAGTTCCAAATTTATGTAAATTGTATATGAGAGGGCGGCAAACGAGCATGCGTGTCACCTGATGGAAACAATCACCAACGCCCATGGTCACCCGCAACACCAAAAGGGTCACAGATGCGTTGCCGGCCTTTGAGGAAGGTGTAGGTTCGTTTCTTGAAGGTTCCAAGGAAGAAGCTGGTACTGAGGTGCCCCAGCCCATAGGTGAGAACAATACTCCTCGTGCGGCCGAACTTGCGCCTTATAAAGTCCCAATAAATATGGTGAAAATGTGATGACAGTAAAAACTGAGATTAGGAACGGAACATTACCTACTGAAGTTTTGCTAGTTTTTCTTTTTTTTTATGATTGACTGGATTCGCGTTTGACCACAATCTCACCTGATGGAAAGCGACGATATGGTGGAAGATGAAGCACGCGAACCCAGTAAAGGCCTATTCACTCTGCTCTTAAAGATCACAAGGTTGTAGGATTCAGGAAAGACTGACGCCGGAAGGGAGTTCCATGCCTTGACTGTTCGGATGATGAATGAAGAATCGAACTTCTTAGTGCGAATGTTCGGTATATTAACTATATACGGGTGGAATCCCTCCCCACGCCTAGTGGTCCGAAGATGGAGAAGTTATTGGCGGTTCTTGTACTTTTTATGCATAACGGGTTAGCACTTGACTTCAATCACACCTGATGTGAGTTGAAGATGAGGCCGAAGATGGAGGCGTACTATCATATCATATTTGGGGAACGTAGGAAACCCTATCATATTTGGGGAACTGGCTATCGTTGATAACCTGAACACAACATTTTTCAATTTGACAATCCAAGATTTTTTGTCATGTTACCGGTGACTTCCTTCGCGTGAAAATTGGCTGTAACAAACTTAGAATACGTGTTTTAGGATTTTTACGTCGCTGCCAAATTATTTACAAATGGGTCCAGTATTCTAGCCGTGAAAACACAAAGTTTCTGATAGAAATTCAAAGACAGTTTTTAAAAGCTGGGACTCTATTTACGCATATACTGTACGCATAGTCAGTAAACTGTCGCAAAAAACAGTTATAAATCCCATTCGTTTACAAATAAAGACCTTCAAAGGTCAGTAACAAGGTCAGAGTTTCTCACTGTGACGTAACAAGCTCGAAAACCAGCCACAGTGTATTAAATAAACAGTAGGTCGACCTGACGTCACCTGCCACTCCCACCACCAATAATTCAGTTGTATATTATGTATGTCATAAAATTAACTATTCAATTGAATGTCTACACGGATCGTAATGTGACATTTCAGCTTTTTCAGAAAATTGCTGATCAGAGCGGGTTTGTTAAATTGCATGGGATTCCCGTCAGGGTAGTGCAGTTTCCTATAATGCATAAATTGTCCTATAGGCATTCAATTGAAAGGTTAATTTAACCAACTGCCTACGACAATATAGCATATTTTAGAAGCAAAAACAATCATGAACTTTGACAGATCACGTTGAGATCATTAGCTGTGGTTGCCAGTTGTGAAAATTTAAAAATACCTATATTTCAATTCGGTTTAGACATGCGCAAAATGTATCACTAAAACGAAAAAAGAGATAATGTATCTTTTCGATCAAAGATACGTATCTATCACTTATGTCTTTGTAACAACCAATAAATTAGATGGCAAACACAATGTTTACTTTTTGTATGTGTCTCGACTGTCAATACGGCTGAGCGACTAGTGCGAACTTTGCCGCCGATTAAAAGATTTGGACACCTCGCGAACGAGAGTTAGATGGGTAAATAATAACAGATCGCTGAGAGAAGATATGGATCACATTCCACATGCACCCAATGCAGCTTAATGAATTTGAGTCACCGACTGTTACGTACCCTCCCGCTAACACTCCTAAGTGAATGTCACTATTGGTCACTCGTCCAAAGACTGACCACGTCAGATGCATCAACGACTGCTACTGGTCATGCTGTCATAATCCATCTGTATCAAGATGTGATTCTGCTTTTGTTAGTACTAGGGTTACTCAGCTTGTTTATACCAGAACGTGTTTGCTGAAGCTAACAGGATTGCTGCAGTGTCGTCATTTATTCAGGAGGTAGCGGCCGCCCTAGTTACATTAGCCATCCCACTTCGAAAATAAACATGTTCCAGCTTGTCTGTTAATTGGACTTGGAAAAAGTGTGACACAGGTGGGATAGCGTGAGGGTGTTTGGATACTTCTGTTATGACCAAAGGTTAGACGACGAAAATGGGATGCTAAACCAACTAGGTACTACTTTATTTTTTCAAAATCGTCATCATGTGCCACAGACGTCCACTGTTGAACGGTTTGCCGGTTGGAAGCGAGTGACTTCCATTTGTCCAAGTGGGTGGACATCCAACGCTGCAAATACCCTCCCATCTAGAACTGTATTGTCTCAGAAGCTATCAGTTCTTCAAACTATGTGTCTTGCCCTGGGCAATGTCAGTGACTTTCATTTATTCACTTTAAATTATTAAGCTAAGGAAATACAATACTTAAGAGATAATAATAAAATAAAAAAATAAAAAATATTATATTTACATAAGTATAAAAAGTGTATCGCCTCGAGTTTTCCTACCTGCGGCATTGGCCCCCGCACGCTGGCCGCGTTGCCCCGCTGCACCGCCAGGGTTAGTCTTTGTGTAAAGAAGGCACCCGTCCTGAGGTCACCTGACCTGACTCTTTTATGAATTTTTAGTGTCTTTTTTTTTTACTTTAAGTAAATATTTCGGACAGCTGCAGTAATTATCTAGTCCTAAACAAAGTACTCAATAACTAGAATTAAATTTGAGGGTATTTATCCCACCGTGGTTTGATGTTTAGGGGTTGTAACTGACAACCAGTGTATCGCTCTTTGAGTGATGTGCCACACTGAGTTATACCCATTTGTGCTACTACAGCACACACTCTGTCTTTTTATTGTGTGTATGTTTCATTTTTATTTTATATGTAGTGTGTGATTTACGTAAATGTTTTATCTATCTATCTTATACGTACCTACAATAGATCAGACGTTATCTTATCATATTTATATGATAGATATAACTGATCCAACTATCAACAATACTTATCAAATATGGAAAGATTTTATTCCGGCACTAAATTCCCTCCACAATATTATTGATAAAGCTGATCTTCAATAACTCACCTTCACACCAATTAGGTGATAAATCGCGCGCGAGCCTCGGGGTTTAGCGAATTTCGCTATCGCCATTAGCGCATTAGCGAATATCGCTATATAGATTAGCGCTTTAGCGTACATTCGATAATCACGGGTGAATTATCCGTTGCAGCAATAGCTGTCGGCTGCTTGTCGAAAATGCTTATAGCGGAGGATTACCTTTACATGGGAAATCACTTTCATAAATACACAGACTTATAATAGGAGTAGACGGAAAAAAGTGACTATTAAAGCGTAGCCAGTTTTGTTTACAGTATGGACCGCATTCAGGCCAACTTACTTTAAGAGGTAACGTGCTGGAAATTGAAAAATGTTTTAATTTGTCTGGCTTATTAGACGACGTTTTTAATATATATTTTTTTATGCTAAACGGGTTGGTACTTGACCTCAATTACACCTGATGTTAAGTGAAGATGAGGTCGAAGGTGGAAGCGTACTGACCCGGAAACCCCAACACATTTGGGGGACTGGCTATCTTTATCTCTGACAACCGGAACACAACAATGCTATTAACATTGCTGCTTGGCGGCAGTTTGGATAAGACAGTGGTAGCTAGCCAGGCGGACATTTAAAATGTCCTACCACCAACCAAACCGAGTATACTTAAAACATGGACCCCGCTGGGGATTGAACCCGCGACCTCCGAATCGTAAACCCAATATTGTTTACATTGAGCCATGAGGAGGTTTGAGTTATATACCTATAATATACCATAATCTGATATCTCATATTTTCTTTGGAAGCGAGCAATGTCTATAATTAATATAAAACAATGTCTCTTTCGGCGTCTGTCTTTTTTTGCGCTATTTCTATCATTTAGAGAATTTCTTCCCGAAATGATACCTACAAGTGATTAGGAGAGGCAGTGGCTGAAAATCAGCGCTGTACGAAATCCTGTTTCTGGTGCAGCGCAAGCTGAGCCATTTCCTGTTGCCTAATATTTATGGCTATGTGTGAGGAACCACACTGAGCGATGGCCCATTTGTGGTACAAATACACATACAACTCTATTATAGTAACAGTTGTACTTAATTTTTGTTTTTATTACTGTGAAATAAGGCTACATTTCGTACCAGCAGAATGATTGTTGCGGTCGAATATTTTTGTATGTGTTTCTGTAATATGCAAACAAACGCTTTACCTATCTATCTATCTATTGAAGTAGCATTTAAGTATAATTTTATTTCGAAATCCACGCGGACGAAGATGCGAGCGGATATTATAATTAAAACACAAACGGGGAAACATATAACTTCAACATAATTGGTTCAGCGGTTTAGTCGCGAAACGATAACAAACAGACATCCACACTCCTCCCACTGCAACTCCTGTAAGCCAGGATCAACAGTGGTACTCTACACGGCGCCTACTGAAGGTAGACGGTGCCCTATGTGTCTCTATTGCTACCTTGGGCCCCAGACTAATTAAAGAAGAGTTAAAGGTGTGAAGTTGGAAAGAAGTTTAAGGCTACCGTGAATAATAATGTCAATAGTAATAGTGGCAAAATTTCCTAAACAATAATAAACAGACAGACATACTTTCATATTTATAATATTAGTAAATGTTTTGGAATTATTACTTTCCTATATAAATCACTGCAAACACGACTTTCTCTCACTGGGGGAGAGTATGGCCCATAATCCACCACGCGGTCTTTAATTGAAAACAACTGGAACCGACTATTTAACGTGCCCTCCGAAGTTATCATTTCTGAAAACTAATGAAAATGCTTTTGTTGCAGGTATGTTCACAGAAACTGTTCTAGAACGGGATGATTTGTAAGTATTCTTTTAAAATGTACCTGCTTTCGCAATGAGAGTATAGTACATCTCAGATCATATAAATATAGCGCTATTGTCGCTAAAGCGCATAAAGTCTAGATAACGGCGAAAACGCACCTCATTTTCATACACATGATAACGCATGTGCAAAACGCAAAACATACTGTTTCACAGCGGCGACACTAGAACCCGTACTAACTTACAGTATCAACACGTTTGTCTACGTACATGTGTGTCAGTCAACGGCATCATAGCTCAAGGCGCCATTCAAATATTCTTCTTAGATACAAAAATTGAAAAATGTAGAAAACAAAGGTGAGCCGCATGCTCGTTTGCCGCCCTCTTATATAAAAAAAAATAATTACATAATCCTGACAAACTAAATCAATTGTATTAAAGCTAAATCTCTTCGAAACGGTTTAACCGATTTTCGCCAGATATGGCTAAAAAGAAATCGCATTCAGATCCGACAACGCATTACTAAGATACATCCGTACAAAGACACATAACACCCGTCGTTTTTCGAGGGGGGTTAAAAATAGTACGCATGTCTGTACTGGAAGGCTGTTGATGATGATACGTACATACATAATATCACAACCTTTATCCCAAATGGGGTAGTCAGAGATATCCCAAACTATAATGATTGAAACAACATCCACGGTTCACCTTATGGAATACACAGAAATGCACACGTGACATGGGGTGACGATGATGTCTGCACTTATTATGAAGCGAGGACCAAACTGTGAGCAAAGGAAAATCGAATTTGAACTTTAACTTTGAAATCAGTCTGCTCAAACTCATTTTCAAATGTAGCTACAAATATTAGTCAATATAATTGGCAATTGCCGTCTCTACACCTAGATACAGAGAATGTCTCTCTTCTAAACTATATCTAGACAGGATTGCACAGAGTTCGAGCCAGTAGAAAATTAGATTATCACCCGTGTTTGATTCGTCGTAATTGCACGTGTACGGGTCCCTGGACGCAAAGGATTCCATTTGAAACGATCCCCGAATCCGCGCTCCAACTGTTTATCCAACGTGGTACAGTCAACATCATAAACACTTAATGCATGAACTAGCGTGTAATATATAAGTATTTCATAATGAAAAATTTGCAGTTTGACTATACATAATGTACATTTTGGAGAACTTCGTCGATGCATAGTAGACTTAGAAAGTTAAAAGCAGAAATACCAACATCTATATAATTGTGTAACATGCAATTGAAGATGGAAGTCACATTAATCTCCTTGAGTTCGTTATGTCGTCAAAATTGTAGGGCATGAAGTTGATAAAGAAGTTATCATCGTGACTATACAAGATATTAAATAAGACATCAGAGATGTTTTTTTTTGTTTTTACCTTTACCCACCATATAATTAATATAGAGAATTTTGAATGAAACTGACAAATAAGGTACAGTCGCTGATGAAAAGGTTCGTCAGTTTTCAAATACTTTAATTTGACACTTAGCAAGCACATGGTGCCTTTCTAAACTAAGTAACACACCACAATGTTGCATAGAAAATTATGCTTAAATCCTTGACGACATGGTTCAAATTTAGCCGAACTAATGCGGCAGAAACGTCATGTTAGCGTTGCAACGAAAGATAAGTGATTTGATTCTTGATCTGAGATGATTTGAGATTGTCTGCAAAAGTCAACTTTAAGATGACGAACCTGTTCATTCCGCGACTGTACATAAAATTTAGAAAACCCATCGCAAATATCAAAATATCATCACAATAATTGGCAAATTAACCAATCATCGGTAGACATAATAATTTTGAAAATTTTATAAAGTACAATAAAGCGTTTACAAACAAACAAACCAACAAAACATCTTTGAAACCGGTTTACATCAAACAACAACCATTTCGCAAACCAGTTTTAGAAAAAAAGAATTATTTACATCCGGAAACGATAACATTTATGATATGGTAATATGAACAAATGAATAAGATGCCCCACAAATACGCCAATTACTTGGCTTCATGCCTTGTGTTAGGAGAATCAGGAAAAAGCTACTTCTGAAGGCACACCCTGAACACCCGACAGAACATAATGATGTTAGGTATATTTGAAGGGTAGGTTTATAAAACCTATTACAATCGAGAAATCTCCAAGATATTAGAGACCGAATTCTTACAGAGAAATTCTCATATGGATAAGATTACGAATCACTTGAGCGCTGATTAAAACTCGAGTCGAAATTGAGCTCTTATGAAAAATCAGGCGATGCGTGGCGAAGGCGAAATGAGACGGTAAATGCGTGCTAATGGTTACCCTTTGTCGTTCGTCTACTCACATGTATAATTCGTTTTGGGAATTCCTATAGAATTTTTTGGATTATATTCCTCAATAATCTTAAACAACTTAGTCTTGTGTGTTTGAAGATCGCACTTTCATGAAAGTGTATCCGTGGTTCGGAACAATTAGTCCCTGTTGTTTTCAATTGAAAGCTGACGTTACCACAGGGCTCAACTCTCGGACCTTTCCTATTTCTTGGTTATATTAATAATCTAACTAATCGTATAGAAGGCAACCATGAGATAACCATATTTGCTAAATTAAGTTTCTATTTCAATTAAACAAAAATACAGAAAACTCTGAATAATGGAGCTTTACGGAAGCTTTTGCCGATTTCTTGTGGAATCACGAAAGCTCAGTCACACACTTAAATATGCGCTTTCTTTTACATATACACAATAACTGACATTTGATGCATTATGTGCTGCCTTTATTACAACATCAAATCTCAAATTAAGTACGATTACAGATTTTAAATAGATATGCTACGTCCTTTGTATGTTTTTAGTAGACTTTCAAAATTAACTTTAAACATTATCATTTTTTTCCTTTAAAGATCATTAAACATAACATTAAATAAATACTGTCACATAAAATTTCAGTCAATCAATCAAATTGTTTATTTAATAGTTAAAAATATCAGCATTCTTGTTTTTCGTCTATAGGATAAGACGACAGTGATACGCCCTTTGCTACTACATGAAGCATTACTTCATCTGTGTAGCCATTGTGTTTAAGATAGGTGTCGACCATTATCTCTGTGAGGTGTATCTCTTTCCACCGGATGAGTTGTTCACTCATTTTGTCCATTTCCATCAGAACCCGGTGTCTGACTGTACGGGCTTCGTGTGACGTCACTCGGCAGCGTTCTCCCGATAAGCCATTGTGTTGAAAACTGAATAACGCCAAAACTGTTTTGTGGCATTATCCAGTAGTTCCATACTGTTTCATCTGTTTGATGTAATGTACCAGTATACATATCATGTTAGCACTTGACCTCAATCACACCTGATGTTAAGTGAAGATGAGGCCGAAGGAAGGAATGAAGTACAGATTGAAAAGAAAACTGACAACAAGACGCTTTTTATTAATCGTGTAGAAGCACAAGATCATTTGTCCGGCTTGCTCTATTCTGAAACCTTAGGCACGCCACTGACTGAGTCAAAAAATCAAAATCAAAATCAAAAATGTTTTATTTCGTAAGTTATAAGAATGACATTTGAAATCGTCATGACATACAGTTATCGCTCATTCACTAGGCAGTCTCCCCAGAGAAGAACGAGCAAGAAACTCCGGGGTTGCTCTTTTTAAATAAGTTAATACAAATATAATTTTAAATTATTGTAAAATTTATGATTCGACAAAGAAATATAAGAATAAAATATACTGGATATAGCTGAGCGGTTCATGTCCACGCATTCTTATCATCCAGATAGTCAGAAATTTTATAATAGCCTTTGGCGCATAATTTCCGTTTAATGGTTGTTTTAAATTTATTTAAAGGCAAATTTTGAATGTCTACCGGAACCTTATTATAAAAGCGTATACATTGTCCCTTGAATGACTTAGTGAATTTGTGTAAGCGACTGCTATGGAGAGCAAGTTTATTTTTATATCTTGTATTAACATTGTGTATTTCACAATTTTTCTTAAACAAATGCAGATTCTTTCTTACGTACATTAAGTTTTCGTAAATATATTGCGATGCCAAAGTTAATATATTGAGTCCAGACAAAGCCTGGACACACATCGCCGTCAAATACATATCACCCGTCATTTTTCGTTGGAGGTTAAAATTATGAACGTGCTGTAGTAACCCGTATAACGAGCACGCAAACCCTCTATCGTCGCTAATCACTCGCAGGCGATGCTAAACTAACTGCAAGTCAATAGCTCAAACTTTAACTAATTAGTAAAGTGTGCGCGGTGCCTTATTTATGTTTATTTATCTTGTTTAGAGATTAATTAAACTTCGCTGCGCAAATACTATGATGCTGGGTATATGAAATTCGTAGTTCAAAAAATATTTTATGTCTTAAGAGGCAAAAAATCTAGAATCGTTTAAGAAAAGTAGTGATATACATAATGTTAATACCAGATATAAAAATAAAGTTGCTGTTCATGTCACCCGTTTACACAAAATCACTAAGTCATTTAAGGGGCAATGTATAGGTACGCTTTTATAATAAGGTTCCAGTGGACATTCAAAATTAACCTTTAAATAAATTCAAAACCATGATAAAACAGACATTATTTACCATAATATTTAAAGGATATATATAAAATTTCTGACTATCTGGATGATAAGCAAGCATAGACATAAACCGCTTGACGATATTCAGTTTAATTATGCAATATAATATAATTGTAACCCAAACTTATTTAAAAGAGCAACCCTTGAGTTTCTTGCTCGTTCTTCTCTGGGGAATCAGCTTTGTGAATGAGCAATAATGTCAAAAACTTTAATAATAAGATAAAAGATGTGACGTTTTCAAGTGATAATTTTTATCCTACGAAATAAATATTTTTTTGATTTGATTTGATTTGCATCTCTTTTATCTATATTTCTTCTTTACCATTCAACAACAGCATTACACGTCCCCACTGTTGGGGCTCATCCTCCGCTCACTGGAAAGTATACGGGCCATAATCCACCACGCGGGCCCACTGCGGATTGGTGGATTTGCGGCAGACTATTGGCCAACTGACTTAGCTTATCGACTGCCTTCAATTGAAAACAATGGGATAACACTCGAAATAACACTTAAATATTAACCTAAATTTAGTAAAGAGATCGAATCAGAAAAGAGGAGATTCGCAGGAGAAGCAAGGTTACCGAAATAGCTCCAAGATTTGCCAAACTAAGTGGCAGTGAGCGGGGACATTGCTCGTAGGACCGAAGGCCGTTGGGGCGGAAAGTTCTCGAGTGGTAACCATGCACCGGATGACGCAGCGTAGGTATAGGCAGTCCCCCCACGAGGTGGACCGACGATTTGGTAAAGATCGCGGGAAGCAGCGCAGGACCGATCGTTGTGGAGATCTTTGCAGCAGCACCTTTAAGCAGCAGCAGTACAGCATTGGACATCTTTCGGCTGATATGATGATGACAGCATAGTCAAATCAAATCAAATTATTTTATTTCATAGGATAAAATTATCACTTGAAAACGTCACTATTCTTCGTCTTTTCGTGTCGAGGCAAATTTCAAATTTTATTGGACCAAAACTTAGCCATTCTAACAGCACTGTCTGTGGCCTTAAGGAGGTCGTCAAAGGTGCAGCTGTCAGGACACGCGGGGCAAGACAATACGTGATCCATTGTCTCTGGGGAGACTCCGCACTCGCATCGATCACTCTCGCCATCGGAGAAGCCCCACCTACGCAGATTATCTTTGCTGCGGCCAACCTGAGTTCGTGTGTGAGTGAGAGATTTAAGGATTTCCATGTTGGCCATGGCAAATTGTGTCCAGGACGAAGAGAAACGTCACTATTAATATTACATTTAAATTTACGGTTCATTCACAAAGCTGACTCCCCAGAGAAGAACGAGCAAGAGACTAAAAAGTATACGATGCTTCTAACTATAAAACTAAACAAATTTTACAACCATAGGACCAAAACTGGAAAGTAAATGGCTCCGACAGTACAGTGTACCAGCAAAGCTTGATATATTACTTGCCTATCTACAAAATTGACAATAATTGGGATGAAGATGGAATTCCACCGTCAGAAAGCAACCGAATTAAAGAATGCATATTTATTTGTATACTCACAGTAATAAAACCAGTAATACATCGACAGATTACAGAAATAATTCAATTCCGTACAGCAGGAACCCGCCATTATGGGTAGCTGTTGTGCGGCTAGGATCATATCTTCGCAGAACCACCGTTGGCTACCGACGTACGAGCCCTACTGTATGGAGGGAGACTATGGAAAGAATGGAGTCGATTACCATATATAAAATAGGCCATGTCAACTGGGAGCTGAATAAGTATGAGCTATAAATTTTTAGAAAACGCCTGAAATACTGCGATTTATTCGAATAATTTTCCGGGTCAGTACGCTTCCACCTTCGACCTCATCTTCACTTAATATCAGGTGTGATTGAGGTCAAGTATCAACCCGTTGTACATAAAAAATCAATTTTTTTAGGCACTCCAACAGCAGTTTGAGTGAAAGAATAATACGCATACATTATATTATATGCATGCCAGTTAGACGTGTAATCAGCATTGGCCAAACTTTAAATACAAAATACAAACTAAGTTAGCTATATTAATTTGGTTATCTATAAATCAAAGTGAAAGTCAAAGTCAATGCATTATTTTGTAGGTACACTTAAAATAGTCTGCACCTGGCACACTTGATAAACACAAGATGAACTGCCAATAGCTGTTCGTTCGTTTAGATGAAATATGCAACTAGCCAATCAACGTCGCGCGCGACGTGAGAATTGACGTCGCACGCGACAAACGATGTCATGCTACGAGGGCTGATTGAGTTTTGCAAATAAAATCGCGTTCAACTTAAGTTGACACTTGGGATACTGTCGATATTAAAATATAATCACAAGAAATTAAATTATATCTCAATCTATCCCTTCGTGGTCCATAGGTAGAAACACATCCCGCAATAAACAGAAAATTTACTAAAAGTGTAAACGCTCGTCGAATGTAAACTATTCCACGTCATTTCTTTTTCAACCAGTAGCATCCAGGTAAAGCGTAGCTTGCCCGCAAGCCGGCCAATCAATATAGTGGCTGCAATTATGTTAATGCGCCGCCGTGGGCCCCTGTCCGCCGAGACGCAATTGAAAATGTAAACGATGCGATGTTGCCGACCTCTGCGGGCCTATGATAGCCTGGTACGAGTACTTGTGATGAAGCTATTTTACATCGGGATTTGAGTTTATTTTAGGTTAGCTGGTCCACTGTTACAGTTTTTTTAACTTAAACAACAAAGATTTTCTTTGTATAGCAACAATGACAATAATTTCTTCGGTAAATCTTCGCAGTGTGTTATAGTGATGTAGGAATTTATAGAGAGGCAAACTTTGACGCAATTAATGTAAACGATGCGATTTTACCGACTTCTGCGGACCTATGATAGCCTAGTACTATTTTACATGCTCTACTACAGTTTTTTTAATCCAATCAACAAGGATTTAATTATAAAGTGACCGTAACAATAATTCTCACGTGTCTTTGGTAAAACTTGACAGTATGATACATACATACATAACGTCACGACCTTTATCCTAAAAGTTTAATGATTGAAACAACCTTATGAAATATACGGAAATGCACACGTGACAGGGCAGGGACTAATGCACAGCCCATCGCCGTTGAAACGTGCAAAACTATAGTTGTATTTTTGTGGAAAGTCCCTTAGTCGCCTTTTACGACACCCATGGGAAGAAACGGGTTGGTTCTATTCTATTTGAATGCCGACACCACACAGCACTACAGTATGATAATGAGGTTACGATGGACAAATTGACCTCAACGGCAGCGACAATGGACCGAGGCGCAAGTACATACAAACATTATTCTTGGGTCTGTCGGGAAAACATAACACTATCTCTACATCAAATCTATGCTATATATGCAGAACGGGATAGCACTTGACCTCAATCTCACCTGAAAATGAGGCGAAGATGGTAGCGTACTGACTCGGAAACCCCATCTTATTTGGGGGACTGGCTCTCTTATCTCTGACAACCTGACCACAATAATACTATTAACATTTCTGTTTGGCGATAGACTAGAGATCACATGTTAACGCTGTAAATTTTCAATCATTAAAGCTTTTCCAGACGCCTGCATTTGTAGCAATAACTACGTATATCTAATATATACTTAATGGGTGCCCCCCAATCCCCCTAGTACACCCCCTTTCAGACCCGGCAATTCGACTCAAAACTGCTGATTCCGTCGGTTACCTTGCGAAGATTATTTTAATAGAATCCACCCCAATCGTTTTATTTTCGAGTGAGGTTTTTAAAATGGCTGAGGGTAGGTGCTCGAACATTGGGTTTAATAAGCTTTTTTACTCGATCGGGGGAAGCAAAAGGCACACACTTATATATGGAAATTAGGTGGAGATCTACATATATGTATGACTGTTTAAATTGGCTTCTTTTCATCTATTGTAAATGCGAATAAGGTAAGGCGACAGGCTAATAGATCCTAACTCAAAATATGTAGGTACAGCCGGCGTCAAGTTATGCATATAGGACTGTTCCTGGCTGGCAGCATAAATGAATAAATATATTTTAAATATTTTTGCACATACATCGCCAACTAGTTCCACAGTAAGCAATTAGGCTTATAATGGATACGAGTAGGTTGATACCTATAATGAAATGAAATTCGTTTATTCATGTAGGCAATACAATATGCACTTATGAACGTCACTTGTTTTTTAAACTACCACTAGCTCGGAACGCGACCACTACTGAGAAGTGCTAGCGAGAAACTCAGAGGGTTTGTCTCTTTTCAATCTGTCATTTTACAATCTAGAAAGTTTACAACAATTTTTATATATCGTTATATAGGAGTCGTTTAATCCCATGGATTATTATCATTCATGTAGTCTGAAATTTTGTAATATCCCTTTTTACATAATTTTTGTTTTGTAGCCGAATACATTTTTTTTTGTTAATATGTAAACATCCATAACTCAGTTACACATGTCATGTCACAGTTACATTGTCCGGACACATACCCTTACCTGTATTCGTACCTGTGACCTATTGTTTTAAAACCACTACACCATACAGGTCGAAAATAACCCTCTAAACAGCATAGTGCGACTAATTTTGAATCCTCTATCTTGATGACGTATCGGTTAACCTGTCAGATTTCTAACAGGCAAATTATTGCACAATTTGTCGTAGGTATATTTACCATATAATAGAAGTAAATTTTCTATGCATAGTTATCGTAAACGCCTGCATTTAATTTTTTTTGTATGGTAAAGCCTGTATGGTCACTAGATAACGGATAAACGTACACAAATATTTATATGAACGTCCATGACTGGGGAATAAATGTTCGTATACATCACAACACTTACCTCTAGCGGAACTCGAACCCGCAACCTATTTCCAGAGCAGGTTCACTAAGCTCTACACCAATCGCTCGTCTTGCAACAACATTTAAACGACATGCACACAACGTATTTAAAATATGTAAAAAGAAATACCGTCGTATAGTTCCCAGTTTCCTACAAATTATCTCCCGTCCCGAGTTAAGAGGGTTTTCACGGTATTTCATATATTTCAACTACAAATTTTCCGAAATGAATAAACCGATTCTACTGAAACTTTATACGTAAATATCGAATTTAAAAGAATATAACAACCTGTTTGGTGTAGCGGTTAGCAACTCTGACCACTATACCAAAAGGTTGCGGGTTCGAATCCCGCTAGGGGCATATGTTTGTGTGATGAATACTGACATGTGTACCCGAGTTATGGATGTTTTCATTTATAATAAGTATTTATTTACAAAAAAAAATATGTATTTATTTAGTATATCAACCATCTACAACACAAGCCTTATTAGTTGCTTTCTGTGGAACTAGATGGCGCTGTGTGTATGCCTAAGGATATTTATATTTATTTATTATTATATAATATAATGTTTCTATACTTGTCTTTTATATGTAAAACGTGTAATAATGTGTTGTTATAACAACGAAATTGAAATAGAACGATTTTAAGTTGTCCATTATAATGGACGACTTAATGTAGTTTAAATATTCTTTTTCTAAAATGTTCTCTACAAATAGATGTATTTGTTTATGGGTATGCATCCTGGGTACACGTTTTCTATCTTGCTTAGTTTTCGGAGCTGAAATCGTGTTTTGGAGTCTTAGGTTTGATTAGTTCCTTCTACTATTCTATATTCTGGTTTCTTGATGTATGTTATAAGTATTTTAGTTTTTTTTTTTTTATATAAATATGAATTTAAATTTGTATATAGAGAGCGTCGGTGGCTCAGCGGTTAAGATGCGGTCTCCCAATTTGGGAGGTCCTGGTTCGATTCCCATGCAGGTCATGTACCAATGAGTTTTTAAATTTAATTTAATAAGTTATGTGCATATATCCGACTGCTCTTAAACGGCTCAACCCGCATTGAGCCAGCGTGGCGGACTATGGCCCATACTTCCTCATTATACGAGGGAAGGCCCATATCCGTGCAGTGGGATGTTTACAGGCTGATCCATATCAATAAAATTTGGATTTGAAAGTTTATACGTACTTAATACCATGCGGGATAAACCCTCTTAAACCTACAAAAACATCTAAATAAGAATACCACAGTAATAAAAAGATCAAACCATTTGTCATTCAAAAGTCGGTATATTTTCCCTACGTGGGCCCCGGCTGCCCCTCGGTGCAAGGGACGAGACAGGAATCTGCAAATTTAGATTATTTTCCATTTCAATTTTTATGTTGCTACCGTCTTGCAAGACTGACTGATGACGCCTTTGTCAATAATTCCGCGTATTGACTTTTGAAAGATCTGTTTGTCGAAATAATTTAATAAGTGGAAATATATTTTAGGGAGGAATATCTGTTATTGCCTCGTCTATACTAGGTAAAGGTAAACAATATTTTATGGCGGAATATTGGAAAGGTTTTTTTATTTGTGTTTAAGCGAACTTACTCTATAAGGGCGCTTACACACTGCGACTTTTTACAGTTGATACATGCGCGACTCAGTCTCGATGCAACATCAATCGTTTACACACACGAGCTACTCAAAGCAGTGATACAATCGCAACGAAAAACGTGAGTGGTAATTGCGTATGGCTGTTTCTTCTACACCTTCTACGTCTGCATCAAACGCGATACAACATCGATACAAACGCGCGTGAGAATCGATACAAAACTTTGTTAATCGCTGGCTTCGCGACACAGTCCTGCAGCTGTCAAACGCGCGTTTGTATCGCTGCCAAAAGTCGCAGTGTGTAAGCGGCCTAAGTCCTGTTTATTTTGTCATTACATCAACTACCTTTATATGCTACACGATAGATTGGTGTAGTGGATAGTGACCCTGTCTATGAAACCAACGGTTGCAGGTACGAATTTTGCGAGGGGTAAATATTTGTGTGATGAATGCGATCATTTATTCCTGGAGGAATGGATGTTTATATAAATATTTATGTATATTTATCCGTTATCTTGTATCCATAGTACAAGCGTTGCTTAGTTTGGGACTAGGTAGTCCCAAATAAACTATCCCAATCCCAACTAATATTATAAATGCGAAAGTTGTGTGTATGTCTGTATGTATATGCCGTGGCTAATTTGAGGAAATATTACTTAATGTCTCTTTGACGATTTTTTTTATTGATATCGTTACCTACTATTTATATTTCAACTTTTGACCATAATTTTTGACTGTACCTAACGTACCTAATTTAAAAATTTGAAGATTTCACAATTTCATTTCAATAATAAATAATTTATGATAATGAGGATATGATAATAATGTAGACTACACTTAAACGTAATCCCAACTAATATTATAAATGCGGTTTGTGTGTGTGTATGTATGCATATATGTATACTTGTTACCTCTTCACGCCTATACCGCTGGACGGATTTGGATGAAATTTGGTTGGTAGACAGATTAGGACCTGGATTAACATATAGGCTATTTTTTTGCTTAACCGATTCTGATGAAATCTTCTACGCGGATGAAGTCAGCTACTTTGCTGAGGCTAAGTAAATAAAATATAAATATTTGGGGCACTTATACCAATCGTCTAGACTCAAACTAAGCAAAGCTTGACTATGGATACTAGATAACGCATAAACATACATAAATATTTATATAAACATCCATTACTCCAGGAATAAATGTTCGCATTCATCACACAAATATTTACCCCTCGCGGGAGTCGAACCCGCAACCGTTGGTTTCACTGACAGGGTCACTATCCTATTTGTCCACTAATAAGTTTGTAAATTTTACTATAATTAATGATTATCTAGTGTAATTTTTTTAAGTGGATGAATAAATTTCTTTTTATTTATTTATTTATTAGAAACGTTGATTTTCTCTTTTCTCCACATAATTGACGGTCCCTAAAAAGCAACATGTTTGTGGTCGTTGCAATATGTATAATAAACAAACCAATATATAATACACATCTCACTTACTTTTCCCAAAAAAAAACTTACCCCCACAGAAAGTTTCAACGTCTCACAAGATTGATTCGAACATCAGAAAAGGGAAATTAAGGTTTTCGCTGCAATATTTTAAATTTATTTGCGTCTACGATGCAAATTATGAAATAGAGATGGGGTGCCCGCGTTTTTTTTTTATTTCCCCCGCTTTAATCGAATAGGGGACCATTGTTAATGTCGGGGGAACTGTTTACTTTGGGTTTTTTTTTCGTTTGATTCATTCGAAATTATGCATTCAGTGGTATACTGGAAGTTATAGAGCCTTTGACATTGAAAATTTGTTTGGTTTTAAGACGTTTTAAAACAAACAAAATATTCCTTATTGCACAACAATAATAAACATAACACAAGGGAAAACAAATACGAGAACAGTGCAATTTGACGGCCTTATTACTAAAAGGGATCTCTTCCAATCTTTGGGTTAGGAAGCATTACGCATATAATAGGTAGATAGTGTGTGTAATAAACTAATTTCAGTAAAATTAATTAAATAAACAAATATTTCGGACACTTACACCAATCATCTAGTCCCAAACTAAGCAAAGCTTGTATTATGGATACTAGATAACGGATGAACATACATAAATATTTATATAAATATCCTTGGCTCGGGAATAAATGTTCGTGTCCATTACACATTCACCACTCGCGGGATTCGAACCCGCAGCCTTTGGTTTCGCTGACAGGGTCACTATCCCCTATTGGTGAAATACCAATCGGTCGTCAAGAAAAAAAAATTTATATCAATAAGGTGAAACAAATCCCACCAAAACGCAAATCTTAAAATAGGGACAAGTTCTCATGTCTGTCTTTATTGGGCTAAAGTTATTAGAATCCAAACGAATACCAAGTCTCAGATCACATTGCATTTTTAGTTTAAACTCAACAGGTTTTAATGATATTAACAGACGATTATCCATGGCCAGAGCACATAAACTATAAAGGGCAGCTTAACCTGCTATTTTATGTCGCGAACTCAGCTAATTTTCTTTACATTTTCTGAAATTTATTTTGGTATATAAAATGCAGCAAATGTCAGTGACTGTTTGGAAATAAATAGAAGTGTACAACTGTAAGTCTTGTGTCCCACAGGAAGTCGCCGAAATCTTCCGTAAGTTACTGTTTCTGGCACTATCACCTTACATAAGATCAATGAAATAACTCATTTACTCATTGGGATTATTATTACTTTGGACACTGTCAGAAATGCAACCTGAATAGAAAAGAGAAAGATTTTATTTAACCCTAAATCAGTCAGTAAATGCCCAAATAAAAAATCTTAGGATCAGCTGGAGCTGCTTGTATGAAATTATCCATTTTTTTATAAAGCTGTAGATATTACTACACGGATAAAATTGTATATGTGTATCTCAAATAAGTACAGGGGGACCAATAAACAGTGCACGCCGTAAGTGCGGCTGCTATTTGTTTTTTGGTGCGAACTTGTCCTGTGCACTGCTATGCGTTTAAATAGGCTGAAGTCGTGATCATTCAATCCACCTTTTATATCCCACTATTTAGAGTCCAGTGTTAGTTTGTACTTAGAAAGTTTCCATCTAAACCTAACTTCTTTATTGTTATTAATTTGTTTAACCCGGAGTTAGAGAATAACCAAGATGAGACTCATTGTATAATGGCAGAGTACATGTAATCTCAGAGGGTATCGGTAACCTCGGTCTTGTTCCTGTGTGACCTACCAGGCAGCCACTTAAACCATGAACTTGCGAAAAGAATTACAAACTACTAACAATTGTATAAACACAATAATGAAGGTGCGAGATTATGAATTAGGAAATTCAAAATGACTGTCATATTCGTATGATATCAAATTAAAGGTCTCGAATAATGTCATTTACTAAATAAATATTCTAAACTTAGATTATTGGAGACTGTAATTTGAAATTATGTTATTTATCCAGTATTTTCAACTATCTTATTTAATTTAGAGTCAGAATTTCATTCAAATATACGCATACTTCAATTACACCAAGAAATTAAACCTTGAAAACGGAATAGAAAGAACAGAAGAAAGAAGGAATGATATATCACTAGGAATACGAAAGAGTTTGTATAACAATTTTTAACAAATAAATATTCCTTTTACATTGGTCATCGAAAATTGTTGCGATTGAGCTATTAGGAATATATAATTTATGAGAACAAATTTGTAAAGCACTCGAAGCATGCAGCACTTTTAGCGGACCAACAAACATCTTAAAATATTATCTCAATGAAAATTAAATGATTTTATGCAAGAAACCTGAACACTTAAATGTTTATTTAAAACTACAGTTTGTCCCAGTGGATATTACAACAATAATTTCACTATTGAGTAGGATACTCCAACCGATCAGATGTGACTCGTTACTTGTTCTTTTCTCATACATATGATTTTTAGAATGAAATACCTAAATACTTGTTTTTTACACCTTGTTAACCTACACTATAATGAAGTTATTAGAGACTTATGATTATTTAACATTATTTGACCAATTTTTATTTGTAATATTACTTATTGACAAAATTATTTATTATTACTTAGTTTGTCTCACTATTCACTTTTTATATCTATATTGTATAATGCTTATTATTTGATACTGACTTTCCACCTAATCATTTTTATAAGAGAATTGTAATGAAAATTGAGAATCTGTAATTGGCATGACTTTGGCTTGTAAATTTTGTGTTATATTTTTTATAATGATGCTGTTGATTCTGTATTATCAATAAAATAAAATAAATAAATAAATTTTGCATAAATGGTGCCACAACATATAAATTAACTTATACCAATTTTAAAAAACAATAGGCCAAGTCCACAGTATCAGTGCTCCCGACTCTCTCCAAGACATTGTTGTTGCTTCGTGACGCCCGCTCGTGATGGCGTCGGCAATTTGAGATGCATTACTGTCAGCGGATCCACTAAACTGCGGCCCTGATAGAATGCCCCGCAATTGTGCTAGAGATGAAAGTCCTTAATTAGGAGAGCTGCCTACGTCATGGGAAGTTCAAGTATGTACTCCGCAACATATCTAGTCTATTTTCCGCGCAATGTATAATATTTTAGGGTTTCTAGGCAAATGATATAAATGGAAGCCCTATTTCGCTATGATCATCCATCTTTTTATTACAATACAATAACTGCGCCGTTTTATGCATCGATTTTAATAAAATTACTTAGATAAGGAGGTGGCTAACCACTCCATAGTTGAGTAGTAAAAATTTATGAAGCACGGTTTACATTACATTTAGAAATGCAATCAAAGTCCTAAGAGGGTTATGTTTAAGAAAAAAAAATCGCGAGATATGAGCTTCTAAGTCGTTCACAACGTGTCTAACTGTCCTACTACGTGAGTCGAGTAATTGAATAACCTATGCTTGGCCTGTTTTTTTTTTTGGTGAAAGTAACAATTTTTGATTCCGGGCAATAAGGATATATCTATATATAATTACGTACTTTACTAAGTAGTGCGGGTGATATCGGATTGCTCTCCAACAAGGCATTAAATAGATCCGTATCGGGTTAAGCGGTGATCGCATTAGCGTAATCGTAATGCCGTGTCTTGCTCCAATGCGTAGTGTGCGCGCGCCCTTATCGATAGGGGTGTTCATTAGTCTGTAGCCATATGTTTTAAGCCTCACCCTGTTTAAAACGAAAGGAATTGGACATTTCATTTAAAGGTCTGTTCATTATATGTATAAATTGCTTGTTAATTTTGATAAGTTTTATCCGCCCCCATGGCTCAGAGAAAATAGATCGCGGTTTCGAGAGGAATATAATGACTAAGATTTATTTGACACAGCAAAATAACAGTAACAATATTAATAATACAGAAAACAGGGAGATTTTGAAATGTGGTAAGCCATGTCAAAATCTCCCTGTTTTCTGTACGGCTGCACTTACGTAGTATGATGTCAGAAATGGTCTCCATCTCAGCATATGCTACAGGAATTGCCACAACGTTGGTTTTCAGACGAGCCCAACTCAGTTTCGTTAATAGTTTGGTATAAATGTCTACAATCACCATACACGTCAGCTACCACCATCTTAATTAAGTCTTATTACTCTGCTGTTCATTCAAGGGCATGTGAAGTCACCAACCCGCCTTAGGCCAGGGTGACCATTATACGAGGGACTCTGCTGTTAAAGAGCAATATTGGTAAGCAAGCATTGTTGTTTCGACTACGATAAGATAGCCACTAGGTACCTGTTTATTCAGTACTTGCCCTTAAATATCAGATATTCACAGTCCGACCAGCTCCCAATATAATATGGGGCATAATAGACTAAAATCTACCTCAACTGACAATACAAGCTGACAGAGTCTGGAAACTTTCAGAATACCGTTTTGTACATATTGAAAATCCTAAATTGGCTCCTTCAATGTCCAGGCCAAAACTCTTACCCTGGATTAATGAACAACCAGAAACGTCCCCACTGCTGGGACACAGCCTCGTCTCATTCAGAAAGGGCCATAATCCACCAAACGTGCCAATTTGTTTCCGATTTGTGTCCACGTTACATCTTTTTCAAGCCGCCGGTGTAGACCCCGACTGGTCTCAATTAAAAACAACAGGGATCTGATCTTTACATTATGTTATATTACCGCCTAAGTGGCTCAATGTAAACAATATTTGGTTTACAAATCGAAAGTCACGGGTTCGATCACCAGTGGGGTACATGTAGTTGATGGTATATTAAATGTCCGCCTGGCTATCTACCACCATCTGATCGAATGTCTGCCGCCAAACAGCAATGTTATTAACGTTGTTGGGTTCCGATTGTGAGAGATAAGATAGCCAATCCCCCAAATAAGATGGGGTTTCCGGTCACTACGCTTCCACCTTCGGCCTCACCTTCACTTAACATCAGGTGTGATTGAGGTCAAATGTTAACCCGTTGTGCTAAAACAAAACATGCTCACATATACTAGCAACATTAATTAATTTTCGTTACTAGCAACACCTCATACATCACAAGTATGTTTTAATACTTTGGCGCGTCCCCATGATTGTAGATAATTAACAGATACACGTGTATCGATCAGTCAATAACATAGTCTATACTCCCTGTTATTATGTACTAGTAATAGTTACAAGGTATTGGGCCTATTACGCGGTATTAGTTTTAATTATCGTATAGTTTAGTATATAGTTATTGAGTTGTGGTGTGGAGTAACTTTGGATATTATCGCTTTGATGTCACAGATATGTTACTACGGTTTCGATCTCATTTTAATAAGACAAGGTAGGTAAAGTGTACTCAAGTCAAAGTCAAAGTCAAAAAATATTTATTTCGTAGGATAAAGATTATCACAAGAGCGGAATCAAATCCAATCGTGGATTAGAGTGTACTCAAGAGCGGAATCTAATCCATTTATGGATTTGACCAATAGATTAGAGTGGAACAGGGGATATACCTGACTACCTGTTTTCATAATTCATAATTCATATATTTATTGCATTACACATGTCATAGTTACAATACATAGGTAAGTACTAACATACACATGTACCTTGTCAGGCATGGCAATATGGAGGAAAGGGATATTTATGTTAATAATGTCGTTTCAATTACCAATAAAAGATTCTTACCAATTACCAATAAAAAATTTAAAGATACTATAAAACAGAAACTTATTAAGAAAGTATTATTATAAAATATCAGATTATTTAGATGATAAACAATCATGGACAAAACCAGCCCGTTCGCATAACCAGGCTATTTCACAATTAATAATGAAATATTATAATATAAAATAATAATTTTGTAATATAAAAACCTTTTTTTAAAAGAGCGACCTCTCGAGTTTCTTGCTTGTTCTTCTCAGGGGAAAATTGCCTTTTGAACAAGCAGTAGCTTTAAAAATGTAAAATCTATTTTAAGTGTTCCCTGTGTACCTACAAAATAAAGCATTTATTGATTTTGATTTTGAATAGTTATAATTTTTATGAAGCTGCAATTATGTATGTTGTATGTTCAAAGAAAGTGCTCCAATTCCACAGTCAATCAGCAATAAACAAAAATAACAAATTAAAAGTACACCCTATCCTATTTCAACGAATTTTAAGATGTCAATAATATTAATAATGTCATGCATAAATCAATTTTAGAATGCTAATTAAATGTCACAATAAATTTTGTGTAGCGGTTAGAAACTCTGCTGCTATATCAAATGGTCGCCGGTAGCATATTCGGTTTAGTTGGTGGTAGGGCATATTAAATGTCCGCTTGGCTAGCTACCACCATCTTAACTAAATCTGCCGCCAAACAGCAATGTTTAATAGCATTTTTGTGGTCCGGTTGTCAGAGACAAGATAGCCAGTCCGCCAAATGTGTTGGGGTTTCCGGGTCAGTACGCTTCCACCTTCGACCTCATCTTCACTTCACATCAGGTGTGACTGAGGTGAAGTAACAACCCGTTGTGCATTAAAAAAAAATAGTCCGATATTTTATAATATGCTTTCTTAATAAGTTTTTGTTTTGTAATATTAAATAAATGAAGATTTTGTATACCAACAGGAACCTTATTGAAAAATCGTATCTACATTAGCCCTTTAAATGAATTACTGACTTTGCGGAGACACTGTGACCTGCGAGTTTATCTTTATTTCTTGTATTGGCAACGTGTTTATCACTATTTCTCTTAAAGCAATATCTTTTTTAACCACAGCTAGTTGACACAAATAATTCAAAAAACCAAACAATAAGCATCTGGCTATCGATGACTGCAAGTGAAACGTATGAACATCTGTGATTTAAATAATTAAGCCTCTTAAACCCTCTGTTGGAACAACCCCAGTTAAGACGTATAAATGTATTAGCCCCACCTGTGCACTGTGTTGAGATACTCACGTGTAATATTAAATGGGTTTCCTAAATAAGTCTTTACATCCAGTAGGTGGTAGGTACATAATATAAGGTAGGTATATGTTATGCTTGTGTATGCCTAAATAGGTACTTATCAAACTCACAGAATTTTATAATGATCATCTCGCACTTTTATCACTTTCGCCTTATATTTACTTCTTTAATCAAAATCAAAATCAAAAATATTTTATTCAATGTAGGATACAAAAAATATCACTTATTGAAAGTCAACATGTTATTTTTTTTTAAACTACATCGCTTCACAAGGTGTTATGGTTAGGGAGAAGAAGCGACAAGAAACTCCGCAACAACACATCTTTTCAATTAGTTTCCATCTTTACAATAATATTACATTTTATATTACATATTACAAAACAATAGCAATGAACATAACGATCAGCTAACACCAGACCTCCTTATCGCCTAAATAATCATCTATCCTGTAATAACCCTTCTTACACAGAGTTTCTTTAATGTGGCGTTTAAATTTCTGCGTTTAATTTTCAATAGAGGATATCATTGGTATCTTAGCAAGGTATATTATTCACTTTGTCCCATTCCTCTCTGGCCACAGGAAAATTGAAACTATTTGTACTTTATTATGTTAATAATATTAATTTTTTGTTTTTATTTAGTTCTAGTGGACGATTTTCTGATCGCTTAGTAAGGTGGTTCAAAGTGGCTCGAAAGATGGCGCTAACAGGCCTCTTATTTCTTACCATTTAATTTAATTTCTACATTATCCAGAGGCACGCCTAAGCTTAAAAACAAAAATTTAAAAAAATCGTTAGCCATTGGAAAGTCGCCCATACTTTCTTTGGTGGCAGCAATTACTCTGCAGGGGGCACTGAAAATCAGCAACACTGCTGAGTCCCTACCCATTCATCACAATACTGTGGTTCTCGATTCTCTGTATGCTTGTGTTTTTTTCTTTTTTGTGATGAATAAATACCTTTTATTTATTTATTTATAAAGTTAGTGCAAAAATGTAGGTTAGTTTCTACTCTGTGGTAGTGAGTGATTGACCGTGCGTGACACTGACAGTCGAAGACACTCCTTTTTTTGTAAATTTTTCAAAAGACAAGGAAAGGGGACATACACAGCCATCGTGCGCTCGACATTTTACTATTGCTATAGACATTGGTATCTCTATCTTTTTCACACTTATAAGGGTTAGCCCAGGGAAAATACGGTAAAAAATTATCATAGCTAGACATAATTCATAAAAGTCGGTTATGAGTTACTGGTGAGTTTTTTTACCGTAAGGAAAGAAGTAGGGCATATTAGGTAAGTGAATTAGAAGGTATTGGCATAGGTGGTTTATTTTTTTTATATAACTATAAGACACCTACGAAAACCTGTAAATGTGGTCAATGACCCGCCGCGTTATTAATTATTAAAAATGTAGGTAACTTTATATCTAGGGATACATATAAATGTATAGTAATTTGCGAAAGCAAGTAGACATGCGTACAAGCGACATACAAATAAATTGGTTAATTTAATGTTAAAAATAGTCAATAAAGTCAATACGACACAAATTGAAAATTTAGAAAACCCCTGAGAAAACAAGCGATTAAAAAAAACGGCTGAACCGATTTTGATAAAACTTTTCTAAGGGAAAACTTGCTTCAAATAAAACACATCCAAATCGGTTCACAAGAGCTATGGTGCCACAGACAGACACAAATACATAGCGGTCAAACTTATAACACTCCTCTTTTTGCGTCGCGGGTTAAAAATGAAATTACTATGTATAACAAAACGAATGTAGGTAATCAATGTCAACAGATAGTCCGATAAAAAAAATTCTTGTCAAATATTTCTCAAAGATAGATACTTATTTAGATTTGGTTGAAAATGCAAAATATAAACAACAGTTCCTATCACTCAAGAAAACATTAAATTCTTGCCAACTATAAGTCTGTAGTCGTATGTGTGAATTTGGAAAAGTCGTTGTCATGTTTTGTGTATATGTGTATAAAAGAAAAATATGACGTCACTCGCCGAATTCCCGCCAAAAAGACCCAAAACTGCTTATTCATAAGTAAAGTAAATCCGTTTGTTATGTTCCACAGATGGATTCTCTATTGAATATTTCCAGGTTGTTCCCGGTGCGTTTTGTTGTTACGTACAGTGGGAACCACAGATGCTCAAGTGATGAATGGTAATAGATGGTTACTGGCAGACGTACGTCATAGCATTGTTGTTTACGCGTCTTATTTGCTTAACTGTATTAACGCCCTACGAAAAACGACGGATGTTATGAGTTTGATTGCGTTGTACGTGTCCAGTCTTTGTCTTTATATCAATAAGGAGTCCGATTTACGAGTAAATCCGTTTTTTTTTTCAGATTAAACTAAGGCAAAGGTTCTTGACAAAGCCTGATTAGGAAGATATTTAACTTCTAACACAGTTACTTTTGTATATACCTGGATAATCTTATTGTTTAGGCCCTACACGGCTTTTTGAATTTGTAGTAATATTCATTAGTGTAGCATTTATACATACATACATAATTCACGCTTGTTTCCCGTAGGGGTAGGCAGAGACCACAGACTTCCACTTGCTACGATCATGACACACCTCTTCTGCTTCCTTCACTCTCATAAGGTTGTTCACACATGCTCGTCGGTTTAGGGTACTCTTGACTTGGCCTGTCTTTAAGACGTCCCCGATTTGTAGCATTTATATGCTCCCACAACTTATTAATTAAAAACTCATTAATTAAAACTTAAATCATAATTTTCTCGCGAATCCTTATTTTAATTTATTACAAGATCCAATTACACCCTTTGATTTACATTACATTGATTTTTATAATAGTAGGTCTTCCTTGACCATGCCTATCTCACTCCCCCGTCTTTTCATGTAGTAGTAAATTACTCTAATTGAAAAAAGAGGAAAGAACGAGATAAGTATAGATTAGTCGAGGTAAAATTTTCTATCTTCATGAAAGAATGAAATATGGCCTCCCCCTCATCTATAACTTGATGGAAATCCTTCGGCGTCCTGTAAGATACCCGCAAACCTACAAACATCTGAAAATTACATCCCAACATTAACATAACCTAATACATGACGCCTAACATGCTGATTACTCGAAAACACCCAAGAACTTAAGACGCAAAATTTGCATCATAACTCCTTTGTTGTGTCGTGTAGGCAAGCATCGGAGCAAACGCCCAAATCTTAGCTTGAACTTCAACAAATTAAGCAAACACCGTCCTGTCGGGCGCCATGTTTGTCCGCCATATTTGTCCGCCATGTTTGACGCGCGGTAATTTGATAATTGCATGAAACGGAACGGGTAACCGGTGCCGTTTGCGCATCAACTCTGTTCGGATGTTTACACGAGTGGATTGGAACGTTTGTAGGATTTGACTGCCAGGTGATTGGGACAAGGCGTGTGTGCAGATTACGTTACGGGAGGTAGATTGATAAAATTAATTGTATCCATTTGCATGCATGCAGAGTTTTCGTCTGTCTAAAGGTGCATATTTTACGCAAACCTATCTATTACAATCTTGTTTATAAGAGAGGGGGTGCAAATGCTACGTTTTCAAACCACGAGGCAAAAACAAGAAGTGTCATGCGTTTGAAGCCTTTATCTGTGTATGGAGTATTCTGCGGAATTTCCGAAATATAAGCGGTTATTTTACTTTAGTTATTAAAATACACTCGTTCACCTATCGGGCTTCGCAAACGCACCAATTATTATTTATTATTATTATTATTTCATATATTCACTCCTCTCGGAGAAGGCAAAGGGATATAAGCCCATACAGCCATGTCTTATTTCTCTTATTTCTTCAATTTATTAGTCAGTCTCAGTCAAAACAAGTAATTCGTCGTATACTTGGCGTATACAGTCTAGTCACGGTCAAGTCATTCTTCAGTAAAGTGGCAAAATGCTTTACAAAAGATTTTGGCAGCTTCTTGTGGGAACCCGAAAGCTTCGTTACGCACTTTAATTTATACTTCCCTTCACTTGTATACCATCACTGACTATTGCTGCACAATATTCTGCCAATATTAAGCTTCAAAAGTCAGAATGCACAAATTATAAGAATTATAAAGAAAAATGTGGTATCTGCCTACCCGTATGGGAAACAGGCGCGACATTATGTATGTATATATAAAGAAAAATGCAACTTCACTCGCCGAGATCAAATTGGAAGACATTCAAACACTAAAGGACCAAGGGTTGCACGGAATCAAAGTTGTTTAATTAAACCCGGAATTATCATAATAATCAGCTTTTATTTTCATCGAATACTGATCGAATTTTAGGTACTCTAGTAATTTTGTAAAAACTAACCCTCAGACAAAATGGTGGCTATTTTACGAGGAATAAAACAGACGACCTTGAATGATCTGAGAACGACCCAATATTAAAATTGTCGTTTCTTCTTCGTGTCAATGTGTCCAATCAGATTTGGTCCACGTACAGGTCCTCCATACCACAGGTGGAGGGGCACAGAGGGCAAGACAGCAAGTGCGCCATGTTTTGAAGTTGACAGTGAATCCCCACATCGCCAGGCTGGCTTAGCAGCGGCCGACTCCAGCCCTCAGGCGATTGACAACCCTATTGACTCTCCAATGCGCACCCTATTTTGTAATTACTGAAATTTTGTAAGCTAAACAGACATAAATGATATATTTCCGTTATCTTTATCGAACCCCAAAAAAATCACGGAAATTAATTTCTTTCGACCAAACGAATATGCTCCTTTCAATTAAGATAATCATTAATCATAACAACAAGGGTGGGGGCTCAAACGTAACCAAACAGTGCCTTAATTGGTCACAAATTGTCTGAAACAATCACGGAATTTCACTAATGACGTTTCTTTTTTTACAGGTAAGACGGCTTGTAACGAAGGGAGCTTTGGAATGGTAAGGTAAAAAAATAATACACGTTATTGACGGACAAAGTTTTAGATTTGATATTAAAATATTGCTTTCTTTGTGTCAATAGACACATCATGGTGCGCTTATACAGCCGTGAGTCTTATCTATCATGCCCTGTGTGAGAAAATAATAATTAATCATTATTAAATTGTGTCTCTAACATCACTGCCCTACAGCAGCATTTTGACAAATGTTCGCGATATAACGCGTGATAAAAAAAATGTTAGCTATTGGAAAGTCTCCCATACTTTCTTTGGTGGCAGCAACTACTCTGCAGGGGGGACTGAAAATCAACAACAGTGCTGAGTCCCTACCCATTCATCACAATACTGTGGTTCTCGATTCTATGTATGCTTGTGTTTTCTTTTTTGTGATGAATATAATTATTATTATTCACCTTTTATTTATTTATTTATTATTTATATAAACTATTTCACAAGTTGTCATGCTACCCATGCTGGTCTACGTATCACCAAAAGTATACATACAACTGGCCAATAGAAAGATTGAAAAATAACCTGCTCCTTTTTAAAATCTGGCTACATACATAAAGTTGCGACCTTTTTCCCAAATTGGTGGTCAGAGGTAACCCAAACATAAGCGTTTGGGTGGTCCAAATAAAATGCGTGAAACAACATTCACGGTTCACCTTATGAAATTTTACTGAATTTGTGTTATGTGGTTTCGTCATTCCTTAAACTTTTAATGTTGGGAACACCCAAACACCATTGTTTGGGATATCTCCGACCACCCCATTTGGGATAAGGATCGTGACGTTATGTATGTATTTTGTTTGAACAATTTGAACATTTTCGATGCATCGTTAGCATGGAAATATAATTATTGAACACGAAAGGGTTACATATTCGTAACACAACTATAACCTGCAAATCACGTGCTTTAAAAGGTCATATTTATAAAAAGATAATAGTCCGTTTTGTTAACATTCGTGTGCTTAATGATATTGCTCGGAATCACGTACAGGGTAACACTATCTGATCTGTTTGCATTTAGTCTAGTTCACAAGAGGCAGCGTTTAATTTTAAGATAACAATACCTCATCCTAACCAGTACATGACTACATACGTCCCAATGGTAAACTTTCGCAGTAACATACATCGCAGTAAAGAACTTTGGCGACAACGTACTTCGCAATTGTGAACTTTCGCAGTAATGTATATCGCAGTAAAGAACTTTCGCGACAACGTACTTCGCAATTGTGAACTTTCGCAGTAACGTATATCGCAGTAAAGAACTTTTGCGACAACGTACGTCGCAATGGTGAACTTTCGCAGTAACGTATATCGCAGTATAGAATTTTCGCAACAACGTACTTCGCAATGGTGAAGTTTCGCAGTAATGTATATCGCAGTATAGAATTTTCGCAACAACGTAATTCGCAATGGTGAACTTTCGCAGTAACGTATATCGCAGTAAAGAACTTTCGCGACAACATACTTCGCAATTGTGAACTTTCGCAGTAACGTTCAACGCAGTAATGAACTTCGCAACTATGATTTACACTCGACTGAAGGTCATAAGAAATCTCAAGATCATATAATAACTGAGTCGACAATATGTCATATACAAAGGTGGACTTATCTCTCTTAGAGATCTCTTCCGTTCAACCTGAGCATTGAAGTAGGAACCGGGGGTTAGCAGCAAATTGTGTGCAAATGAAAAAATACAACGAATAATAAAACAAATAAAAAGAAAAGAAAAGCAAATAATAAACTTACATTAAATATAATACATATACCTACTGCGATATATAATACATAACATTAAATATATATTATAAACCTACATACACATAATAATATCACGATAGATGGGAGAGGTGATGCTCTTTTAAAGATCATTCAGCTTTCATTACGAGAACAAATCAGGAATGAGGAAATCGATAGAACGAAAAGTATTGATTTGAATGAAATTTAGTTGGTGGACAGATTAGGACCTGGGTGTCTATTATGTAATATCATCGAAATCGTCAACGATTACGTTCTGACATGTGATTGGTTGGCCCATCGGTCGTTTGGAAAATTGACGGTTTCTCATTGGTTAGCATTATCGATGACGATACTGACGAAGTTACGCAATTTAGGGGCAGATAATCTTAGTAAATAATTCTTCTACGTAGACGAAGTCGCGGGCTGAAAGCTAGTAGCCACATAATTACTAAAAAATACTCACAGCTACTACATAATTAGTTGGAAAATATGTAAAATGAAAAAATATACATAAAATTTTCTTTCAGAATTCAAATTCAAATCACTGTAGTAGACGATTATAAACAGGGTTAAAACGCCCTTTAAAAGGGAACCCTCCCCTTAAACTTTAAGTTCAAATCATACACGCATAGTCAATTACGTAGGTAGTACTTAAAAATGGTAGTACTTATGTCATATCAACATTAATATCTCGACTGCCAGGCTCTTCCCTCGTACTTGTACCGTCTTTGAAATTTTTTCTATTGAAAGTGGAAATATTTTATTTATTTTCACTGATGATGATATTTACGACTATGTAGCGAGGGTAAGACGAGAATAATACGTTGCTTTAATAATAACTATGCCAATCATTTAATTGATTATTATGATATTGAGTAAATTATGATATTAATTATTAAATAAGAAAATGTATTTATTTAAAAACTGTAACAAATTAATAATTATTAAATTTATATTAAATTAGTTGACATTGCCACAGTATCATTAATTCATTATTGTGTAAAATAACTATGCCATTAAATAAGAAAATGTATTTATTTAAAAACTGTAACAAATTAATAATTATTAAATTTATATTAAATTAGTTGACATTGCCACAGTATCATTAATTCATTATTGTGTAAAATAACTATGCCAATCATTTAATTGATTATAATGACATGACTAAATTGTGATATTAATTTTTATTTTATTTTATTTATTTACATAGAATCAACAGCATTATTACAAATTTATTAACAGCATCATTAATTATTTATTTATTTAAAAACAGTAACAAATAAATAATTATTAAATTTATATTAAATTAGTTGACATCATTAATTCATGATTGTGTGAAGTTCTATTTTTGTGACGACCAATTGGTGTAGTGTATAGTGACCCTGTCAGCGAAACCAACGGTTGCGGATTCGAATCCCGCCGAGAAAATGTTTGTGTGATGAATATGAAAATTTATTCCTGATCATGGATGTCTATCCGTTACCTAGTACCCGTAGTACAAGCTTTGCTTAGTTTGGGACTAGATGATTGGTGTAAGTGTCCGAAATATTTATTTATTTATTTTTAATTTTAACCATTTTGTAATCTGAAATTTAATAATTTCCCTTCCGACGTCTGTCTTTCCTGAATCCTACAACCTTGGGATCTTCAAGAGCACGGTGAATAGGCATCTACTGAGATCGCGTGCTTCATGTTCGACTACATCGTCACTTTCCATCAGGTGAGATTGTGGTCAAACACGTATACAGTCCATCATAAAAAAAATCAAATGATTGGATTTAAGTAACAGTATAAGTATGTCTTAAATTTTTTGCATGTCAAAAATGACTGACATAATATTAACCTACTATTTAGACCAGATAAATATTTTCATTTTATTCAAGGGACAGCGAATATGCTTTTATAATAAAGTTCCGGTAGACATTCAAAATTTGCCAATAAATAAATAAATGTTAAACCACCATTAAACATGCTAAAAGGCTATTATTAAATTTCTGACTATCTAGATGATAAGATAGATAGATAAACATTTATTTGCATCTATGTACACACATATAACAAATTTTACATTATGAAAAATGCAACTAAAACAATAATAAAGACAAGTACAGAAACATCAAATATTATGTTTATGCTGCAGTATACAAAAAGGCTAAGGATGCATGGACATGAATCGCTAGGCGATATCCAGTCTATTACTTTCTATTTTTTTTTCATTGTCGAATCATAAATTGTAAAAATACTTATTTAAATAGAGCAACCCCTGAGTTTCTTGCTCGTTCTTCTCTGGGGAGTCTACCTTGTGAATGAGCATTAATTCTACGTCATAACGTTATCAAATGTTATTTTTATAACTGGAAATAATACCTTTTTGAATTGAATATACCAACGAAGCACTATAAACAACTTTCTTGTATAGTAATGACTAATAATGGTGGTTGCACTAATATTTCACCTTAGGTACAGACCCCTCATTTTAAAAGCAGGGCCAGGTCGGAAGTGGCTCGTCGGTTAGGCAAAATTTATAACCGTTGGGGGTTCGAATCAGGGGTGTGAATTGGTTAATGCAAGGGGCCGGTGGAATTAATGTTAGTGTGTTTATACATTGGCTGTTGTGATGGTTCTGGTCAGAGAGTAAACAAAAGGAGTTTGAGCTGATTTTTTCCTTTCACCCGAAAAGAAGAAATAGAAGCTCATTTTAACAGGTTTTTTTCTTTTCGGAATAAACAGAAAATACCTATGTTTTTGAGTGCGCGACATAGTGCTTATACAAACATACTTACAGCGTTTCGTAATAAATTATTAAAAAGAAACATTGTCAGATAACAAAAGTCCACCAAACCAATCAAATTGTTTGTCAGTGCAAGTAAAATTATTATATTTCTACTTGCTGTTGCACGCGACTTCATTCGTATGGTACATGGTAATTGCTTCAGCAAAAAAGTAGGGTATATGTTATTCCAGGTCCTAATCTGTCTACCAACCAAATTTCATCCAAATCTGTCCAACCGTCTAGGCGTGAAGAGGTAACAAACATACATACAAAAAATACAAAAAAAAAATACAAAAATCTTTATTTTCAAATTACAGTCGTACATTAATTGAAATCAGAGGTTGAGACCAACCTTTTAAGTATTTAGGATACTTGTACCAGGAGGCCTCGCTCTTCCTTTGCTCGAACATACTTTGAAATTGACTGATTGGTTGTATACATATATACATACACACATACACAAACTTTCGCATTTATAATATTAGTTGGGATTACATTTAATTGTAGTCTACATTATTATCATATCATCATTATCATAAATTAATTACTATTGAAATGAAATTGTAAAATCTGCACATTTTTAAATTATGTATGTTACAGTCAAAAGTTAAAATATAAATAGTAGGTAATGATATCAATGAAAAAAATCGTCAAAAGAGACATTAATTAAGTAATATTTCCTCAAACTAACCACGGCAGATTATGACCAGTGTTTCAGGAAAAGTCTATCCCATATGCCCGCGATAACTTCCAGGATGCTGTAACTACTGCCCCTGACTAAAGCAAAGAAAACCTTTGGCACTAATATGTATTAGACCTGTGTCGAATCGCCTTAATTGTTTACCAATGCGTCGCCTTAAAGCGTAACTGAGCATGCACAATATATTTCAAAGAGGATTTCACCGAGCGGCCCCTGAGCCGGTGGAGGTGTTGTAATCCCAGCCTCATCTAATGAGATACAAAATTATTACACTACTATTTGCATCCCTGCGGGCGAGAATAGCCTTTGTATTGTGGGGTGTTGGGGCTGACTTCGTGGAGCCATGGTCTTCCAAAACGTAAGGCGTAAAATCGATCTCTGAAATCTAGTGTGCCCAGTGCAGTGTTGCAAAATCCAATTAAAAGATTTCCTCACATTTTATATAACAGACATCAATTTATTATTTTTACCCGACTACACCAGAAAGTAATGTTTTTCGAGTGTATGTTTTTATGAACTGCATTAATTTTGTGGCTTCTATAATAAATAAATAAATATTCGGACACTTACACCAATCATCTAGTCCCAAACTGAGCAAAGCTTGTCCTATGGAAACATACATAAATATTTATATAAACATCCATGACTCGGGTATAAACTCGTATTCATCACTCTAACATTTACCCCTCACGGGAGTCGCACCCGCAACCATTGGTTTCGCTGACAGGTTCACTATCCATACACCAACCGGTCGTCAATATTCCTTTATTTGTCGCCTTAATGAAATGAAATGAAAATGTAATGAAATATAAATCATTTATTCATGTAGGCAATACAATATGCACTTATGAACGTCATTTGTTTTTTAAACTACCACTAGCTCGGAACGCATCCACTACTGAGAAGAGCTAGCGAGAAACTCAGAGGGTTTGTCTCTTTCCAATCAATCATTTACAATCAAGAAAGGTTACAACAATTTTTATATATCGTATAGAGGAGCCGTTTAATCCCATGGATTACTTTCATTAATGTAGTCTGAAATTTTGTAATATACCTTTTTACATAATTTTTGTTTTATAATAAATTTAAATTTATTAAGCGGAAGATTCCGTATATCCATGGGAACCTTGTTGTAGAAGCGCACACATTGACCTCTGAATGACTTACTAACTTTACTAAGTCTACTAAAAGGTACAGCTAATTGATTTTTGCTCCTTGTATTGACATTATAAGCCTTAGTAAGCGGCGCTAATGACGTCATCGTTAGACCAATAGTAACTCACCCTACTATAAATTATTGTCCAAGATCTGGATCCAATCTTTCCATTGAATCATTCATCATTCATTATCCACTAGCCAATCGGTCGTCTATAAAGTGGAAGAATGAATAAACTTTGTCTTTCAAATATTGCTAACAATTCAAAGTATACGTCTTGTAGGCCAAAATTCCGGATTTGTCAGGAAAATTACTGTCCTCTAGTAAGTAACACACTAAGTCGGGAGAGGTTTTAATAAGTAAAATCGGAATTCAAACAAAACAACACATTAAGACTTTGAACCAAGATTCTCAACACTTGAGTATTATTTTTTTTATTATTTTCGCCGGAAAAATATGAAATTAACTATCCCTTTTCGACTGGTTTTAATAATGATTTAAGTGGCCCCCGGCACTACAGGTTAGCGAAGATTTAATTAACTTACACTACTAAGTAGACAGACAGACAGTCGAAAATGGAGTTCATAAAATAGTAGAAATTTAAAATTAGTAATGTACGAGTAATCACCATTAATAATAATACACAAGGTCCAAAACCATTATCCCCGTTTTGGGCTCCGCCGCAATCGGGTAAAAATGGAACAGGTAAAGAATAGTAAATAACTAAATATCTTTGCACATACACACAGCGCCATCTAGTCCCACACTAAGCAACTAGGCTTGTACGAGTATTATGGATACCACATGGTTTATAAACTACACAAATACATTTTTTATTTGTAAATAAAAACATCCATAACTCGGGAAAACATGTCTGTATTCATCATACAAACATATGCCCCTAGCGGGATTCGAACCCGTGACGTTTTGGTATAGCAGTCAGAATTTTTAACCACTACACCAAACAGGTCGTCAAGAATACAAAAGAAAAGAAATACAAATGAAATAGACTAAGTAACAAGAAATACAGTAACGATGCTTAGGCCCTTGATTACATCCTTCAGTCGTAACAAGATGTAAACAAAATACTTAGCCATTTAAGAGTTCATTATATTATAAATAGCGATCTTCGATCACATTATCAGATGAAAAAATATTAGGATGATACACATAATGAATAACTATCAAAATACATGTGTACTTTAAATCAACAGTGTACAGCCAAGGCATGGAACTCCCTTCCGGCGTCAGTCTTTCCTGAATCCTACAACCTTGGGATCTTCAAGAGCAGAGTGAATAGGCATTTACTGGGAGCGCGTGCTTCATCTTCGACCACATCGTCACTTTCCATCAGGTGAGATTGTGGTCACACGCGAATCCAGTCAATCATAAAAAAAATAGATTATATTTACTACCTATTATACATAAAAACACTGCACCAGTAGAATGACAAGCGCGATAAACGTTTATGTACCGCAAGATGACATTTGTCCTGCTCATTAGCTTGGTCGAAATATACAACTATCCCAACTCCTACGTCAAACGGCAAACGATGTCATGCTACTGTGGCAGGTGACCGATCTTTATACTAGACGTCATGTGACTGACACGATGACAACCTACCTACTATTGGCACTTTTACCTACGGTAGCCTTCTGGCCACTGTGGTCTGGCGCTGTCCGAGGTGTATTAAGGGAGTCGAGCTTCACTTGACTCTCTCCACATAGGGTTAGCCGCTTTGGCTTTTTGCGTCACATTAGCTACACTCCCATTTGCTGGGAGGGTGGGACTTTCTTTCTTTCCTGCTTTTTTACCCTCAAATTCTTTCTTTAATTAGTCTGGGGTCCAAGGTAGTAATAGAGTCACGTAGGGCACCGTCTACCTTCAGTAGGCGCCGTGCAGAGTACCACTGTTGATCCTGGCTTACAGGAGAGCGGAGGTGGGACATGTGCGACGTCACTATTTTTCGCCGATTTTGTAGTCGAGTTCCTTTTTTTGGAAAAGGAACAGGTAGAAGTATGTTTATTTTTCTATTTATGTTCAGCCATATTTTCTTTATTTCTTGACCGAAGTTGATAGGGTTTATCATCAGATTGGTCCTGTATAAATTTGGTTGAGATTTGATGATGCACTGTCAAGATAGAGACTGACTTTACTTGTTTTGCCAATTTTTGGTGAAATATCCGCAATGAATACAACTGAACCAAACGTGCCTGTGTCCTAGCTAATGTAAACACCCCTTTACCTCCATAAAACGGTATTTACATTACACAGTTTTTACACGTGACGATATGAAAACGAACGTGACTATCGTATCATTGTGCCCCTAAGGGTAATAAAAAAGTTCGTAGTTAACGTATTTATCCTTGCAATTAAAGCGTATGTCTGGGGTAAATGCAACCACAGTAGAGATTAAAACAGTAATACAATGTGTACTACATATAAATATCCCTGGACTACACACAGCGCCATCTAGTTTCACTAATTATACAAAGTTATTTATTGCATACCTGTAACCAGAACTTAGTGTTTTTTTTTTTCTTTTATGCACAACGGGTTGGTACTTGACCTCAATCACACCTGATGTTAAGTGATCAGTAGGTTTTGTCAGAAGCATGTATAAAATGAAATATGGGGTTATATTTTTTCCTTAATTATTTATCTAATTAAGGAATGATAAACACCCTACAAGCGGAAACAACGTTTGGGATATCACTGTTAAGTTGTCGCTCTTATTAATTACTTTTATTAATTTTATATTAATTACGAATTCTTGTCTATTTAATTTTAGTTCACAAAAGAATATTCATAACCTGGTTGATTAAATTTACATTTTTATTCACTCCGACCGCTAATGTACCTTATTACGTTTCTTACTGTAATTATTATCTAAGTTATGTTACTGTTCATTAGTACACTATGGGCACATCCTCGTTCTTGGAGGTACATTTTAATGGACGAAATTTTCGACTTTTACGGTTACAAATTATAGATCTCGTGATATATTATCATTATGGTATTTGAATTTTTAATTAACTCATTCTGATTGTGCTGGATAAGTGGTTTATAACATGAGGTTATTCATTTATTTAAACCATAGGTATTTATAACTATAGATAAAAGATACGATTACGATTGACGACCGATTGGTGTAGCGGATAGTGATCCTGTCTGCGAAACCAACGGTTGCAGTTTCGAATCCCGCGAGGTTTGTGTGATGAATACAAACATTTATTCACGATTCATGTATATGTTTATATAAATATGCATGTATATTTATCCATTATTTAGTATCCATAGTACAAATTTAGTTGCCAAATAGCAATGTTAATTGCATTGTTGTGTTTTGGTAGTCAGAGATAAGATAGCCAGTTTCCCAAATAAGATGGAGTTTCCGGGGTCAGTAAGCTTCTACCTTCGGCCTCATCTTCATTTAACATCAGATGTGATTAATCAAATCAAATCAAATCAAAAAATATTTATTTCGTAGGATAAAAATTATCACTTGAAAACTGACATTATTGCTCATTCACAAAGCTGATTCCCCATCGGAGAACGAGCAAGAAACTCAAGGGTTGCTCTTTTAAATAAGTTTGGGTTACAATTATGTTATATTGTATAATTAGACTGAATATCGCCGAGCGGTCTATGTCATAGACATTGCTAATCATCCAGATAGTCATAAATTTTATAATAGCCTTTGGTAAATAATGTCTGTTTTATGATGGTTAACTTCCATGGATATGACCGCATATTTTGTTTCAACTTGCAACTCAAATAAATCAAAATTCGAAACATAAAGACACATAGTTTCAGAAGACGAGACGGCTCGCGATTGGGCGATAGTGTCCACTTCCGGTTAGCGACGTCAGCCCCGACCGGAAACGCTTTGTCTGTCTCGTTCCCGTGCAGGGCTGTCAGTGGCAGCCGTTTCAGGAATTTCGACAAGCATTTTTACGCTCCAGAAATTCGTGAGGAATTTGTAATAATGCGTGTTGAAATTACTGTATCTGACTCACGATATCAAAGGTGCATTACAGTAACTTCTTTTTAAGCCCCAACGAAAAACGACGAGTGTTATGTGTTTGATTTTTTTTTATGCACAACGGGTTATCACTTGACCTCAATCACATCTGATGTTAAGTGAAGATGAGGCCGAAGGTGGAAGCTTACTGACCCGGAAACTCCATCTTATTTGGAAACTGGCTTTAACATTGCTGTTTGGCGGCAGATTTAGATAAGTTGGTGGTAGCTAGCCAGGCGGTCATTTAAAATGCCCTACCACGAACCAAACCGAGTACTAAACATGTACTCCGCTGGGGATCGCACCCGCGATCTCCGAATCGTAAACCCAATATTGTTTATATTGAGCCACGAAGGCGGTTAAAATTTGATGAAAGCTTCATGACGTATTGTGTATGTGTTGTCCTTGTCCGGACGTACCTCAGTAATGCGCGGGCCGAATTTATAAGGTTCTTAACATATTTGATAAAAATAGGTTAAAATAAGCTTTAACACAGTTTTTGATGTATTTCGGATGATTTTTTTTTTACCCCATAAATATAAATAAATAAATTGAGACTAGGGTAAGAAGAAGAAGACAAAGGAAATTATATTTATAAAAAGTACCTACTAGCACAAATTATATTTATAAAAAGTCGCAAGTGTTTTATACTTCGTAAAAATTTGGCACGAGACCCTGAACACACAGGTGTACACGTCCTTGAACTAGGTAAACCTAATAAATAAATAAATATCCTTGCCCACACCCACAGCGCCATCTAGTTCCACACTAAGCAACTAGGCTTGTATTATAGATACCAGATGGTTACTAAACTACACAAATACTTCTTCTTACAAACACACAAAAAGTTCTTTAAAGTCAGGTTAAATAGGCATCTTCTGGGAAAGCTCGTTCCATCGTAGACCTTATCTCGACATAACGTCAAGAGCGATCCCATTCTAATTAAAAAAAAAAAAAAAAAGTGCGCACCGCAGCTACTGCTACCGTTTTAAAGTAAGCCTCGTTTGCGCAGGGTAGCTGTACCGTTTTACGACCCGGTCTCATGCGCGGTAAGAATGCTCATACCTCGGCTAATATATGTCAAATACTATCCCCATATTTTCATAGTATTAGCAGCACTATATGCTCGAGTTATTTGGAACCAAACAACATTGGGTTTGCGATTCGGAGGTCACGGGTTCGATCCCCAGCGGGGTACGTGTTTAAGTACTCGGTTTGGTTGCTGGTAGCGTATATACTGACACGAAAAGCCCAACACATTTGGCGGATTGGCTATCTTATCTCTGACAACCGGAACACAACAATGCTATTAACATTGCTGCTTGGCGGCATATTTAGATAAGATGGTGGTAGCTAGCCAGGCGGACATTTGAAATGCCCTACCACCAACCAGATTATTGTTATAAATATTAAAAACAACATAAAATAATAATAATAATAAATAATAAATATTTCGGACACTTACACCAATCATCTAGTCCCAAACTAAGCAAAGCTTGTGCTATGGATACTAGATAACGGATAAACATACATAAATATTTATATAAACATCCATTACATTCATCTTGTCATCGCATCAATGTAGTAATCTTTGTCAATGTATACATATCTTTAATGGCAGACATACATGACCTAATGGGTATTGTTTCAGTCAATCATAGGGTTAATTAGAGGAGAGGGGATTGAATCTGAATAAATAAATAATAATAATAAATAAATATCTTTGCACATACACACAGCGCCATCTAGTTCCACACTAAGGCTTGTATTATAGATACCAGATGGTTGAAAAACTACACAAATTCTTTTTTTTTGTAAATAAATACACATATAAATGAAAAACATCCATAACTCGAGAATAAATGTTCGCATTCATCACACAAACATTTACCCCTCGCGGGATTCGAACCCGCAACCGTTGGTTTCGCTGATAGGGTCACTATCCACTACACCAATCGGTCGTAAATAAAGATATGATGAAACGTGCCAATTACAACACTCCCAAGATTCCGGCGCATTCTATAATTGATCATTAACTACTCGTAATACCAAGTTGCCGGAGCTTATTCCAGAGAGCCAGTTCGATTGCAAGCCACCCAGGAATTATCTTTTGCATTTATATGCAAATGTTAGCGAAGAGTTTTGTTGTTTGTGACTCCAGTCATTACTTAAGGATTCTTGCTTAAACTATTTATATTTCCCTATTTTCAGATGGAACTCTCTGGGTTAGTAGATGCACAGCTTGTACTATGGATACTAGATAAAGGCACTAAAGGCGCATTAGCGTTCGCTAATTGGAACCATAAAACTGGATAGGTTTGGTGATGAAATAGGTGACCACTAATAGCATTTCACACGATGTCATCTTGTTCATTGTCTACGGCAGGCGTTGATCACGTAGAATGAGTAGGAAATCCAGGGGTACGTTAATCGGACACAAGTTCCCCAATACGCGCTAAGGTGGAGTCTTTGTTTGAGGAGACTGGCAATGACGACCGATTGGTGTGTGTGACCTAGTGGATAGTGACCCTGTCAGCGAAACCAACGGTTGCGGATTCGAATCCCGCGAGAGGTAAATGTTTGTGTGATGAATACGAACATTTATTCCCGAGTCATGGATGTTTACATAAATATTTATGTATGTTTATCCGTTATCTAGTATCCATAGTACAAGCTTTGCTTAGTTTGGGACTAGATGATTGGTGTAAGTGACCGAAATATAAAAAAAAACTAAGTTTTATTTCAACGTACATTAGTACGCATTCATCATCATCATCATCAAACAATGATGAATAATGTTTGGAATATTTAGATGCAAGTATCAATCTGTGGTCATCTTGCCCATTTCGTGTTCTTTGATGTTCTGTGTGCCCCTTTCCCCGCACCCACCCCCGCCTACTGTCGACCTCTGACAGTGGAGCAGAGACCTTACGACTGTATCGAAAAGTGACTGTGCTTTGGTGCTTCTCGCTGTCGCTGACCTTCTACATTCTTTCTGTGCTTTCTGAAACTATCTGTGTGTCTATCGTCTCAACCTATGGCAATATACTGTTGGGAGCCTTCATCAACCCGAGGAGATCCCGGTTCATCGAGTGAGCGGTGGATCACTTTGTGTATATAATAATAATATAATAATAATATAATAATAAATATTCTTGACATACACACAGCGCCATCTAGTTCCACAGTAAGCAACTATAGGCTTGTGTTGTGGATACCAGATGGTTGATATATTACTTTAATACATTTTTCTTTGTAAATAAATACTTATTATAAATGAAAACATCCATTACTCGGGCACACATGTCCGAATTCATCACACAAACATATGCCCCTAGCCTATTTCTGAGCAAATAATGTAGATATTTTTTAAATAATGGCGATCAAACTCTTCCCGTGGAAGCGGTAGAGGCGTCCATTACGGAATTGATTTAAACAACGGTCGTTATATAAAATCACAAAGGAAACAAACAAACAGACAATAATCCACCAGTCCGGATTTTCGTGTGTTTACACACCCCCCTTCACGTGTTTGCCCTCCCTCTGTCAATTCAATACGGAATCCAATTTCTTATACGTTACTCGTCTCATTTTGTTTCAAGGCTTCAAAGTTAGGATATGGGGTATTGACTTGCTAAGGTGGGCCTCGGGCTATTGCTGCCTTTATTTCGACTAACCCTGACTTTTCCATGGTAGAAGACACTATTGAGATGCATCCAAATTACGTAACATTATTAAACATTGCAACTTAAAAAGAGACTGTTTACATTAATATAACATTGCAATATAACAATGTTATAATTATTTGTTAACAATTAGTTTGCAGAACTGCAAAACTAATTTGTTGATATGTTACAATATATGTTGTAGTTTTGTAGTTCTGTTCACAATGTCGGTACAGGTGGCGCGCGTAAATGTTCTTCCAATGTTATAATATTGTTATATTGCAATTTTATATTAATAATGTATAATATATTGCAATATATTAATAATTGTAACATATCAACAAATTAGTTTGCAGTTCTGTTCACATTGTCGGTACAGGTGGCTCGCGCGTAAATATTCTTTGAATAACTAAGTATATAACTTTGCTTTATAACACATTAACTGTTGCCCGCGACTTCGTTCGCGTGGAACATTTCATTGGTTCAGCAAAAAAGTAGCCATATGTTAATCCAGGTCCTAATCTGTCTACCCGCCAAATTTCATCCAAATCCGTCCAGCCGTTTAGGGGCGAAGAGCTAACAAACATACATACACATACTTTCGCATATAATATTAGTTGGGATAGTTGGGATTAAATAATGTAAATTAACGTTTCGGACACTTACACCAATCATCTAGGAAAGCTTATACTTTGGATACTAGATAACGAATAACATACATAAAGTCACGCCTGTTTCCCGTAGCAGTAGGCAGAGACCACAGACTTCCACTTGCTACGATCCTGACGCACTTCTAACGGATAACCATACAGAAATATATATATATAAACATCCATGACTCGGGAACAAAAATGTTTGTATTCATCACACAAACATTTACTCCTCGCGGGATTCGAACCCGCGACCCTTGGTTTCGCTCACAGGGTCACTATCCACAACACCAACCGGTCGTCAATATTCCTTTATTTATCACCTTAGAAAGCGGCGCTAATGACGTCGTCGTTATATCAATAGTAACTCATCCTACTATAAATTACTGTCCAAGATCTGAATCCAATCTTTCCTTTGGATTAAATAAACACGATTCAAAATCTACTGTCATCTTTTTCTTGCCTCATATAGAAAATCCTTATCGGTGTTTTAACGAAGGCGTCGGGTGCGTTCGACAGCCTAGGAGGGGTCAATAGGGGCCGGAAGATCCCCGGGGAGACAGGGGGGTTACATCCTGTATCGGACACACGGGGTCTTTTCGACCCGTCCACCAGTGACTTTCCAGAAAAACCGTTTTAAATTCGACGTGATTTATTTTTAAAACCTAAACTCCCTTTCATGTCGCCGTAAGCAAAAAGGTTACGGGACCGGCTTTATTATTCTCGTAATAAGTAGTCGTCTGGATAAACCACGTGACTTTTTAGCTGGAATTTGCGAAGTTTTTACATGTATTTTTATAGCGTTATTTTTGTCATATGTTTATGTACCATTGTGGTACTAAAGAGAAGGTTTAAATTAACACCCTTAATAATAGAATATTCATAGCTTCAATATCATTGATGCCCAATAGATTTTAAAGTAATTTGAGGATTATTTAATGCATATTGTAAAGAAAAAGGCGAAGAGATGGAAGGGTAATGAAAATTAAAGTAATACCTGGTGAGATTGTTCAATTATTTGATCCTCAAACAGGAATCGGTTAAAAAAGGAATCCCACAAATAGCTAAATTTGAAATATTTAAACATAAAGAAGTTAAAGGAATATATAATCTTATACCCCCTATATAACGAATATCCTGAACATCATTTATTATATGAATAATCATACCAGCACATATAAATAATCAAGCTTTAAATATAGCATGAGTTAATAAATGAAAAAGCGCTAAATCATAATCAAACAATCAAAATCAAAATAAAGGTCATCGAAAGAAATTTTATGAAATGGTGATATTAGCATACTTATGTAAGCATGCTTATTTCTAACACGTAATTCATGAAATAATATAAATGTCAAAGAAATAATAAAAAAAATGTAGCAGTAGTTACGTCAAGCATTATTCATTATTAATAACAAAATGAAATACAACTCAGAACATCATAATGTCAAAATTTATCAAAAACTTAAGGTTTAAAATTTCACATCTATAAATTCATTTATACAGGATAATATTTCTTAATCAATAAATGGTCTTTTAATCGGCGACTAAACGAAGCATGTTTTTGGTACCTTGTAAATCTATACGAGTATTCACTTCAAAATGGTATTTCGATTGGACTATCATTGATGATAGAAGAAGGAATAGCCTTACAAAAGAGACACGTCGGACCTTTGGGACTGAGTACACCAAACTATTTAATTCCAAAGTCACAGATACTTATTTTGTTTTTTTTTTATGCCGAACGTGTTAGCACTTGACCTCAATCACATCTGATGTTAAATGATGGAAACGCAATGACCCGGAAACTCCATCTTATTTGGGGGACTGACTATCCTATCTCTGACAATGTTATTAACATTGCTATTTCACGGCAGACTTAGATGATATATATGTATGTCGGGGATGGGTGTCGGCGTTGCGAGCGACCGGAACGGTGCCAGTCGCGTGGTAAAGGGTAGCTCGGGCAATGGCGATATTATTGCAAGCTACTTCTATCTATATATATATCTATATGCCAATAGACAACGTATTCACATTCGATTATGATCATGAAACCTGAGATGCTTACTGGTGAATAGTAAACATTTGCACGTCCCTCATGCCATACAACTTGGCCCTCGCGTGCAGTCTGTGGAATTCAACCTGGTTAGTATACAATTCCTCCGTGCTCAAATCCCATGATCAACTTCTTATTAACTAACGACTCACCGAATTCTTCCACGCGTCGGTGATAGTAGGTAATCAGAATCACTCACAATCGTTGATATGTTCAGTGGAGCTCCGACTCCTTTGAGGACTGGTAGCAAAGTCCCTCTCATTTTCGATGTGCAGACCTAATATAACTGTTAACGTCGTCACCGCGCCGTTTCCGTCGATACCAGCGCCACCAGATTTTGTTCCCATAGCAAGCCGCGTATTATGATAGTCAGTTGACCGTTCGAATAATGAATTCTATCGCTAATTTATCGCTATCTACGACATATATATATATAGATTAGGTAATACCATGTATATGTATATATAGTATTACCTAACCTGTATAATATTACATATACTTAGTTCTAAAGTAAAGTAGTATATCGTTGCATTTCAACTTGGGAAATGCAACAATATACTACTGAATGTTACTAAAACTGAATAACTGAATGTTATTTTTTTCTCCATAGACCTAATGATTCTACCATACAGGAAATACTATCGCCGGCATTCGAGATCCATTACTTTTATTATTATTATTAACAACTTAACAGTTCCCATTAAAAGCGGAGATATAAGACGCAGAGTAGAGTTTAAAAGAAGTTAATATTTATGCTCGAAGCCTCCAGAATAATTACACTTCAGTAAATTTTTATTTCCAAGTTCTGAGGACACCGATTCTGATAAAGAAAAAAGGACGACAGAAGTATTCAAATGAATCTGTTGTGATAACAATCTTTGAATAAGGGAAGGTGCTTTTTGCCTAACATTATCTCATGCTGAAAGTTTAAAAGCACAAAAGGCTGTAAACTTGAACAAAAAAAAAACAAAAGCAATATAAACTTTGCCACTGAATAAAAATAACGAAATCAGCGAGCCTAATTCGTTTTCAAAAGTGAACTTTCTATTCTGACTAGGTTTGCCTTTTTAAGTTAACGACACGATCACGATTCTACTCCCAGTTTGTTTCATGATGCCACATGTTCCAGTAATAAAATTTCCGACGTAAGCAAAATTTCGTATCGAGATTTTTATTTTTAGTTTAGATTTTTATTTTAAACTTTTAGGACAACTATCGACTGACTTATTCACTAACCTTATAGAAATACGTAACACATATTTGAAAGTTTCCATAAAAGTTTACCAAATTTAAAGCTATGACTTTGCATTAATAACATTGTATTAAAATGAAACAGAAGTTAAAAAAAAACAGCTGATATCTTCGAAAACACTTTTATGAAGTTTAACTCTCCTTGCATTCTCATGCACAAAAGTATATCCATATCAAGGGTACGTGTAAAATTATAGTAAAGTATATAAAGTAAAGACAAGAATTCCTAACGCAGTTAGTTCCTAATGTAGTTAGCATACATAGAAAAAGTTCTTTTGAAAAAAAATTCAAAGCAGGTAAGAAAATTTTATGCCAACAAAACTTTGCTTACAAAAACTAACTAGTTTTTGCAACCAAATTCTCAAGCAAGACTATTCGACACGACCCCGATATAAAAGTCGTCTCTTATAAACCGCCAACGACTCGATATAATACAGTGAGGCTGAAACGAAATTAAAGAAAAAAAAGTTGGAAAAGAGAAAGTTTCCTGGCTACAATGGGCGTCCTCCGCGACAAAACACATTGCCAGTATTAAAGGAGTGGAACTCCTGTTCCCTTAAAGGGGGGATGAGACAGCCTTATAGACAGTGGAAAATCTTTCAGAACATTTCAACTTTTGATAGAAATAGTAGCGCTACAAAAGTTACAACTTTAAATGAACTACAGTTTGTATTTATCAACTTTCAAACCAAATATAGTGTAGAGACTGAATTGCAAATCTGAACAAGATTACATAGTTAATGCCGGTACAAGCCTAACCACTAAGGTAAATTACAGTTGGCTAACTAAAAAATTGACAATGCATTCGACACTCACGCTATTGGTCACACTTTTACGACAAACTAAAGTTCCAGTACACAAGCAACATTTTAAATATAGAATACCTATAAATCTAGTACTGAAAACGATACAGAAATAGTCCAGCAAAGCTCTATATCCAAACGATTATGGAACAAAGGTCAGTCGAACGATGAGCATTAGGGTCGATGCACACGTACGAACGCTATGCGACCGCCCGTCCAAAAGAATCTCTTTGTATACCCACCATTCTATTAGTTTTTCCAATTCCAATTTTAACTTCCATTCCTTTTTCACCGCACGACTGGAATTCGGGGGGATTGTAGTTGCTGATTTGAAACGGAGCTTAGAGAAAGTGGATTCGGCTGATGTGACGGGAAATTATGTTTTTACTAGTGAGAATGTTGTCTTTGTTGGAAATTTCTATATAATACAAACACCTAATTTATTATGTTAATAGCAGATTGTTTCTGTTGTGGGATGGTGTAAATACAACTTTCTGTCTTATCTAGTACTGATTTTTGTGAAAAGCGGTTCTTGATTAGAATATTTTTGTTTATCTTTTCTATATTTCATCAATTGTTTACGACATGATGTAATGAAGGTTTGCAAATAAAAAGACTATGAGCAGTGCACCTCTCCATAGATGTTTTCAAAAATAGGTAATCACCAATCTTTAATGTTAATTGATCAGTTGATATCTGTATAACTCTTAAAAACTTCGTGCAATATGATGTTTACTATAACAACTTTATAATAAATAACCTTTATCAATTAAAAATAGAAATAACTCGTTTAATCAATTCAGATCTCATTGGTTCAGCATATTATCTCATCTAACAGAAAACAAGTGAACGTAATTGTATGAAGTGTTGGAGTGTGTTCCTTTTATTTATTATAATAACTTGGATGAAATGTGCGGTGCCAATGACTGTCATTACATACTCACTATAATTGTCTTCTTCTCATGTAAGTGGCATTTGTCTTTCATGAAAATAAAGAATATTTAAACCTAACAAATAGTCTTCTCCATGTGCTTATTCTCTCTCTCACACTTACCTACATATCACACACAACGATCTTCATTTTTATCAAATTTATCATTCAAATTTCTTTAAATTTACATTATCGTATGACCACTGCTATATCTGACTATCGCTATTTCGCCTTCAGCATTCCCAATCCTCATCTATTCCTTCCAATCAGTTCTCATCAGCGGTGTTCGTATCTATTATCTTACTATTAAGAATTACGTCCGTCAATTAGTAGGTATATGGTCTCATTTATATCAATCTCACGTTACTATTATATGGATATTTGATAGCTATCTTTTGGTATCAAGAACTAATTAAAAGTCAGCTTGTATTAACATTTTACCACATAAACATAGCCTTCGTAATTCGATAATAGTTTTGCATTAGTGAAAGAATTTTTCAGATCCAGTACAGTCAGAGATTACCTCATTCAAGCAACTTTACCTTTTGAAAATATCTTGTCTACAAACTTTTTTTACGCGGAGTATGTACATTTGTCGCATTCCGTTCAATACAAGCTTTTCATTTGTCTTGTTTCTTGTAAAGTTTTCTGGAGGAGCGTCGCGCCGAAGTTTCTGATACCCACCGGCCAAGGTAGAAGAATTTCCCATTAAAAAAGGACAATGGATCAAATTGCTCTCAGCAAACAATTCTTTCAGTTCTTTATTGGTTTTACCGAGCGCGTGTGTCAAATTCTCGTTGCAATCTTTGCAACTTGTGGATACTTAATTATTGGTCTGTTTTTTAATAATTTTCCTGAACAAATGTTGAATGAAGTAGTTTTGGATGCCGTTTAGATATTATTGTAGCGTTGCCTTCACATCCCACTAGGATTAAGTGTTTGTGTGATGAATACCAACATTTAATCTGGAATCATGGATGTTTTTGTAAATATTTATGTTGTTTATCTGTTATCTAGTATCCACAGCACAGCTTTGCCTAATTTGGAACTAGATAATTGGTGTAAGTGTCCACATTATTTATTTATTATTTCAAACAAAAATTCTCGAACATTACACTACATTGGGCATTGCAAATAATATGTCAATAAGATAATTATTGCTTCCGATCTTATTGCTCAATCTTATTCCTCTTTTCTTCAGAACTACTATAAAGTCTAATTTATTTACACTGCAATTGCTTCCAAATTTGGTAGAAATATTGTTTGAGTGATTGTTTAATGTTGTTCAGAGTGTTACTCTCTTTTTCCATGGTGGAATCAAAGGGGAGGTAATGTTTTGGCTGCTATACTTGCTGTATCTATGCACGTAAATATGTTTCCATTTTCCCCCATAACTTCCAAACTACCGGATCGGATTATGAGAAATTACATCTCAATCGCGTCTTCATTCCTTCCTTTCTTTAGTAGGCGATACATAGATAATTTTCATTCATTTCAATGTACTTGACCTTAAGATTTGTATGGAGTCCCAAAGTCTTTTATAAATTGTACCAATACTTCCAAATCCATTCAGTTTCCGAAGGAAGCTTCAATCAATAATGTCGTCCATATACTATATAAAGAAGGCTTTAACTCGATATGTAAATACGTGAGAAGCACCATAGAAATCGTTAAGTAACATTGATAAATGGAATTCCCTGCTAATTGAACGCGTGCAGGCTACGTACCCAATTTATTACTTACATAGTAATGTAATGTGTAAAACTTGGAAACATGTGATCAATCTTTAGTGAAAGAACCGAAAGGCTGCTGTTCCTTGCAGTCGAGTTTCCATTTTTATTAATTACTAGCTTTTCGCCTGCGGCTTCGTCTGCGTCGAGTAACTTGCGACTTTATCTGGTTAAAAAATATCCTTTGACTACTACACTACACTACACTACACTGACACTATGATTTATTATTCTTATACAAAATTATTAACAACAAAATCGACAGTCATCATATTTTAAACCGCATACATTTTCAATTCCATATCAGCTCCCCAGGTATGCTATCAAAAAAACATTCCATGTTGCCCACAGTAAAACGAATCTCGGCCGTTCTTCACCTCTTACAAGAATATGTAGTTCTTACAATTCGGTATGCGAAGCAACGGATATTGATATCTTCCATGATCCAATCTTGAATTTTAGCAGTAAAATACTGAAACACCTCAAAGCTCTCTTTCTAATCCATAATTTTCAAAATCTTTAATATTTAGTTTATTGTAATTCTGACTACAATATTATTACCATAATAGGTACCTTATTTATAATTAAATAATTAAGTACTTTAAAATAATATATTGTAGGTACTACTTAGGTAACTAGTGTAGCTATGTTATCAATGTTGTGTACGCCTGTAATAGGTATTCATATCAGAACAAAACTACTGTATAAGCTTTCATAAGAGTGTGATATGTTATACTGTTGGTGTACCTAATAAAAAAAATAAAAATAAAATAAAATACACACACACATGCATACATACTGTGCAGGAACACTGTTGGGTACACACACATTCACACATCCAATTATACTTCCTCACGCATGACGTATGACTCTTGTATTGGCCGGTATGTACACCCCACTCGCTATACACTGTCCGCCATTGCGTACTTTTTAACATACCCCTATACAAGAGCTCTGTACTTAATTTAAGCGAATTAATCAATATAGTGATCTAGCTAAATTCCAGAGCGTCTTTACTTACTCTTTATATACGATACAGTCTTAATCCATCGTCTGTTCTATCTGTATACCAAATTTCATCCAAATCCAGTCTTGAGTAATAAACTAACTTTCGTATTTATAATATTAGTTAGGTACATTATCTTGTTTATGCATATTTGTTTCGTCTTTAAAGTATCCAAATAAAACATTTCTATTGTATTCTATTTTCACTAAAGTGACTCGCATCAGCAATAGTAGATTGTTAACGAAGGGCTGTATGACATCAATAGCATACGAGGTTTTTGGCGCCCGAGCGCAGCGAGGGCGCTAATTAGCCCGAGTATGCAATTGATGCTTACACCCGAGATAAACACTCTGCTTTACATATCGATTGTGAGGTAAGTAAAAACAAGTTGTAGCTTCTTAGATAATTCATTAAAATATGATAAAAAACACTTTCAGAAAGAGATTTAACTTTATTTTCTGACCGCCACTTCATAAATTCGTCGTATGCCTTTACATATCTTTCTTTCGAGTTCGGCGGTAATAGATTTTATAAAACTGTTTTTGCTTGTTCTTTTATAAAATCGGGGGTTAGATCCATGTCTTCGTCACTGACATTTTTCAAAACTTATGAGAAAGAATTCCAAAACACGAAAAATTTACTTTCGCGCCTAGCTAGTCGACTGCCTTTTTTACTCTTCACGATTTTATGGCACGCAAGCGTGTCAAATCGTGCTGGCCAGTTTGATTTTTAAATCGATTTCAACTAACATACGATGTGACTGCGAAACAAATAGTTCGATATTTAAAATAAAATCTTCATAAATTCTAATATAAATTGTCTCGATTCCGATTCGAGTAAATAATCGATACCGAGAAAAAAAAAATAACTTTTTAAAAATATTCTTCTTGCAGTATGAGTATGACAGTTCTTTTTTCAAATTCCAAAACCTATGCTGTAATGCTAACATTACATGGTAGGTTTTGAAACCTATGCTGTAATGATATCCATACACCCCGGCATTCAGGGAAGTAAGTGACTACTTACAGAGCAAGAGTTATGTAAAATCAATAACACATTGACCGCGCGTCTCGGGACCGTTTGGGGTCCATTTTTACCCCAGCTTATCTAAATACCGTCAAACCCCGAATTATCTCGGGGCCAAATTGGACAACCGTTAATTATAACTTTCCCGCTGACGTGTCCGGCGCTGTGCACTTCAATTAAAAGTCTTCAGAATTAGTCGGTGATGTGTGGCGTAATGAAAAAGGGGCCATGGGCCCGAATGTACCTAAGTGAAAAAGGCCGCGACCTTTGAAGGGTTAAAGCAGACCGAATTGATAACTATAGACTGTCTGGGTGGAAATGAAGATACAGAGGGTAAATTTAAGTACCTCCAAGCCTTATACCACGTGTGGTGTGTGGTTTTGGCACGTATAAAGAATAGAACCGACCCGTCTCTACTCCTGGGTGGCGTTAAAGGCGACTATGAGACTTCCCACCAAAAAACATCTATAGATTTGGACGTTTTAACGGCGATGGGCCCACCCCCACCCCCTGTAACGTGTGGATTTCCTGGGTAACATCGACTATTTTTGCTAAATGTAGGTATTCTCTTTCATTGTTTAGGTAATTATGTTTTTAGCCTCAAATAGCCTCAAATACTTATTTACAAATTAGTTGTTTAGTATCCGAAGTAATGAAACCTTGGTTGGTGGTAGGGCATTTTAAATGTCCGATTATCTAAATCTGCCGCCAAGCAGCAATGTTAATAGCATTGTTGTGTTCCGGTTGTCCGAGATAAGATAGCCAGTCCCCCAAATAACATCTTATTTCTCGTTTCCGGGTCAGTACGCTACCACCTTCGGCCTCATCTTCACTTAACATCAGGTGTGATTGAGGTCAAGTGCTAACCCGTTGTGGATAAAAAAAAACATTAAAAAAACGTATCAACTTGATATCTCGAGCAGTGTCTATTAAAATAGGCCTTGAACGGTAAATTATTAGACAACGAACGCAAATTTTTTTATTCGCTACGACGGCAAGTCGTCAATGAATAATTATGAATAAATAATTACAACCACTTATTTCCACTCACCGAAGAAAAAAACCACAACAACATACCAGAAACCAAAACAGAGGTGACTAAGGCCCGTATTAATAAATCGTTCTTGAGATTGAGATCGCGTCTCAGCCTCAAGACCATTTTTTCTGATGCTGTTTTAACATGCAGCAGATTCTCAAGCGTCAACCTTGAGAACGGTTTATTAATACGGGCCTAAGACCCACATCCCACAAACCGCTCTCGAGACTGATATAGCCACAAGCTCTGTTGCATATTAAAACAGTATCAAAAAAATCTATAGTATCGAGACCGAGACGCGATCCCAATCTCAAGATCGATCCACCAACACGGCTCTATGACTAAGGCTAGGTAGTATACTACAATCCGTCACGACTATGCGGTTGCGATGCGACTATGTCGTGGGCGGTCAGAGTGAGGGCTCTGGCCGTCCTTTCACCAGTGATGGCGGCCCCATGGATGGCAGCGGTGGTACGACGTGGTCTCGTCCCGCTGCAGCCGACATCGGCGAGCTTGTGCGGCTTGGCTGCTTGGCCAGCCCGGGGAGGACTTCAACGGAGCGCTAGAGGATCACCGGTAGTTGGTCCTTTGAGTTCCCGGTATTCTCCGACAAGCGCTGAGGGGGACCACCGGAGGGGTTTTAGTGGGTGAAAATCCCACATAATCCAGGCTCTCCCTCAGGAGTCTCGGAATCTTTTAAAGATTTCCCCCCGTAACAAAAATGGTACTACAATGAATGCGTGTGTGGAAGACAGTCTCAGTAAACACTGAGTGACATAAATCAATCAGTACTGGTTTTCAGCCTGGCCTCGACATATGTTACAATTATATCTTTGTATTGCGGGTTTGTTACGCAAGTTAAGCAAAAACAATGGGATTCTGTTAACACTAAATAATACCCGATTTGTGGCAATTAAATTAAATAACATTGTTCATTTGAAATCCGATTTCAATTAATATTTAATGCAACATTGTTCGGCATAAGTACTTCATGCACCTATGCCAATAGCTAAATCATGTTTAAACATGTTGCGTTGTTGATTTTAACCTCAAAAACTTAATGCAAACATGTCGTGCGCAAATTTATTTACCCACAGAATAATTCGCTTACCAGTTTCGTTGGAATTATTTTAAACTGGTGATGTAAACGTGTGTATTAAATTAAAAATTTTAAAGTGAGTCGAAATTGCTTTTTGGATTTTAAAATTATGTTTATTTAAAGTAAAGTTATGAAACTACACCTGCCGCTTGTCGAGAGGGTTTCTGTTTTTATTTTGCAGAAATATTCGTTATAATTACCGTTTAAACTTTTGAGTTTCAGAGTGAGTTTCGTTTTGTTTTCGGTGCCTAAAAAGAATATTTTAGGTATTGAATGGGCCTTATTTTTAGTATTAAAACAACATCCACCATAGTATTAAGTCACCAGTAAACAGGAACTTACACGAATTAAATGTCACTATGCATTATTACGACTCAATAACTTATTCAACTATATAAGGTCTAATAAAATTAACCCGACAAACGTTGCAGAGTGTATGTGTAGGGTGCTATTACGAAAAAAATAAAAAAATAAAACATTAAAGTTAACAGATTTTATTTAAAAATAAATTTTGAAATTTAAATTTTGTGAGTTGGACATTAATGGCCGCGCGCTCTGACACAACACACAAACACGTGCCGCGGTATCTTTGAAGACGCGCTTGCTCGCGACTTGCTGTGATTGGTTGCGCCCTGTGCCCCGCCACCCGCGTTAGCGTCTTCCATATGATAGATAGATAGATAGATCGTTTATTTGTATCTCCATATGAACGTTGCGTTTTTTTTCTCATTTATAAAATAAGGTACAATCGAAATGAAGTAAGTCTGTTAACTTGTATTTTCATTTGCACTTACGTTTAATTGTTTTACTCGGAAACAAAATTTTTAAGGCTGGTATTTTAAATGAATATTTATTTTATTGTCATGTAAGTCCACACCATGTCACTACATCGTCACTTTCCATCAGGTGAGATTGTGGTCAAACGCGAATCCAGTTTATATACCTACACTTAAAATAGTCAGATTTTACATTTTTAAAGCTACTGCTTGTTCAAAAGGCAATTTTCCCCTGAGAAGAATAAGCAAGAAACTCGAGAGGTCGCTTTTTTAAAAAAAGGTTTTTATATTAAAAAATTATTATTTTATATTATTATAATATTTCATTATTAATTGTGAAATAGCCTGGTTATGCGAACAGGCTGGTTATGTCCATGATTATTTATCATCTAAATAATCTGATATTTTATAATATGCTTTCTTAATAGGTTTCTGTTTTATAGTATCTTTAAATTTATTGAAAGGAAGATTTTGTATATCAACAGGAACTTTATTGAAAAAGCGTATACATAACCCTTTGAATGAATTACTGACTTTGTGGAGGCGACTTATGTGACCTTCAAGTTTATCTTTATTTCTTGTATTGACATCATGTTTATCACTATTTTTCCTAAATGATGCTATATTTTTTTTGACATATATTAGATTTTCAAAAATGTACTGTGACGAAAAGGTTAGAGCAATTAGTTAGTGCAATTGCCAAAGTTTGTCGGGTTAATTTTATTAAACCCTATATACATAGCTAAATGTCATCAAAATCTTTTGCTGCGGTCCTACCAAGAGGACAAAAGAAGTGTATCTATCTAGTTTCTGCCTCTATCCTACTGTCCTAACAGTCTTAACTTTTTAAATTAATTACATAATGTACCTCTAGCATCCATCACCGTCCGCCGGTCCGGACCCAACCGCATCCAACCCCCTAAGGACCACTTAACACGAGACATGCAAATCACACCATAACAATTCTTTTGGGGTCCCTTAGGCCATAAAGCATGGTAAATGTAGGGAACATAAATTAGTCACCGGCCGTAAGGGTCTCAGGTGGTTCGGCCGTCGTAAATTGTGTTCTAACCTATTTCAATTGCTGATGGTAGGACAAAGGTTTTTACGATGCTTTTAATTGGATTGGTGTAATAAGGTTAGTGTTTGACTAGTCGGGATTTTTTTATTGCTACAACATTTTTAGGGTTCGAACGCGAATTCGAGTAGTAATCTTTGTCAATGTATACATATCTTTAATGACAGACATACATGACCTAATGGGTATTGTTTCAGTCAATCATAGGGTTAATTAGAGGAGAGGAGATTGAATCTGAATAAATAAATAATAATAATAAATAAATATCTTTGCACATACACACAGCGCCATCTAGTTCCACACTAAGGCTTGTATTATAGATACCAGATGGTTGAAAAACTACACAAATTCTTTTTTTTTTGTAAATAAATACACATATAAATGAAAACATCCATATCTCGGGAACACATGTCTGTATTCATCATACAAATATATGCCCCTAGCGGGGTTCGAACCCGCAACCGTTGGTTTCGCTGACAGGGTCACTGTCCACTACACCAATCGTTCGTCATAAACAAGAAAATTACTGATAGTTATTCTGCCCTGAAATAGGTCGTAGCATACATAGTAGGACGATAAAATAGCATAGTAGGACGATTAACAAATTACATATACCTACCAACGAATTTCTTTGTTGCTCTTCTCAGGGGAAAATTGCATGTGTACTCTGTGTACTTACCTACAAAATAAAGCATTTTTTGACTTTGACTTTTCAGGCGGGCGTAGCCGCTGATATATGTATACTATTTTGAATAGACTCCTAAAAAAGAAGGAGGCTCTATGTTCGTATGTAATTTTTTTTAATGTATTCACCACATTTATGTCAGGTCTCAAATGAATTTGGTTAAAATCTGATGATACACTGAAGATATTCGTGGAGTGTTATGTAAAATTTAATATTGTTTTATCTAAAAAAAACGTTTTTATAAATATATTTAAATTATGACTGAAAACTAAAATTTATTGAGAGTAAGTGTACATAATTGAAAATGTAATTATGTAGTTATGACGTGCTAAGTGCTGTTACTTGGTCAATAAATGAATATGAATATAAAGACTGGAACCTTACAGTAGTCGATTGTTTTGCCAATTTTTAAGGGTTCAATTGTTTTGTCATATTTTTTCCAACTTGACAAATTATTAAATTCCTGGTTCGTCAACATACTCAACCACTGAAAATTTCCAATTAAGTACAGTCGCCGCCCATTAAACTTGCACGTTCATGCAGCTAATGTATAGTGAGCGGAATAATTCGCCCGATATATCTCACAACATTCCCTTTGCGGGCAGCCTTCAAAGTTAGGACTGCTACCTCAGGCTTGATGACGTGTGGGACAAGGGATAGGCTAATGGCGAAAGTGCAATACTTTGTGTGTATTAATTATTTGACCGACTCCGTAGCTCAATGTAAACAACGTAGGGTTTACGAATCTGAGGTTGCGGGTTCGATCCCCAGCGGGGTACATGTTTAGTACTCGGTTTGGTTGGTAAATGTCTAAACGTCTAAAGGTTTCAATGTCCGCCTGGCTAGCTACCACCATCTTATTTACATCTGCACCCTATCAGCAATGTTGTATTCCGGTTGTCAAATATAAGATAGCCAGTCCCCCAAATAAGATGGGATTTCCCCGTCAGTACGCTTCCACCCTCGGCCTCATCTTCACTTAACATCAGGAGCGATTGAGGTCAAGTACGAACCTGTCGTACATAAAAAGGTAAATTATTTTGATTTTTTTTTCAAAACTATCATAGAATAAAGCGTTAATTGTGTCATTTGAGGGTCCCGTTCTTAGCCTATTACATCATTAAATTAAATAAATTAGGAAAACTTGGAGAAAATATGAGTTTCAAATAAATTTCGCATGGTAGGAACCCTAAGAATCACGCCAGTCGCATGTCAATCAAAAGAAACCGCGTGCGTAATTAAACTACCTATGCCAATAACTTTTATTTCACTTACCTAATATGGCCTATGTTTTTCCTTCTTATGGTTTAATTTCCTCCCGCGACTTCGTCCGCGTGGAAGATTTTATCAAAATACAAACAACAAACTTTCATCCCCTATTTTATCCACTTGGGGGTAGAATTTATCAAAATCCTTTCTTAGCGGATGCCTACGTCATAACATCTACCTGCATGCCAAATTTCAGCCCGATCCGTCCAGTGGTTTGGGCTGGGCGTTGATAGATCACTATGTCAGTCACCTTTGAGTTATACAATGTGTCCCGGAGAGAAGTGACCAGCGGGCGTAGTTTGAAAATTTATACAAAATTATCGATAAATCATTTAAATTTAGAGACCTAACTGCTTTTGTTTTTTAAAAATTGTTAATCCTTTTTTTTTAATAGACATGTATGACCTCCTGCACTATTTTAGTCATAATTTCTTTGTTTTTACGTGTTTCCCAATTCTTTTTTTTTTAATTCAGTGCTGTTATTATTATTAATCAAATTAGGTTATGAAAATTATCCCAAAACAAATAAATAATTTATTAAAAAAGAAATAAACTTAAAATTCGACCAACAAAACTGTATTTTTTTAAGTTTAAAATTAAAAAAACGAAAAATGTCCCTATAACATCATGTTTTTTTTTAATTATTATGATACTACATGATATTCTCTAAAATATCCTAGAACAATGTTTCTATCAATTTCAAACGTGTGCCAAAGTACAATGTGTTGAATTGTGACCTTCAAATAAGGATAGAGCAGGTAAAAAATTACTAGCTGTTATCGTATAGCTCCTGTCCTCCCGCCCCCCGCCACCTTTCTCAGACCGGCTCCAATTTGCTTATTATTAGTTAGTCGATCGTTCCTTGTGTCCGTGACGCTACGTCTTTGAATTCAATTGGTGCGCTTCCGAGTTTCGAGGACTACTGTTTAAATTTGTGACTTTGTTTTAAAATGTCTAGACTTGCAAATTTACAACCTTCTCATGTGGCTGATATGCATTTTGTGTATGGTTTTTGTGACGGGAACGCACGAGCTGCCGTTGCGGAGTACAGAAGACGATATCCCAACCGGGTCGTACTTGGATATCGCTCGTTTATCGCAGTACATCGCCAAATGAGTGAAATGGGTTTACGTCGCAGACGAAATGAACCCGTACAACCTGCTCCTGCTGTTCGTATGGACATCGACGAGCAGGTGTTACGTTTAGTAACAGCTGATCCAACGATAAGCATTCGCAGAATTGCTATCAGGCTGGGGATAACAAGAATGCGCGTCTGGCGCGTATTGAAGAAAGAGGGACTTCACCCCTACCATTATCGACGCGCTCAAAACTTAAGAGATGGTGACAGTATACCGAGGTTGGTATTTTGTACATGGATATTACGTCAACACAGGCTTAATCCTGACTTTATAAAGGGCGTTTTATGGACCGACGAGGCTACTTTCACCAGGGCCGGAATAACCAACCACCGAAATTTGCACATATGGGCCGCTGAAAATCCATATGCAGTGAGGGAGACCTCGTTTCAATACGAGTTTTCTGTAAACATGTGGGCTGGAATTATTGATGATTTAATTATTGGCCCATTTGAATTGCCAAGAAGACTTACGCAAGAGGTCATGCTGAATTTTTTACGCAATGATCTCCCACAATTATTAGAGGACGTCCCTTTGCTGACGAGACGTCACATGTACTTTCAATTAGATGGAGCCCCGGCACATTATGCACAATCGGTACGTGAATTCATCAATGAAAATTATCCAAGATGGATTGGCAGAGGCGGTCCAGTAGCATGGCCCCCGAGGTCACCAGACTTGACGCCTCTTGATTATTATTTCTGGGGCTACATGAAGCAAAAAGTTTATGCTGTGCCAATAATTTCAAGAGACCAGCTGAAACAGAGAATCGATGCTGCTGCCGCAGAAATAGCGCAGAATCATGCAGAAATAAGGCGAACTACACTAAGGATGTCATTTAGGGCCCTGGCCTGCATAACCGCTGACGGCGGTCATTTTGAAAACATAATTAATTAATTACCTGATTTTTCTTAATAAACAACCATTTTAACAAATTAAGTATCTTTTATTTATTCTTAAACTATCATGTTAAAATCAAAATGATTCATTGTAATAACAAAACACTTAAATGTGCAAATAAACTGCTTAAAACATTACTTTCATTTTTTTAAACTTATCTCTATCTAGTTACTGGAGCATAAAAGGTCAATTTCAATGTCTCGTACGTTCACATTTATTTGAAATAACTAAAAACATTGTTCGAGGATATTTTAGAGAATATCATGTAGTATCATAATAATTAAAAAAAAACATGATGTTATAGGGACATTTTTCGTTTTTTTATTTTTAAACTTAAAGAAATACAGTTTTGTTGGTCGAATTTTAAGTTTATTTCTTTTTTAATAAATTATTTATTTGTTTTGGGATAATTTTCATAACTTAATTTGATGAATAATAATAACAGCACTGAATTAAAAAAAAAAGAATTGGGAAAGACGTAAAAACAAAGAAATTATGACTAAAATAGTGCAGAAGGTCAGACATGTCTATTAAAAAAAAAGGATTAACAATTTTTAAAAAACAAAAGCAGTTAGGTCTCTAAATTTAAATGATTTATCGATAATTTTGTATAAATTTTCAAACTACGCCCGCTGGTCACTTCTCTCCGGGACACATTGTATATATTTAGATTACTCTTTGTTTGCTAAATATAATTAAAAAAAAACATCTGTAAATTCAATGCATTTCCGGACACGCCACCGCTCCACAAAGTAATAACGCTAAATAACGTAACCCTTTCTAACCCTTCGCCGCTCATACCTTCTACCGTCGCGGGCCTAGGGTGTTGCACAGGACATCTTGTGGCGCACACCCTCCTGATTTATCTGACCGCTACCCACAAACTAGGCGCCTCGTATTTATTACTGCTATAACCCTATTAATTCTCTCGTGGAGACTTTGAACTTGCCAATGGGACCAAAGACAGTGCATGGGCAAACAGTAATACTAGGAAGTAATATACATACATAAAGTCATGCCTGTTTCCCGTAGGGGTAGGCAAAGACCATAGACTTCCACTTGCTTCGATCCTGACACACCTCTTTTGCTTCATTCACTCTAATAAGGTTGTTCATACATGCTCGTCGGTGTAGGGTACTCTTGACTTGGCCTTTCTTTGAGACACCTAGATATTTACGTTTGTATTTTGTTGCTATTTTATAGATGTTATGTTTACGTAGGTATATTTGTCTATTGATCTATGTGTATGTACATATATATGAAATTTATTCACGTAGTTTGTATCTGCATCCCTATTTAATACCGCACAACCTACCTATTTCAAATGTACTGCCCTTATACCCAAAGGTTGCCTGGAAGAGATCGCTTTTAGTGATTAGATCGCCAAATTGTATATTCTTACCACTTTTCTGAAACTGTATTTTCTTTTCTGTTGTGCAACAAAGTGTATTTGTATTGTATTTTAAGACTCTTCCGATTTGATCATGGTACGTTCGCCGTGGTCTTCCCCTACCAATCCTACCATCGACATTCTCATCGTATATCTCTTTCGTTAGTCTTCTTTCATTCATCCTCTCCACATGTCCAAACCATCTCAGCATATCTTTTTCAATCTTTGTAACTACGTCTTCTTTCATACTGCTGAACTCCCTAATCTGGGGGCACGGCAGTGCCCCCGCCAAGTCGAGCGCGAAGCAAACACTGCCGTACCATCCTTTACTGGAACCATTTCGCGGCATTTTCAGGCCCCTATTTTAGAACCTCTGGATAAGACTAGAACGCAGAAATTTTCGTCATCCAGTAAGCTATAATCACATACTTAAAATCCAAAATTTCAAGTCTGTAGGTCATTTAGTTCCGAAGTTAAGCGAAAGCAAAGTTTCGCATTTATGACACTCACTCACTCACTCACTCACTCATGATCATCAAAATAGAACTAGTACTTCCCATAAACTCAGAGAGCTGAAATTTGGTACAGAGTTATGGTTCAATGGCCACATAAAGGGAAAACTATAAAAACTAGGATAATCGAAGATCTGGAGTACCTGGTGACCCTGATTAGGAAACACAAGAGCCCAACCAAACTATTAGAGATCGACATATACCGCCTTTACAAAAAATATTCAACTTGGTGGGCCGCTTCATTTGATGTCAAAAATCGAAGGTCTGAAGTATCTGATGAACCCTCAGCTGGTCTCAGCTGTATTAGAGATATGGTAATGCCCCCTTCTACTATTGGTACATAGAAAAATCGACTGTCATTGCAAAAATCCAGCGTAGTGGGACACATCTTCCAATTTAATCTAGCCTATAGCATCCCACTGCTGGGCGCATGCTTCCCCTTCTGCTTTTAATACGAATATAAATAAAATTAAAGGAAAACTCTGGATAAGACTAGACTGGCTTTTATTATACTTATACTTACTTATACTTATTACAAGTTTACAAGAAGAAATAGTCAAACGATTAATTTTATTCTACTCGAACATTACACAAATTAAATAAACAAACGAAAATTTGGTCAAAATATAATGCATTGGCTAAGAGTGGCGGTGATACCCGCACGCGTCGCTAGATGGCGTTGACTGTATTTTAAAACGCGCTTACGTTTTGTTTTTCCGATAACCTTATATGGCAAAGCGGCAACCGGCCGCGTTAGTCGTTTACGACATTCTTCTATTGCGCTTGAAAATGTTTGCTAGGGATTAGGAGGGATTATTTGCATTTCGTTGATTTCGCTGATTATTTCGTAAGGTTTGCTAAAGTTAATTGGCAGGTTGTTATTATATTAATTCAAAGATTTAAACAGGTTAGGAATTATATGGTTAGTGACGGATTACTGATTATTACTTAATTATCAGAATTAAAAGAAGTTTCAATTGAATACTTTATTTAATTGTTAATTATTTAGTACCTACTTTTAGTTTTCTAGGTTTAATTTACAGTTAGGCAGTACTTCGAATCGCGTTCGTGTTTATAAGTACTTTTCTAGTATTTTAGTTTAGTTTATTTAGTTAGATATTACTTCGTTTCGTTTAAAAATATCATTAATTTAGCTGTATTTCAGTACTAGGTAGGTAGTACCTTTGGTAGAAAGTTCATTGATAATTAATTATATTGACACTTGTCTAATAATTAAGAGTTAACGTTATGCTTATAGTTTGTATAGATTGAGTAGGCAGAGTAATATTTTCTTTAAGTTTTTTTATTAAGACAAAAGAAGTCTTAAAGATATAAGTAGGTTTTAGTCTAAATATTATCGGTATTTCTGATTTGTTGTCCATATACTAAAGGTCGTTGAGTTTAATTGTGTTTGATTTCGCAAGATAATAATTATCGTAAAAAATGTCGATAATATTAAAAGACGACGATGAACTTAGTGGCTACCAAGTAGTTGGTATGCCCAAAGACGGGTCTTGTCTCTTCCATTCAATATCTTTCTTGGTGTATGGTAGAACTGACTCAACTTTCAGTATCAAGTATATTTGTGAAATCCCACCAAAAACATTCTGTAAAAAACTAGCCAAGTCTCGATGGAGCTGCTTGATTATCTCTAAAAAGTAATGAAATCTATACAAAGTCGTGCCAAGTGTAAGGTTCCTTACTGCGATTTCTTTATTATTATAGTTAATGTTGTGTGACTTGGCCGTTGAAGGGTACACAGGGGTACAAAACCAGGTGCTCCATGACACCATTGCACCAATCTGTCGCCAGAACCGCTACGCATTGACGATGGAAAATTGCCACTTGGAAAACGTTGATTCAATAACCAGTCAATTGTAGGCTTGATAAAGCCACTAACGTATAAAGAACGTTATGTAAACGCCACACAGATTATTCGCTAATAGTTTGCCGTTGAACATTCTTAATAACATAATTAATAACATTAATAGCGGTTCTGGCGACAGATTGGTGCAATGGTGTCATGGAGCACCTGGTTTTGTACCCCTGTGTACCCTTCAACGGCCAAGTCACACAACATTAACTATAATAATAAAGAAATCGCAGTAAGGAACCTTACACTTGGCACGACTTTGTATAGATTTCATTACTTTTTAGAGATAATCAAGCAGCTCCATCGAGACTTGGCTAGTTTTTTACAGAATGTTTTTGGTGGGATTACACTATTCCTGATTCTATATTACAAAGTCACGCCACTCATACTTCTCAATGATCTCATTTCCACTGCATTTATTCTACTTTCATTTTTCTTCTACCATACCCAGCATGTCCTGTAAATCAGTGAAGGAATCTAGGATGTATAATGCCCTAAATATATAAAGAGATCGTTAAAGGAGATAAGTTTGCTATTTATAGTTGTGAGCAATCTTATTGCTATAGCTTCTGGGTGTTGTTTTAGGGTTCCGTAAGTCAGAATGAAAAAATGGCGCAATAATATACATTTCTTAAACTAAACTTCGTAGTGCATCTGACCAGTTGAACTTCCAGTCAAATGCTAAGCTCTATAATCTTATACGTTCTCATCATCAACAGCCTTACGTATCCTCACTGTTGCAGCACAGTGGTCTAGGTGGTGGGTCATAATCTGCCATGTAGGCCCAAATTGGATTGGAGGATTGTATTCAGGGTGAATTTGAATTCATGTAATTCCCATTGAGTTGTGACGCCACTGTTGATTACGAACAACTTTCCACCAGGAACCATAGCCGAATTTAGCCAAAAATTGTTGAACTTCCATATCTAAATTTGGTTTCAAAATGTTTTACTTTGTATGGGTAATCGAATTTTTTTGATCGAATTCGACTATCGTTCCTTGGGGAAAATTGTTCGTAATCAAGAGTAGCGTTACCAGTTGATGGGAATTTCACGAATTCAAATTCACCCTGTGTAGGGTTGCTTTTAATTAATCGTTGATACCAAAGGGACTATGTACTCATGATTACAATCAACTTTCCCAAATAAACAACATTTTTTTTATATATTTCATTAATTTTCCCTTAACTAAATAATACGCCTCCGCGCTATTTAGTACTACGTACGCAACGGCATAAACCTACTCCTCCAGAAAAAAAAATAAAAAAGATGTTTTTTTGGGACTGTTGTATGTAAACATGAGTCTAGCATCCATTTACACTAGTCACTTTTTCAAACTACCAGGCTTTCAGATCTTACAGGCTTCCTTTGCCCAAGAACCTCAAAGTTTATTCTTTTTAATGGACATGTGTTCGATAAATATTTAAGTTTTCTCATACAAATCAAAGTAACAAACTTGAAATCCCAGCACTTAATTCTGTGACACTTTTATCGCTCTAGTTATCACTTATTTTATCATAGCCCCTAATGAAAATGAAATGAAATGAAAATCATTTATTCATGTAGGCAATACAATATGCACTTATGAACGTCATTTGTTTTTTAAACTACCACTAGCTCGGAACGCGACCACTACTGAGAAGAGCTAGCGAGAAACTCAGAGGGTTTGTCTCTTTTCAATAAATCATGTACAATCAAGAAAGGTTACAACAATTTTATATATCGTGTAGAGGAGCCGTTTAATCCCATGGATTACTTTCATTAATACATATAGTCTGAAATTTTGTAATATCCCTTTTTACATAATTTTTGTTTTATAATAAGTTTAAATTTATTAAGCGGAAGATTCCGTATATCCATGGGAACCTTGTTGTAGAAGCGCACACATTGACCTCTGAATGACTTATTAACTTTACTAAGTCTACTAAAAGGTACAGCTAATTGATTTTTGCTCCTTGTATTGACATTATGTCAGTCACAATGTTTCTCGAATGAATATATATTTCTCTTAACATATACAAGATTTTCATATATATATATATTGTGAAGAAAATGTTAAAATATTAATTTCTTTAAATATTTGTCTTAATGTATCTCTTGACCTTAATTTATAAATTGCACGAATAGCTCGTTTCTGTAAGAGAAATATGCTATCTGTATCAGCAGCGTTTCCCCACAGCAAGATACCATATGACATCAAGCTGTGAAAGTAGCTGAAGTAGACTAAGCGCGCTGTTTCAATATCACAGATATTTCGAATTTTCTTAACAGCATATGCGGCAGAACTGAGTCTTTTCATTAGTTTTTTAATATGGGGTCCCCACTGTAACCGAGAATCTAAAGTCATACCAAGGAATACAGTTGTGTCCACAAGTTGCAACTCTTCATGTTTAATTCTTATTTTGGTGGCAACCTGTTCAACATTAGGTAATGAAAATCTAAGACATTTCGTTTTGTTCTCATTAAGGAGCAAGTTATTGACTGTGAACCATTCGACTATTTTTGAGACAGCATTATTCACTTCGTCATATGCTAATTGATATCTGTCAACTTTAAATATTAAAGAAGTGTCATCAGCAAACAATACGATCTCGTGTCTTTCCTTAGCGAGCTGAGGTAAATCGTTGATATAAACTAAAAATAGGAATGGTCCCAGTATTGAACCCTGCGGTACGCCCATGCTAACTGCAGATCCTGATGATCTCTCTCCATTGATATCAACCCTCTGAATTCGATCACGTAGATATGATTTCATTATGCTGAGTGCTTGGCCCTAAAGCACAATTTGCTTTCAATAATAGGCTTTTATTTATCAAAGGTCAACTTCTGGATATCAGCAGGAACCTTATTACAAAAGCGAACATATTACCCTTTGAAAGATTTACTAATATTGTGAAGTTGGCTCACAAAAACGGATAACTGCCTTCGTAACATGACGTCGCTTACCACGACCTAGTAGTGAGAGTAGGATAGTCGTACATTTCGTCCAAGTGAATGAGCAGGACAACTATTATCTGCTCCTGTCTCGACTTTTACTCGACTGGTCCAGGAAGGAGGGTAATGTTTTTCAGGTACGATTGACCGATTTTGAAGTGCAAGGTGTCATTTTTATCCCCATAGTGTCTCACTAAATACAAAATTTTAAATTTGGCTGTTATTAGTAAAATAAAGGTTACATTGCTCTTAGCATATAATAAATACTTCTAAATATATTTAATTGCCATTGTATTCTTTAAATAGTTGAATTACTGCCAAAGGTGTACTGGACCACACGCCCGTTATTATCACTCAGCTATTGCAGGGTTGGAAATTATTTTATTGTTAAGGTTATGGGCCTAGAGAGTGTTGTTAAGCAGTTACGGTCCAAGACACATAGTTGTTTGAGTACCAAGGGTTGACTCGAAGGAGTTAGTATACCTATCTTGTTTCATTAGAAGTGGCTAGTTAGAATTATAATTGTACAGGGGGTATTCAATATGAATATTTGTCAGTATCTGCAGAGTTAGAAGGACTTTTTCATGATCTAGATCGAGTAAATGTTTCCTTTTGACACTATCCTCCTATTGTAAAAAATGTTAAGGCTGTAACGTGCTTACAGTAGACCGTTCGTTTGACAATAATAGTATTGGGTCTTTACCTATGAAATTGTAGTTTTTTTTCTTCGTTAATCATATGTACCAATTCCTGCGATTTTCAAAGCTATATCCAAATTTGTTTTTTATTTGGAAAATGGAATATTATTTCAAGGTTTCACATGAAATGTTTTTTAATTTCTGGGCTAAATCACATAGTAAAAAAAATTGAACAGAGCTCTTTTCATGTGCTTCCCATAATCATTTCTTAGATTCGCTGTAACTTTTATAAAGCGGTTACTTTTAAAAATTAACGCTGCCTATACTTAACTTAATATTATCCGATAATACACACAAAGTCTAGCTAAATTTGGATTTGCCGTTCGCAAAAAGAATGAAATTCTTCATACAAAACGCCAAATTCTCATGGCAAATATGGCTCAGGCTCGCCCTGACGTGATTGTCAAGCAAACAACCAACAGCCCTATATAGTTAACGTTGATTATTTATCAAACGGGCGACTGCCGTTTCCGATCGCGGATGTGACCGCGGCCGAATTCAATTTGATTCATCGCGCTAATGCAGAGCGGTCACGCGAATGACCGGGCCAGAAATTCGGCACACCGAAGGACGAGGTCACGGGCTGAGCAGACGGGCGCTTTACTTATTTTTTTGCGACTGAAACGAATAAGAATTTATTTATCTACTTTCATACGATATGGTGGTTGAATTAACAATATAATTCACTGGTAGTGTTATGGTCTCGTGCCGTCAACTATAACATAATACAATCAAATTTTTTAATCTATAAGACAGCAAATAAATGTACCCAGAAATAGCATCGTAGTTGGAGAAATTATAAGATAAAATCATTTATTTGCTTTAAATATAGTACGTAAGCTGTTACATATTTATAGTCTCATACATATAGATTTTGGAATCATGCAAAAATATTGGAGCTTGACTAAACACATTCACCATAAAACTCGAGTACGGTATTATTGTACCTCAGTCCATACCTAGAATATACCAAACTTATACCTTACTTACCAAAAACTATTAGCTTTTAAAAATATTTAAGCAATAGGTGCACTAACCTGTGTTTTATATCAATCTTTTAAGAAAATGAAAAGTGTTCGAATCTGAGAGAACACCGTTTGTTTACTCTTTGCTTTATTTTTTTTTATAAGTAAATGACTAATATTGTATTACTTATATAAATCCTTATTAGTGGATATTTGCTATTGATATCGCTCGTCTGCCTAACAATATTCGAGTCGCTGATTTTTCTCTAGTTTCCTTCCATCGGAATCGATTCGGGGCCGCTCGTGACCTCTCCCATTTTATGGTCCATGCTCCCGAACGCAGTTAATGTCTCTCATTGACTTTTTACGCTTCTGCAGAGACCCTTAAACTTTGGTAATATCGTTGCTTCGTGACATTTAATTGTGCTTATTAATTCATAAGGAATTTTGCGTGTGTCATTTATAAGTAGGTATGCAAAACGCATCTGTGGCTCAGCGGTTAAACGCGGTCTCCCAATTTGGGAGGTCCGGGTTCGATTCCCACGCAGGCCATGTACCAATGAGTTTTTAAATTACATTTATCCGACTGCTCTTAAACGGTGAAGAAAAAGAAATAGTGAGGAAATCTTCATGCCTGAGAAATAAAAATTTAAGGGTATGTGAAGTGCCTAACCCGCATTGGGCCAGCGTGGTGGACGGTGGCCCATACTCCTTCATATACGAGGGAAGGCCTATATCCCTGCAGTGGGATGTTTACGGGCTGATGACGATGAGATGCAAAAATGATGCAGAAGTGAGGTTCCCAATGATCGACTGGCTATTGTTGAAGTCAGTTTATATAGCTATAGCTTTCCGCCCGCGACTTCGTCCGTTTGGATCTCGATATGAAACATAACCTTTCACTTGTATTATACGCATAAACCTTCAGAGTGAAATTCTCTAAATGATAGTGAAACGTATCAAAATCCGTTGCGTGGTTTAGAACTAGTAAGCGTAAAAGCAGACACACGGAGATAGAGACTTGGCTTTATATTATTTAGAGATTATATATTAGGTACTAATTGTTTTTGCGTCTTTGATATCCTTTGTGTCTTGTATCTGGTCTTTTCTATATTGCACCAGAACATTACATGTAACAGTATATGTACAAAGGTGGACAGACAGTCAGGTTCTAACCTCTTTGAAACCATGTACTATATATTGAGTCTTTACCCATGAAATTGGAGTTTTTTTCTTCGTTAATCATATGTACCAATTCCTGCGATTTTCAAAGCTATATCCAAATTTGTTTTTTATTTGGAAAATGGAATATTATTTCAAGGTTTCACATGAAATATTATTTAATTTCTGTGCTTTAGCACTTCATGTGATTTATCTCATAATAAAAAAATTTGAGCTCTTTTCATGTGCTTCCCATAATCATTTCTTACATTCGCTGAAACTTTTATAAAGCGGTTACTTTTAAAAATTAACGCTACCTATACTTACCTTAATGTTATCCGATAATACACACAAAGTTTAGCTAAATTTGGATTTGCCGTTCCCAAAAAAAAATCAAAAATGTTTGTATGGAGACAACAGTCTTAATGAAATTCTTCATACAAATCTCCAATTTCATAGGTAAGGACCTAATACTTGTTCAGGGTTTGGAATCACTTATTAGTTCATGACGACTACGTCACACTATAAACCTTCCACTTCCTCAGCACTCAATTTCCTCACAGCACCCTCTATAATGTTTCATTCGATTTAGGTTAACACCATTTCAGTTTTAGGTCACTCACTGCGGTTGGAATACTTTTGTAATATGTTATTTTAATGCCGAAACTTATATAAATACACGAGAAGCTATACTGTTTATACATATAAGTTCTATATTTAAAATTAATGTTGAATATTGGTTTGGTACGACCGATTGGTGTAGTGGATAGTGACCCTATCAGCGAAACCAACGGTTGCGGGTTCGAATCCCGCGACGGGTAAATGTTTGTGTGATGAATATGAACATTTACTCCTGAGTTATGGATGTTTATATAAATATTTATTTATTTATTTATTTCCAAACTTACAACTATCTTTACAGGTTTACCCTAATGCGATAGTGCAGTGAAGACTACTTACAGTAGTTTATTTTATTTATTTATTGTTATTATTTGTTACAAATTGCAATTTAAAATTACAATTTGTAGCAAATAATAACAAGAGCTATATTTTGTATTTATGTATGTTTATCCGTTATCTAGTATCCATAGTACAAGCTTTGCTTAGTTTGGGACTAGATGATTGGTGTAAGTGTCCGAAATATTTATTATTATTATTAATATCTACTGTACGAGTAATTAAATAGGTTTATGAATTACATTGCTGCTAATTTATTATTTACGTAGATTTGTATTGTACAAGTACATAAACAGTCCAACGTATGTTCACTAGACATTACGTTGATAAGCTGTAAAACGACACTGTTCTAAATATTACTTACTGTTCTGGCTATTGGTCTCAACGATTTGTTTAGTTTGTTTTTTATGTTACCTACTTAGCGTTCTGTCAAAATTAGTAAATAATTGTACCATAAAACCCTATGGCACTCTGGGGTCAAGAAGATTCTAACGCCACCTTGCACTTCAAATCAGTCAAGCTGTTTTAACATAGGAGTCTACATACAATACTACTAGTGATCCGATTTATTTTATTATTGATTCTTAATTATGAATGTATGTCGTTGTCTCAATCTTTTGTAAGCTAATTCGCATATTTATTTACTTATTTATTCCAATCTACCGACAGTGTATCTGTATCTATTTAAGTACCTATACTGCATTTGAATACACAAAACACTGATACAAGAGAACAACCAGACAAGCATATTTTACTGTGCGCGTCAGTGAATAATGTCATGTATTATTCACTGTCGCGCACAGTAAAATATGCTTGTCTGGATGTTCTCTTTTGTACCAGTGTCTCCTCGTGGGTAATAGCTGAAAATCAGTGTTTTGCTCTGTGAGCAATTATACACACTGAGCTATGACCCATTTGTACGGCTGTAGCACACACATACTCTAGTGTATCCTGATGTTACTTTTATGGATTTTATCCAATTGCCTTGGAACTTATGGTATGTGTGTGACTGGAGATACATATAAACGATTATCTATCTATCTATCTATCAATACTCCAGAAAAACACTACTCTCCGTCTCAACAATATGACGTTGTATAACAATGCGACATCTCTCGCTGAATATTCGCCAAAATCATTATTTATTTTTGCTTGATTGTTTTTCTCATAGGGAATTTCGTTACAAACTCTTTATACATAATCTCCTTTGTTCTCACTTCGATCCACAATGAAATGTCCAACCGAGTTGGCAAAATAAATAGCCCAAAAGAACCAAACTTCATCGCAACGGTTTAATTTCGGCCTTTGACAGTGCTAAATTAAGCTTTATTGCGAAAGCAATATAGACTCTAGTGGTTGCCTTTCGGGTTGCACCTAAGGGCTTAGAGTTGTAATATACTCGACCGCAAAAATAACTGAACGGTAAAACAAAATAAGACCGTCCAGTGCCAGTAGAACTCTCGACCAGAGGATTCCATAGCTTACATTACCATTTAAACTGATAAAGAAACGATTCATGAAAGTAATTGCAAACTGTAATACAATACAGTACAGGGCAGCGACCGCTAAGAGAATTGTGTACCCACGACGAGTCACCATACAAAAGGTTACAATCCCCTAAACCTTATTATTTTATTTATTAGGAGCCCATACTGTCCCACTGCTGGGCAAAGGCCTCCCTCCTCTCTCTCCACGGCTCTCTATCCCAGGCCGCCTCCGACCAACTTATCCAACTCATCCCTCCATCTCCTTTTCGGTCTGCCGCGACGCCTTCTTTCTAATGGTGGGCTCCAGGTGGTGGCGATTTTGGCCCACATATCGTTTTTATATAATATGTTGCAAATATAATAGGTTTGCAAGTTATAATTTTTTTATATTTGAAAATATTTTCGCGTTAAAGTTAAAATTGAAATTTATTTTAAGGTTTCTTCTTTCGGTCTTTAAAAAAAAGTAAAATGTGTAAGCCCAGTGTAGGTCCTCGGTATGCCTACAAACGTATTAAAAATCATTGAAATTGTGTAAGCCCAGTGTAGGTCTTCGGTATGCCTGCAAACGTATTAAAAATCATTGAAATAGTTTGCATTACTTTTTCTCTTTGTGTAGACCTTATATTAGTATACGAGTACACAGTTATCTTAATTCCCCAATACCATGGTACAAACAGAACGATAATCTGAATCGCTCACTAAGAGGGTAGTTGTAAAAACGCTTGCTACCGGATATTACGTCACCACCACGCCAACGCTACCGGCCATCCGCGCCCGATTGATGACTAAATGAGTTTTAGAACGCCGCAAATCGACTTATCGCTTTTGAAATGAACTGATAAATCTCGTAATATGAAAATAGGTATTTGGAAAATGCAAAAGTTGACGAAAGCCAGCGAAGAAATTATTGTGACTAATAGAATGACAATACAAATAACTGAAGAGATTCCAGAGGAAAGAAGGAATTAAAAAAGCTTGCAACGACAAATGAATGACGAAGCCTGGGCGGGTCGCTAGTTATATTCTACAATAACATTTCACCGACATAGAAATAAATCCACGAAATCCTCGAGTTACGATTTGCTAAGAAATTTCATACAGTAATAAATTTAAGAAACCGCCATGATAAATTCAGAAGTACTCCATAATAACGACCACACTTCCAACTTCCCCTTTGAGCGAAGCCATTAAAGACAATTTATATACACGTGTTGCTTAGAATTTACTTCAATGTGTATCTACGCCACATTGTGATTAATCTCTTACATGCTCCGCCTAAACCTAAACCAAACTGGGTGTAGGAAGGGTTAGGGTAACCCCACACGAGCGGCTTGATATAACTCTACACTAGCCTCTGTAGTTAAAAAGACCTTAAGGATCGATTAAATATCACTTGGCTTTAGACCAGCCTAGTTTTATGAACAAAAGCCTAAACATACCTCTGTCTTACACTCGAGAAGCCTAAAAGCTTTGATAACGGTTATTTTCTAGAATTCACGATTATACATACAAGTGGCTGGTTTTATGAATAATTTGAAATTCTCGAAAATATCCATAATTAATATAATATATACCTTTTCGACTTTTTGGGTGCAGGGCAGATCAATATTTTGGATTTACGCTGTACTTAAAAAGAAATCTTAATTTATTCAATGAGAGCGCTACTGGACGGAACGCTACGCTAGTGATAATGTGTTTCGAAAATACCATTACTTGACTTTTTCATGGTAGAAAATACATAAAGTCAAAGTCAAAAAATATTTATTTCGTAGGATAAAGATTATCACTTGAAAACGTCACATTTTTTATCTTAATATTAAAATTATTGACATTATTGCTCATTCGCAAAGCAGACTCCCCAGAGAAGAACGAGCAAGAAACTCAAGGGTTGCTCTTTTAAATAAGTTTGGGATACAATTATATTATATTGTATAATTAGGCTGAATATCGCCGAGCGGTCTATGTCCATGTTTGCTTATCATCCAGATAGTCAGAAATTTTATAATAGCCTTTGGTAAATAATGTCTGTTTTATGATGGTTTTGAATTCATTTAAAGGTAAATTTTGAATGTCCACTGGAACCTTATTATAAAAGCGTATACATTGCCCCTTAAATGACTTAGTGACTTTGTGTAAACGGCTGGCATGAACAGCAAGTTTATTTTTATATCTGGTATCATCTAAAGATACGTCTGAAAAAGCAAATAAACGGCTGACATTACTCAAATACTTTAGGTAGAATCTCGAAACCTTGAGTAGTAATTTAAACAAAATATCTTCATAATATATTCTTGAGGTCTACTCAGCTGAGATCACTTCTCAAGTATTCGCATCAGCGGCGAATGAATGATAGTCTTGAGTTTCGTTTATTAATACACGCACCTCTCAAGTGAGTACTGCTTGAGTAAGCACGTGCTTTTCAGGTCTGACGTTAGGTTTATTAATCAACACGTTTACTTAAGACCGATCACATGACTGTTCTCAATCTTGAGAATGGTTTATTAATACGGACCCTGAAGTAATTATCTCCCACAGTCATCGATTCTGCGACAGATGTGGCCAGACTATTGCCACTTTAGAATAATAATTCTTGTGCTTACGTCGTCAGAATCCAATGATTAAATAAGCTGTAATTTACCTACACCTTCCTCAAAGGCCGGCAACGCATCTGTGAACCTTTTGGTGTTGCGGGTGTCCGTGGGCGGCCCCAATGATGCAATAATCCCAAAAGATAAATTATCAAAAAATATTCCATGTGTATAAAAATATTGTTTACCAACATAATTCAAAGACTAGCCATTGGTAAAAATTTAAAAGTATTTACATGAGTGGGTCGAATCGGGAATTTTTTGATTGGTAAATAATTTATTTTGTTCAATATTAGCTATTACTTAGTTTGTTATATTAATAGAAAAAAATCAATGTTTGCATGTCATATAACCTCGCCTAGACATGAATAACATTACTAATTCAATACACATTTCATTCATTTCATAATCAACTGCCAGCAAACTATGCAACTTGAAACTGGGCTCCACTGGAGTCTTCATGTCGAATTATGTCTATCAAAGAGATTCCGAGCAATAGCCCACGTCATGACGACCTATTTGGTATAGTGGTTAGAAACTGTGACTGCTATAGCAAAAGGTCGCGGGTTCGAATCCCACTAGAGCCATACATATGCCGGCAAGTCTGTACCTATTCATCATACAAATATTTCCCGTTCCCGAGTTAAGAACGTATTTCATCAAATTAAAATCAAATCAAAATATTTTATTTCATAGGATAAAATTATCACTTGAAAACTAGGGTTGCTCTTTTAAACAGATTATGGGTTACAATTTGTGATTTGATAATTATATGAATAATAAGACAGCTATGTCCATGCTGGCTTATCATTCAAATATGTAGTTAGTGATTTTATAATAGCTTTTTGCTAATAATTTCTGTTTTATGTTGCTTTAAATTTATTTAAAGGCAAATTTTGAATGTCTACTGGAACTATAAAAGCGTATACATTGCCCTTTGAAGGATTTACTAACTTTGTGAAGTCGGAACATCTATATATGTATTTATATATTTATTATTAAAATTATTTGTAGCCAATTCTATTCCACTGCTGGGCATACGCCTTCCTCCTCTCTCCACACCTAATATTTATTTACAAAAAAAATGTATTTGTGTAGTTTATCAATCATCTGGTATCCATAATACAAACCTAGTTGCTTAGTGTGGAACTAGATAGCGCTGTGTATATGTGCAAAGATATTTATTTATTAATATATATATAATATCAGCTCCATTCACGCCTTGGGTACGGATATTCGTCTTTCGCCGACTTGAAGACTGTTGAAGATTATGCTTTCCAAATATGTAAATATGTCATCTGCAGCTCCACTGACCTTGGCACCGACTCTTATCACGTTTAAGTCCAAAAGTCGATCGTGTATAGCAGGCCTGGAAACCGCGGGACATTATTTGCTCCTTGCCGCGTTACCCCTCCCCCTGATTAGCGAGCGAGGCCGGGGCAAACATCTTAGTCCCCCACGTAATCTATACAATACTTTTCGCGTGAGCTGGAGATTAATGTCTCGCCGTTTTGGCCCAGTTTTCCCTTTTAGATGCAAGTGACAGGCGGTTTAGTTTTTTCTTAATTACTATAAGCGTGTTCCAATTTCCATTCACAGATATTCAAGTGTCTTTGGAAAAATTTAAGCCTTTTTAATGTGACCGTACTTTGTGTATATCACAGGTATCTTTAAATCGTCTCGATTAGGACGACCCTGAAGATTTCTCATCAATACTAGTTTTCTTGTTTACTTTTGTTATAAATATAAGAAGAATTCATTAGAATTAGGACAAAGTTAAGATGAATGGGTAGGCAAATTTAAAAGCGATACGAAATTTACGTAAAAGCCGTTCTTTTACTATAAATGAAGCCCTTGATGATCCCTTCGCAAAGCGGTAGTATCTTGGACATACTGACTGACAGAGAAATGCAATACTTTTACTATTTCCAGTAGATTTAAATTGACATTCAACAAATGATATCATGTATGTTACTTTGAAATATATGCTTGAAGTTTGAAGTTATAGCTGCAGGTATAATCCCGCTCTTCAGCTATAAATTGCCTCCGGAAAGACCCCGCGAGTTTTCAAAATTAATTGCAAAGCTTTGGTCTCGACACACCCCTAGATTGGTTTGAAAAATTATCAGTCGTCATATTAGTAACGCCTGTGGATTAATTTTGACTGGTTGGGAGTGGTAGTACAAATTGTTGTAAATTTTAAATTACTTTTACCCTCTTATTCATAAAAATTTACAAACGCTTTATAAGTTTGTTTTAGTTAAAGTATGTTTTGTCACTTTCTTTCATTACAACATTTCCTTATGAACGACAGAGACATACTTTAACTAAAGCGTTTGTATTAGTATCTAATATCTTGGCACCGAATTGATATAGTAATGATCTTGGTCCAAATATAGCATGTGTCAAAATCATGGAAGGATAAAGAAACTTCACAAAGAATTTACACGTAATACTGTAAAGTACTGAGACATAAAAAGCAAGACAGTGTTCGATGCCTTTTAAGCGCCTCCGTGGCTCAATGTAAACAACATTGGGTTTACGATTCGGAGGTCGCAGGTTCGATCCCCAGCGGGGTACATGTTTTAAGTACTCGGTTTGGTTAGTGGTAGGGCATTATAAAATATCCGCCTGGCTAGCTACCACCATCTTATCTAAATCTGCCGCCAAACAGCAATGTTAATAGCATTGTTGTGTTCCGGTTGTCAGTGATAAGATAGCCAGTCCCCCAAATAAGATGGGTTTCCGGGTCAGTACGCTACCGACTGCGGCCTCATCTTCACTTAATATCGTGTGATTAATGTCATTAACGCCTGGCAACATTTAAAGATTACGGGAGAATTTATTAAAATATGTATACTTAATTTAATTTTCTTCTATTTCAGGTAAGCTACTTCCTGAATTTGCCGTGACTTCATTTAATTTGGGTTGTAAGTAGATAACATTAAGGCTAATTATATTATTACTTGTCACAACACATTAAGAACTCTTACGAACACGAGACTCTACAGCTATGTGAACCGCCAATAGTCAAATGCACACGTACAGGGTAGTGGCGTGCCCTCCATACAGGTAGAAAAGTATTGCCTACCCTAGCAAATTGTAAGCTTTCCTCGCAATGCATTGTCAAGACAGCCGATTCACACTGATATGAACAGAAAATATTCTAAATAGTTGCGAAGATAGCTAAATAAATGTTATTTTGTAGTTGTATTTTTTCTGACTTAATAGCAAATTTTATTACTCTGCCTACGCTGTGACAAAATGCTGCGCACGCCACTATACAGGGGGTCAGTCCATCGCCTTTAAAACAAGTCTTTAGATGTTTTTAGTTGGACGATCAGGGACCAATCGCGCTATTTTACAACACCATCTTATCTAAATCTGCCGCCAAGCAGCAATGTTAATAGCATTGTTATGTTCCGGTTGTCAGAGATAAGATACCAGCCAGTCCCCAAAACGTGTTGGGGTTTCCGGGTCAGTACGCTTCCACTTTCGACCTCGTCTTCAGTAAACATCAGGTGTGATTGAGGTCAAGTACCAACCCGTCGTGCATAAAAAAAATAATTAAATAAGTTTATCCGTTATATAATTTCCATAGTAACGAGCTAGACCAATGATTAATGTAAGTGTCTTGAAATATTTATATTCTTTTATAATAGGCAATTGTTTGTGTTAGGTACATTCCGTTTTGATACCTACAAAAACACATTTTAACGCCTAAACGCAGTCAATTAGAATCATCCGTATCGGTCACAGTAGCGGAACTCCTTGCGAAACTCCGCCAAAGGGTCAGCTATAAAGAAGATTAAAACTATGGCGGACGGCCATTATCAACGGCCACTGAATCCAGGGGCGCAATATATCAGGGGCAATTGCCCCCCGAAAAGCCATCACCCCCACACATGACCTGAAAGTTCAGCACTTCATTATAGAACCATCGCTAACCCAATTTTGCCGGCAAAAGTAATGGCAATAATTTTTGCTGAGTGCAGGGGTGTATTAGGGCTAGGCCACATGGGGGCGCCGCTGCGGTTTGTGCATAAGCCTTTTTACAGTACCTTGAGTTGTTATAAGGTTTTTATTCCTGTAATTTAAATGTAGTCATTCTCATCGATCCATTCCCAAACCACACACACACAAAATACGACATTACGAAATTCACACATGCGACGATTATTTGACATTGATTGAATTCCTCAAAGGCCGGCAAAGCATCTGTGACCCTTTTGGTGTTGCGGGTGTCCATGGGCGGCGGTGATTGCTTTCCATCAGGTGACCCGCATGCTCGTTTGCCGCCCTTTCATATAAAAAAAAAAAGAATTATTAGATCAATTTTTTATTTGTAATATTACTTATTGACTAATTTATTTATTATTACTTAGTTTGACTCACTATTTACTTTTACCTCTAGATTGTATAATGATTATTATTTAATAGTGACTTTCCACCTAATTGGTGTAGTGGATACGATGGATAGTGACCCTGTCAGCAAAACCAACGGTTGCGGGTTCGAATCCCGCGAGGGGTAATTGTTTGTATGATAAATACGAACATTTATTCCCGAGTCATGGATGTTTATATAAATATTTATGTATTTTTATCCGTTATCTAGTATCCATAGTACAAGCTTTGCTTAGTTTGGGACTAGATGATTGGTGTAAGTGTCCGAAATAATAATAATAATAAATATCCTTAGACATACACACAGCGCCATCTAGTTCCACAGTAAGCAACTATATGCTTGTGTTGTGGGTACCAAAGTGAAGTCGCCCTCCATCGACGATGCCGTCGTTGTGAACTCCGTAAATGTCAACAATGGTGCACCGCCGCGCTATGACATCGTGTGGCCTAGCCCTTAGTAGTTGGCTTCCACCCGAATGGTGCAATACGTGAGAAATGTTTCAATTTTATAGAGTATTTTTTTTAAGACTAATTTAATAAGATTTTATTCAGTACATGTAATTATTCTTATACTAAATTAAAATTTTCGGACATCCCTTTTTTTTATGGTCATGTGCGTTTTATTTTTTTTTATATTTTTTATGTATAGGACATTAGTCAAGCTACCTCCCATAGCAGTTTGATTCACTATTTCTTGAACACCCTGTATAGGATATTATGAGCATACAGCGTCGTACTCCGGCCCTGTCCCCTTCAAAACCCATTCCGAATTCGAAATCTAGATTTAATCAAATGGGCGGCCCCTGATTGCGACGAAAAGCTTGTTATTAAAACAAACCTAACCCCATTTCGTGAATAATATTTATTACAAATACATAAAGTTGAAATTTGTGTGATTTTTTTCGGAAAGGCACTCCGGAGTAACCCCTTTTGGTCTAATAAGAGGATGAAAGGTTTTTGAATGACTGTTGTCTCTTTTTTACGCAGAATGCTTCGGGTGCTGTTTGATATGATAATTCGGTTAATAGGATGAGATGGGTCGATGTGTGATCGTGGACGTGCATTTTTGGTATTCATTTTCTATTCTTTATTTACAGGGGCCAAGTTTAGTTGATTAAATACTTACAAATGGGGTTCACTATTTGAAAGAGCCTACACATAATTATTCTTTTGGTAAACTATAAATTGAAAAATTTCCAATTATGCATGGAATTAGGGTTAGAATCTCACATACATACACAAACATATAAATATATGCTTCTTTGCATCGAGGATTAAAAACAAGTTCTATCATATACTTATACTGAAAAGTGACCGTTAAATGTCTACACACAACGCCAATGACCACTACGCAAATGGCCGCACCCAAAAAACCACTACGCAAATGTCCACAACTAAAATCACAACTACGCAAATGTCCGCAACCAAAATGCGCAAACATTCACAACCCAAAATGACTGCCACTTATTACTTTTACTAAAGCATAGCTACTCTTATATCACAATATTAATATAGATTAAAAACGATTATTATCATAAAATTGTAGTCTATTCTATACCTTCCTGCTCACTAATTCAAAATCTCGTAATCCCGCAATAATCTAGAGTTACATCGCATCCAATGATCGTTTCAAACGCAATAAAAGCCAACTCCATTATTTCTGCTGCGCCATCAGCAATGGACGATGAGCAACAGAGGCCTTCGGAAATATTAAATCCTTAAATGATAACTTACAACCATCATAAGATTAAAATAGAATTTATGGAAGTAACCAGTAATACAATTGTATTTACTGTGTCTTTCCTACTGGTTCCAAAACTAAGCCGCCGTCCCTTTTATGCGATATATACTAGCCGCAATTTAATTTATTTATTTATTTATTTACTTTAGGTACATTAACAGTAGTACATATATTATAATTCGATGTGACATGGTTTGTGGTACAGTTCTTATATGTCTACCAATTACAAATGTACTAGCATTAATGATAGAAGACAACGTTTGATTTAGAAGATAAGTGAATAATGATGAATAATCAGTCAACATTATTTATTTATACTGGGAGAGCGAAGTGTGTAAGTATAATTATTTTTGAAAACTTTATGTGAACAGTGAAAAATATCATTATCGTTATTGTGTTTAACATTGTATTCGTTATGAGTTATAATTTAAAGAGAGAGCCAGGGAATCGACGCCAATGTAGTAGTTAGTCTTTAATGAGGAGACTGGTGCTTCTCTATTTCAGGTTACCAAGACCCCACTTCGGTTACGACCCGTTGCAATTATCGGCTGTAGCCGGGATCAATCTGGAAGATAAAGTACTATACAAGAAGGGAAGGTGCCTTAAATAATAAACATAATAAATTTTACAAAATCGTTTCTACTGTATTGAATTGGGAAGATCTTACTAGGCTGTGTTGTGCTGTGGCGTTCTGCCTATACGCATTGTCTTGAGAAAACTTCGTTAGGACGCTGTAGATTGCGCTCTCTGATTGGTCGGCTTGGTAATGACACCGTTTACTCTGCCCCCACATTCCCGTGTACGCGTACGGTTTGAAATAGATTTTTTACTCATTTCTAATATGGACAGGCAAGGTATTAAGGTGGTAAGGTACGCGTTTTTTAAGCGTCCAATCACCGTAATAGTTATATACTCTGGGGACTTCAAATTTACCTACTGCCATGGATCTGGCTACAAGTTTATGGGCTCACCCATAAACTTGGAGACAGATCCATAACAAACCATCCAACCAACTAAACAAATACAAGAAATGTCATAGCAGTCGGGCGTGATACTCATTACTCATAATGAGTAACGCGCCCGACTGCTATGACTGTTTACAAGAAGTAAATATCTATGTTTTTTATGCGCACTGGAAGAATTTTACAAATTCTAAATAGTTTTCCATAATCACCTTTACAACTGCATGCTCACATTCAATACACAAATGGACACACGCAATTACAAATGCACGCTCGCAATACACAAATGCACACACGCTATAGGCAAATGCACAAACATGCAAAACACAAATTCACATACACGCAATACACAAACGTACGCACGGAATCTCAAAATTGCACACACGCATTCACAAATCCACACACGCAATACACAAATGCACTCATACTATGCACAATAATTATTTCCATTGTCTTTTTCTTACTTTTTTATCAATACTAACTTTTCTTTTTTGTTTTCGTAATCCATGGGGTGGAGACCTGGTTACCTGAGACACAGGTTTCCCTAGTTCAGGCACCAGTCTCCACATGGAATTATAGTCCCTAGCTATACTTAACTCTAATATACAATAATGCTATTATGTGGAGAAAAATAAATAACTGATTGAAAATGATTGATTGAACTCTTTTTAGTCTTCTTATTTACGGTTAATTTCAAAAATGTTACTGTATTTGTATACACCAAGTTGACTCACCGTTTATTCGTAGACTGTGTAATGCTGAACATGCAAATAATAATACAAGAAAATATTATCCCTTGGTCCCTATTACGAAGCGTTTTACTTCGCGCGGATAAATTACACAGTTATGAATAAATTTCGCATAAAACTCCTGCACCTTTACATGTAGAAAGAGATGAATATATAGAGTCGATTGGTGTTGGGGAGCGAGAGGTGATAGGGTATGTCGTAATCCGAAAATTTCATTAAGAAGTCTGGGTGATTCGAGAAGGTCTGATATTTGGAATATTCGTGCGCTATTTGAAGCCCAGTGTGTTCCATTTCCGTGGTATAATTTTATGCATTGCAGACTGCTTTATGTTACTATTATATTATGTGGTTATAATAAAATTTCAAAGGATTCAATTAATTACAATAATAATAAATTGTATTACACAGAAAAGTGGCCTTAACTTTGCTACACTATTTTCTTAAAAACATATTTTCTATTACAATCTGTTAAGCCAAATATGACGCATGTTTTTCATAGAACTAGATTGCGTGAAAAACGCCTTGAATTATAATCTTGGAAACTAAATACCAAGTTACTAAAATATATATTTACTTGAGGCAATGTCAAATCACATAATGACACCATAGATTTCCTATTGGATACTATGGTAGCTGGAACGAACCGCTGGGCGACACCCCTCGCTCTTTAGCGAGGGACGGTGCATCGGACACAATAAAAATTTAAATTTCATAGACTAGCTAATAATAAATGAAGATCTAATTGTTTCACAGTACTAATAATTCCTTTTTTGAAAAATGTTGTTGATTTAATCTAATATGCGTACGAAAAACTTCATCATTAACAGATTTCATCAATTTCAAATACTTAGGTAAATTCTAGTAAAAAAAAGTAAGTGACCACTTCTTACAATGTCCACTGCTTACAATGACCACTGCTTACAATGACCATCGCTTACAATAAACACGGCATACAATCACCACTGCTTATAATGACCACCTCTTATAATTACCGCTTCTACAATTTCAATTTCTGAGAATAACCACTTCTTACAGTGACCACTTCTACAATGACCACTTCTTACAATGACCCTTCTTGCCATAACCTCTTCTTGTAATTACCACTTCTTATAATGACCACTGCTTATAATGACGACCTTTTGCAATGACCACCTCTTACAATGATGATCTCTTATAATGACCATCTCTTACAATGTCCATTTCTTACAATGACCATGTCTTACAATGTCCATCTCTTACAATGACCAACTCTTACAATGGTCATTTCTTACAATGACCATCTCTTACAATAGTGACCACTTACTTATTCAAGTAAAATAAAGTTTTATAAGTATTGTAGTTAAATAAATTGGACATATGCCTTCTCGAAGTGATCATTTTTAAAAGGACCCATTTTTTCAGAACTAGCTGATACCGGGCAGACATCGAATTTCCAATACGCGTGGGTACCTTAACTTGTACTTCAAAACGACTTTCCTTCTGATGTATTAAAACAAAGGTTTTATACCCGCCGTCATTATACATTCATGGACGACTGCCTTCCAAGGATTCTGTCGTTTCTACACTTTTCATGGATAATTTGGAAAAGTGTTCGCTTTAAGGAACCACCGCAGCATGATAATATAATGAACCACGCTGTAAATGCTTCGTAAAAGTCGACGGTGAATCGTTAGAGATACATTTTAGCCGACTTCAAAAGAGGACACTAATATTCCGTCTCTGAGACGATCTTGAGCTTTAAAGAAATACTAGAGTATTTTATGAAACAGAATATTTTATCTAAATCCGGGTTATGGAATTTCGTTGAAATTTTTCACATATTATTTTTACTTAACGTATACCGGGTGTATTACGATCGTCTTGTTAAAAATCTGGCATGCCAAGGCTCAGTGATATAGAAGATATTGTGCTAGACACTTTTTGATCAAGAATAAAAAATACATAAAAAAATCAATCATATCGATTTATTTTGTAGTACCTATTTTAGCCGCGCGATAACGACGCCCTGGGTATCTATAGCAGATATGAAGCAATCACAAATCAAATTCAATTGTGAAATTGGCTTACGACAATTCTTCTTTGTATTTGATTTGTGATTGTTTCTTATCAGAGTAATTAACATTTTCGCGGACACTGAACGCCTATGGACGTTATAATAATAAAAAATCTAATGTTAAGTGAAGATGAAGCCGAAGGTGAAAGCGTGCTGATTGGAAACTCAATCTCATTTGGGGAACTGGCTATCTTATCTCTAACAACCGGAAACATTGCTGTTTGGCGGCAGATTTAGTTACGATTGTGGTAGCTAGACAGACGGACATTTAAAATGCCCTACCGCCAACCAAAATCGAAGTATGATGGAAATCGCCCGTTCCGAATATCACTTGCTTTCTCTGGGTTTTCTAAATTTTCAATTTATTTATATAGTTTATTGTTTTATAAAAAATCTTTTTTAATTTGTGTAACTATCGAAATAATCTCTTCATTACTCATACTCGCAAGTAGGTCTGAAGTTGCCTAAGGAGCGGGTTGAAAGTAATACTTTTCAGCCCTAGGGAGAAACGTTTTCAACTGACAGCTGACAAATTAAAAAAAATGGCTAGTTCTATTTTCAATTTTTATTGAACCATGTTCCAACTTTCTCTACAGCGCGATGTATAATTGAAATAACATAAAACTAAATATTGACGACCGATTGGTGTAGTGGATAGTGACCCTATCAGCGAAACCAACGGTTGCGGGTTCGAATCCCGCGACGGGTAAATGTGTGTATGATGAATACGAACATTTATTCCAGAGTCTTGGATGTTTATATAAATATTTATGTATGTTTATCCGTTATCTAGTATCCATAGCACAAGCTTTGCTTAGTTTGGGACTAGATGATTGGTGTAAGTGTCCGAAATATTTATTATTTATTATTATTATTATTATTTATTAAATTAAAGAATTAATTTTTTAATGACTTTATTATAATTTCGTTTCAACTATTTGTTTAAAATAACATAAATTTGGGCAAAATATTTACCATTTTTTCAATGATGAAAATGAAAAACAATGGATGACCGGCACAGAAAAAAAAAACAAAACAAAATAGGCGGGAAAGCGGCAATCCGATCTTAATTTGTTTTTTCGAGTTATAGAGTTTTGTGTATACTTCCGTATAGGAGAGATTTGTATTAAATCATGTTTATTTTTACTAGTATTTACATCGGGTTTAAGACTTATATAGTCCCTCAAACTATTGGCACCTATTACTTTCATCCCTAGGATAACAATGTACAATTAAAGATTTTTACGGAAATCATAATAATTATATCCAATTAGCAACACTGTGAGTAATCCGTTATTATAAATAACGTTATTAATAACTTTATCCGTGCCACTAACTCAACTGTAATACAACGACCTTGTAAAATATACATGGCGTGACAGAATGTGATAAAACTTTAATAAAAAAATACACCCACTAACAAGATTTAACAAAGTAGAGTTATATACAAATTTATGGCCATTTTGTATTCCACACAAACTCTAAACAAATAAAAATGATTTGTGTACTCCCTAGTTTAAACTTTAAAAAGAACTTTGCCCATTTTTCCCAAGTGTTACTTTACAAAGGAGTTTAAATGTCCCATCAGAACAATCCTTCCTCAGTCTGTAGGATTATGTTACACAGAGAACTGTTTGTTTATATTAATATGCTAGATGTGAATATTCTTAACCCTTATCTACCCTGGGTTTATTATTATCCGACACCAAAAACTCATAAAAAGCTTATAAAATACCCGACTACACCTACTTAGAAAAAAATCAACGACGAGACGAAATAACTGATAAATATTTATTGATATAAATAAATAACACCACAAAGTTAATTTAACAAGTAATTGATAGTGAAGTAGAAACTGTGACGAAAAGGTAGGGCACGGCAGATTTATATGTATTTAAATTATTAAATAAGTATTTTAATATGGTATATATACCGGATGAGTTTTTTACCCTGAGGAAAAAATAGGGAATATTAGATATTGAAATAGATGGTATTGTCATAGGTAGTTTAATGTTTTTTTTTCAAACCATCATCGAATAAAGCTTATCTCAATTATTCCACATAATTACATCACTAAATTAAAAACTTGGAGAAAATGTGAGCTCCAAATAAATTACGCATGATACAAAAATTCACCCGGTATATATCATTATTATAATATTTATGCATATTTATCTATAATTATTTCTTTAGTCAGTACTTAGTGTCATGCACCCTACCTGTTTTTTGATCTACAAATTTCCCATAGGTATGTGCTGCATGGAAGAGATCGCTATTATTGATAAGACCTAGGCGGTCTTATCAATAATTGTGTTCTATTGTTATCATAATAAATTATTGTAAATTATTTTGTGCAATAAAGAGTATTTTTATTGTACTGTATTGTATTTGCTGATGCTCTGGGAATCTATGAGGAAGGTGGCTGATATGTATAAAAACGTAATTAAGAAGTAGAGGTTGCTCTATCTAAATAATACTCGTGTCATGTTATTGCTATTCCTAATAATTGTAAGCTATGAAAAACAGCCGGATCTCCCCGCCTATAATCCTCTTAATCCACGGCCGCCTCAGGCTTGGACGTGCGCGAGCGATGTGCGGTGTTAGTACGAGCGGGACAATGGACGGGGCGTTTTCCTTTATGGAAATAGTAACTAAAAATAGTGCTTACTTACAAAATGTCCAAAATACAAATATCGTTTATTTTCTCTCTCTATAAACCGCATATAGATATTACGGTTAAATTATAGAATTTATCACAACGGCGGCTTTAATCCAGTAAGTCTTATTTCTTCCATGCGACTAGCCAGTAGTTGCATGGAAGAAATCACTTACTGGATTAAAGCCGCCGTTGTGTTAATTAACTCAATTCTATAATTTAACCATAATATCTATATGCTGTTTATGAAGACGTGATACTAATGCTCAAGGCTTTTGCTTATAGAGACTTCAATTTACGAGTCACGTATTAAGGGCGAGCCATAATAGCTAGTTTCAATACGAACAGTACCTAATTGACCACATGTTTAAAATATTTTCTGTATGTATTAAAAATTTCATTTTATCGTTGTTTCGACATTTTAACATTTTGTCTGAAAACTCAAAAGTGACGATACAGTCCCACCAATAGCTTGTAAATTTAAACTTATTTCATTTACCCAATCTAGACACTAGTAACTTTAATTTTAATCACTACAATACATAAATTTAGCCTTAAATAGAAAAAAAAACAATAAGTTAACACAAACATAATATACATATATAACTACCTACATCATCACATCAGCCACAGGATGTCGACTGCTGAACATAGGTCTCCTACATAGATTACCAGAGCGACTGGCTGGATGCTGCCTTCATCCAGCGACTTCCCACGACCTTCATCAGGTCGTCCGTCCATCTTGTGAGTGGACGTCCTACGCTGCGTTTGCCGGTGTACATAAATACATAATATACGTAAATGCACGATTTAGTTCCGCTTAGCTACCCGCTGGCACAGTCACCCCACAGTTCCGTTATCTGACCACGTACGAGGCATGTATTCGACACGCGTGGAGAGCTAACAAGCTGCAATTCTATTACCGAATTAGTGGATGTCTTCCCTCTGTGTGATGTTTCATATTTTCACTGGCTGCAACGAACGGGTTACGTTAGCCACAGAGTAGAGAAGCTGTCACGTATAGCCTCTGTACTCTGTGAAAAGGTGTAGAGAGGAAAATGAGGAGAGTTATAATGTTACAATTTACCTTTGAAAAAACAATTCATATCCTTTCCTAAATAATGATGTTTTTTATAATTTACATTTTTTTGTTATTCATGACGTTATTCACAGATTAGTCTAATAAAATAATAGTAAACGTATGGCGCCGGAAAAGTTATTTCAATAAATCAATCCAATGGTAGTACATAATTAAATATCCTGTAATTATTCTGAACCTAGTAACGTTTCATATTCAAAAAATATTCACACACACACACAGTTTTATTTTGACATATTTAATAAATGTCAGAGCACACACATTAGTCCTCTGATTGGCATGGTCCGTTTCTATTAGCATCATCATCATAAGCCTATCCTAGACCATTGCTGAATATAGTAAGCCTCTTCTAGAACCTGACTGAACCCGATTCTCGATCATTTCTAGTTACTACCAGCAGCATTTCGCAAAGTGTCCCACCATCTAGCAAGTAGGCATCCCATGGTACTTTTGTCAAGACGTGGCCATTTGTTTATCCCGGGGGAGCTACTCATTTTATAGGTATAAAAAATATCCTATATCTCAATCCAAGGTATATTCTATCTATATACCAAATTTCATCCAAATCCGTTGATTCGTTTCGCCATGATTGAGCAACAAACAAACATCCAAACTTTCACATTTTTTTTTTTAATATAATAAATAATAAATAAATATTTCGGACACTTACACCAATCATCTAGTCCCAAACTAAGACAAAGCTTGTGCTATGGATACTAGATAACGGATAAACATACATAAATATTTATATAAACATCCAAGACTCGGGAATAAATGTTCGTATTCATCATACAAACATTTACCCGTCGCGGGATTCGAACCCGCAACCGTTGGTTTCGCTGATAGGGTCACTATCCACTACACCAATCGGTCGTCGTTTATAATATTAGTTCGACTATTTACAAAAATTGCCTACTCAAAAGCAACCTAAGAAACGTATTACATAGAAATTATTGACTGAATGAATAATTGACTTTAACATTTCACTAGGTAGATGTATGACTGCAATTCTTTATGGTTTCGGTTTATATTAGCCAAATAAATTTCTGATTTAAGTGTATTATAAGAGATTAGTGTATAGATACTTGGTAGACGATAGTGACTCGTATCCTCTATCTCCGGAGTGCATCATTCAGATGAGATCTGGTGATAAATCCTGTGAAACAAAAAAACAATCTCCAAAATCTGGCTAATAATTGACGAAAATATTGCTGATCAAACATAACAAAATATATTCAGACGAACATAGAACCTCCTCCTTTTTAGAGTCGGTTAAAAATGCAGTACAGCTAGATGAGTACAATCCAACGTATCAAAGCGAAACCGGAAAATTGACAGGCTTTGGGTTAAAAATATACGAAACTCAAAACGTAATTCGGGTACACCAATTTTTGCATTCAAACGTACTACCTGATGATTCGTTACAGAGAGTTCCATGTGAAGAAAATGAAGAAATTTATTGCTTGGTCCTGGATCTGGCTTTGTAATGAATTCACCTGGCGGTTCATGATAGTCCACATATAAATGACGCACATTTTTGCCATAAAGAACCTCGTAACAGGGTGTGTAATGTTTGATATAATAACAAAAAGTCTAATTATCAGATTGTATAATTTCATTTGATATAATTTTGCTTAGTACAATGTTCAAATTATATAATGTTCTGTTTATATAATTTCATAAGATATAATTTCACTTGATATAATACTCGTTTAACATTAATACTTACTTTCTATAATGTTTATTTGATATAATTTCATTTGATATAATGAACAATAGGTCTGTGTAGTCATAAAAAAAAAACTACTGACATTTCGGATGTCATATGAATTTATGACTTTTTCCATACGATGTCGTATAGACCCAAAGTCAATCCTATGCTAGCCGACGACAGTGCCTGTTAAACTTACATATTTCTGTGACCATTATATTCTAAATAAGATTACATTAAAATCTTTCAAATAATTTCACTATGTCGGTTGAAGAAATAAGCTTTTCACTTTTGAAGTTGGCAACATAGACGAACGCGGCAATATCTACACTTCTTTTCACTTTTATGGTTGGTGGAAGACCCATCATACATTGGCTTTACGGGTTTGTTCATATACAACGGTAACCGCTTTGCATGATGTTAACTGTTTAACATCCTTTCATTTTATCCCTCATGCAGAAATCATATTATTATAGATGAAAAAACAATATCCTAAAATTTTCTATGTATACCAGGGCTCTTTCGAGTGTTTGCAAAATTTTCGATTGACCCCCTTCTTCCCTGCACTATGTACACTTCAGACACCCCGAGTACAGTTAGCAACAAAAGTCATTTGATATTGTGTACAATATAAGGTATCACAGCTTATCCCATCCTCGTGTGAGATATAATTTACTTAGTTTATGTAAGAACAGAGGATATTTTTTTAGAACTGCTTACTTTCTCTTGTTTGTTGGTGTACACATCAATTACGTAGATATTTACCGTTAAATAATAAATAAAAGGTAGGTATTTATTCACCACAAAGTTATTAATTGATAATAAATTAGATCAAACTGTGATGAAAAGGTAGGGACTCAGCAGATTTGCTGATTTTCAGTTCCCCCAAGTAGAGTAGCTACAGCCACCGAGGAATTAATTACTATTACTCTATCAATAAATTTAAACATTAACAAAATTAAACAAAAAAAAATTATATCTTTATCTTTATCATGGACACTTATTTCCTGTCACATCATGTTGTACAACTCCTGTCCTTTACAGTTAAAACATATTATTCTTATTTTCATGACAAAGAAATAAACAATATCTAACATAATCTATACTGTTCTCAGAAGTGAGCTATACATTTTAAATAGTTTTAATAGCATTTTACCTTTTTAAAGCAGTCGTGGTATAGTTTAATTCGAAGAAAGCAACATTTGACGCAGTCTGCCTTTAGATGAGTGACCACTAGTAACATTCTCCTACAAGTATTTTCGTGCGATGAAGAGCACGTTAAATAATCGGTCCCATGAGCTCAGAGAAGTCAATGGCCTACGGGAACAGCTTGAAGTCATTGACTATCAGGTGGCCACTATATAATGTGACACAAATTCACCAATATCGCTCTTATGCCCCAGGAATAAGGCTGTTAAAGTTGTTTTTCAGTTTTATTCTGTTTGTGTGATGATATCAAATTATTGTCACAGTGTTTATGAATAATTATACAAGCCTATCACAGGATACCAGATGGTTGATACAAATTCATTTTTGTTTTATAAATGAAAACATTAATAACTCCTGACCGTATTCATTGTACAAATATATTGGCCCAGCGGGATTCGACATGGATATAGACATATCAATCAGGGTCTCTACACCAATCAGCTCGGCAAGTCAGCTCGTCGTATCTAGTAAGCTTCACAGTTTCGATATGACTTTCTCCCCTAACAGTACAATCATAAGTGTTTTCTTTGTGGATAGCGCGTAGTCAACAGCGCCCTTTAACGTGTTTATCCTTTTTGGCCGAGCCTCCCCTCGGATCGAATACATAGGCGAATATTTTGACGTGACTCCGTCTCTATTTATTTTTATTGTTTTTTATATTTCATTTTTACGACGGTTGTGTGCCACATTGCCAAGGATGCCAATCAGTTCGTTTTCATTTAGAACTCTGTTATATTTCCTGATTTAGATTACTAGGATGCCGTTCATAAATTAACTAACTATATGTCCCTGACCTACTTTTATTTGAAACTAGATTTTCGTTCGCGACTTCGCCTGCATGGAATAGCTTTATCGCGGAAATTTGTTTATCCTGTGGGAACTACTCACTTTATCGGGATTAAAAATATCCATGTTTTAATCCAGGATAATGTTCTATCTATCTACCAAATATGTAAAGCAAATAGCTAACTATCTAATTATATATATATATATAAAACGGAAACTATGTGCCAAAGGCTATTATACAATTTCCGACTAACTGGATGATAAGAATGCGTGGACATGAACCGCTCGCCATTATCCAGTATATTTTATTCTTATTTTTCTTTGTCGAATCATAAATTTTACAATTAGGTATTCCAAATTGTATTTGTATTGACTTATTTAAAAAGAGCAACCCTGGAGTTTCTTGCTCGTTCTTCGCTGGGGAGACTGCCTAGTGAATGAGCGATAACTGTATGTCATGACGATTTCGAATGTTATTCTTATAACTTACGATATAAAAACATTTTTGATTTTGATTTTGATTTTGATATTGCCAAAATTCATACAAATCAGTTCATCTGTTTCGCCGTGGTTGGACAACAAACAAAGAAACAAGTAAACATTTTCGCATGTATAATATTAGTTACATTATATTAAACTAGAGGAACAGTTCTTACATTGTAAATACTTCGGGGTTTTCTAAATTTTGAATTTATGTGAACTGGTATGTACATCTTGAGAATAGAAGAGGGAAAATGCTGGGACACCTTATACGACACAATGATATCATCAAAACCATAATTGAAGAAGAATAGAGGGGAAAAGGAAAAGAGGAAGACCGAGAATAAGCTACATGCAGCAGATAAAAGAGAAGTTGAACGTCGTGTCGTATCAGGAGTTCAAGAGGAAGGCGGAGAGCAGAGAGATATGGAAAAATCTCCACCGACAAGAGCATGGCTCTGAAATCAGATGGTGATGATGATGAACGTAACTACGACAAGGTGGAAAGCAGTGAGATGTGTTCATTACTCCACCGACAATAGCATAGCTCTTAAATTAAAGAAGAAGAAGGTATGTATAGTCGCTGTCACAAGTGGAGCCAAACTTCCAGATCAAGCGGTTTAGATTTTTATGAACAAATTCTAGAGATGTGTACTCTACTTAATATCAAAGTGTAATGTGAAGTCCTCCTCCTCTTTGACGGCGGTTAAAAATGAGGCAGATTAACTGCAAAGTTTTTAAAAGCACATTCATATGGTACCATTCTATTAAAACCATATGGTGATACCAGTAGCCATCTACTCCATATTTAAATTAGTTAATTTAAATTCCAAAAATATCACCACGTTTTTATCGCGTTAAGGCGCTCACGGTATCGTTCGAAAATTTTAATCCAAATGAATTTATTACAAGAAAATACAACAAATTAACCAAAATTAACGATCACTCGAAAACCATTTGCTGTGAAATGGCTCGTTGAGCTCACGAAATATTGCCCTCATCCCGGTTTTTATTAATGAATTAATTAATGAATTTTTAATAAATTAATTTATGACTTAATTAAAACGCAATTAGTAGTCATTGGTTGGAATTAATTTGCCTTTATCGGTGTTGTGTGTAATGTGGTTTTGGTGCGAGCGCTGTAATCGATCTAATAATAATGAAAACAGGGTACCTACAATAACAAAGTAACCTATTCACATAGATAACCAAGATAACCAAAAAACGTGGCGTAATTATAATAATAATATAACAAGCTACTATCGTATCGTTAAGTATCCTTAACACTTGAAGAATTACCAGAAAGTTTCTGACTTCATCTATTATTACTTCATCAGCTGAACCCGCCAAACTTGGTTGATACCCGTCTGGTGCGGAAATTACCTTCTTCACTTTGAAGAAGAGAAATATGTTATAGATAATAATAATAATAAATATCATTGCACATACACACAGCGCAATCTAGTTCCACACTAAGCAACTAGGCCTGTATTATGGATACCAGATGGTTGATAAACTACACAAATACATTTTTTTTTGTAAATAAATACATAAGTAAATGAAAAATATCCATAACTCGGGCACACATTTTTTTTTAATGAGAGGGCGGCAAACGAGCATCCGGGTCACCTGATGGAAAGCAATCACCGCCGCCCATGGACGCAACACCAAAAGGGTCACAGAAGCGTTGCCAGCCTTTGAGGAAGGTGTAGGCTCGTTTCTTGAAGGTTCCGATGTCGTACTCGTTCGGGAATACCGCTGCAGGTAGTCCGTTCCACAGGGTGGTCGTACGTCTGTATTCATCATACAAACGTATGCCCCTAGCGGGATTCGAACCCGCGACCTTTTGGTATAGCAGTCAGAATTTTTAACCACTATACACCAAACAGGTCGTCAATACAATACAATACATGTTGTCCTTGTGGTGCGACTGATAAAATCGACTGACAAAAGCGTAGTTTTCTTTAACGCCCGACGAAAAAGAGGGGTGCAGTGTTTGACAGCATTGTGTGCCCGCCCAGTCGTTGACCGATTTCAGTGCGGATTATAGTTGTTGTATAGTAAAATTATTACATTTTTTTTGAGTAGTTCGTCCATACTACAACTGAAAAATGAAAAAGGTGTGTATACTTAATGCTTATGGTATCGCGTATTTCGACAAACGCATGATTCAATAGTCCGCTTAAGGGAGCCCGCCCACGGCCGATAATTGGTGACCGAATTTTTGTAGCAGAAAAATCCTACAAAAAATCGGTCACAATATCGGTGATAAAAGGATTGTCGAAAAAATCGGCCAATTATCAGTCCTACAAAAAGTCGGTCGTGGGCGGGCACACTAAGTATTAATAAAATTTTGGAGATGAACAGTTTGATACTTGAGATACTACTGTGTATTTAAATAGTGTTGAATCTGAGTCTCGTTTTCAATCTTAAGATTGCTTTATTATAGGTAATATAGTCCAGTAAGGATACATTTTTAACTTCCTATAATTTTGTCTAAACATTACAACCCACCTGCTGCCAATATAATCGACTATGAAAGTTTAGATCAAGACATGTCGGCTATAAATCTAGGATCTGTATACGAAGCATCAGACGTTAATAAAGCCACAACCATATTTATCTCAGAACTAAATAATAAAATTAAGTCTAATACAAGAACTGTCATCACCCCCAATCGTAGAAGAATTAGAAAACCGTGGATTACGAAAGGTTTGCTGAGGTGCATAAAAAATCGAGACAAACTCCATCAAAAATTAAAAAAAGACCCTAATAATGAAATACTCAAAATCACCTACAAACGCTACAGAAATTTTTGCAATGGCCTATTGGGTAAAATAAAATTAGAATATGAGAAGAATAGAATTAATAAAGCTGCAAAAACAAATAACAAAGTGCTGTGGGACACAATTAAGGATCTAACTTACTCAAAAAAAGACACCAATCCTGCCAATGACTTAATATCTTCTTCAAACCCTATCAAATCCGTTAATGACGTAAATGAGTTCATTATCTCGGTGGGTAAAAACTTGGCTGAGAGTATAAAAAGTGTTCCTGCTACCCAAACTCCACCGGTTATCACCTCTTGTCCATTTTCCTTTTCCCTACTCCAAACTGATGAAGATGAAGTCCGTAGCTATATCTTGAACCTTAAAAAAGATAATTCTGCTGGTTGGGACAACATTTCTGCTGCCTTCCTAAAAAGATATGTTGATATTCTAATGCCTCCGATTACGCATATCTTCAACCTAATGTTTACTCACGGTGTTTTTCCAACGGAATTAAAATATGCGGAGGTAATTCCTATACACAAGAGTGGTGACAGAGACTGCGTCAACAACTATAGACCTATTTCCCTGCTTCCAACTTTGTCGAAAATTGCAGAAAAGCTCTTGAAGAAGCGCTTAGTTAAATATCTGGAGGAAAAAAATTTAATATCCGCATCGCAGTTTGGCTTTAGAGCAACTATCTCTACTAATGGCGCTGTTCATGAGCTAACTGATTATATAGCTTCTAAACTAGATGGAGGTAGGAAGGTGGTTGCAATATTTCTAGACCTAGCCAAGGCATTTGACACGGTCTCTGTCCCACTTTTACTAAACAAAATTGAGAATCTTGGAATTCGGGGAACGCAGCTTAAATTATTCAAAGACTACCTCTCAAATAGGAGGCAGAGGGTGAGGATTGGTACTACTGCGAGTCATGACTTGCCTATAACATACGGTGTTCCACAAGGCAGCGCACTAGGCCCTACCCTCTTTCTTGCCTTTATTAATGACCTATGCAATCTAAAACTCCATCACGGCAAAATAGTCACGTTTGCGGATGACACTGCATTGGTTTTTGACGGTGGCTCCCGGCAAGAGGTCTTTGATTTGGCACAGATGGGCTTTGTTTCGGTTTCTACTTGGCTCTCAAACAATTCACTGACCCTTAACGTTACTAAAGCTAAATATATTCCATTCTCAGTAAAGAATCTTCCAGATGATACTTTCGACTCACTTACGATCACAGCCCACTCTTGCTCACTCAGCGGGAGCTTGCTCATGCAGTAACCTGGCTCGTGTCTCCAGTATTAAATATTTGGGTGTTGTATTAGACAGTTCACTTAATTTTGGTAAACATATTGATCTTCTCTCATCTAGAATACGAAAGCTGATTGCCATCTTTAAAAACTTACGTAAAATTGCGGATAAAAAGATACTGAGAATGGTCTACCTTGCCCTCTGCCAGTCAATCATAGGTTATTGTATAACAGTATGGGGCGGTACTGGCAAGAGCAGACTATTGAAAATTGAAAGGGCTCAAAGAGCTGTTCTAAAAGTCAGTCTCTCTCTACCATTCCGTTACCCCTCCAAGGATCTTTATCCGCTTCTTGATGTTCTATCTGTTTGGAAATTATTTGTCCTTCAGACTATTTTAAGACAGCATTCACAACTAAAATATGACCCCAACACTAATGCAAACAAGCGACTCAAACATGGAGTATGTCCCGATACACAATTTTTAAAAGCATTTACCAATAAATTCTTTATTTTCCTGGGAGCTTTCCTTTATAATAAGATGAACAAAGTCATAAAAATCTACCATTTGTCAAAATTTTCGTGTAAAAAAACCGTTACTTCCTGGCTTAAATCTCTAAGCTTCGATGATACTGAAGCACTCCTTCATATAATATCCTAATCTAATATCTGTATATCTTTTTATAATAATATTTTAAATATATATATAACAATATAATAATATTATACCGGTATATCTTTATATAATGACATTTTTATAGCTTAATCTACATAGATAATGTTTACTTTTACTATTATATATCTATTCTTACCTTTTGTAATAAATATATCTACACTCATCCATACACACATTCACACACACGCACACACACACACGCACACACACACACTCACTCACTCACTCACTCACACACACACACACACACACACACACACACACACACACACACACACACACACACACACACACACACACACAAACGTGGTCATGTCTGCATACCACACCAATCCTTTCGCACTACCTAACTCACACTTTTGTTTAATCTTATAAGTTAAAAAAAAAAAAATAATTCTTACCTTTTATTCCAATGGTCCGGTGTTGGAGAGGCTGGTAATCTGCCATACAGGCTGTCCTAGTGCAGATACCAGTCTCTCACATAAATTTAATTTATTTAATTGTTTTAAGAAATATTATATACTATACTTGTATCCAATTTGTGTGAGAGAACAAATAAAGATTTATTTATTATTATTATTATTATTTATTATTATTATTTAAAGGCCGTGATTTTTTGCACATGGATAGAGTACCTGTCAGTGATATAATAAAAATGTTTTCTAAGAAATCGGTAGCTCGCTTTGTCTAAAGCATACTATATCCATAGTATAGGTATTTAGTAATAACACATAGACTATTAGATTATAATTACCACCGTGACCGCCTCCGTGGCTCAATGTTGATTATTGGCTCCGTGATTACTTTCCATCAGGTGACCCGCATGCTCGTTTGCCGCTCTCTCATATAAAAAAAAAAAAAAAAAAAAAAAAAATGTAAACAAAGTTGGGTTTACGATTCGGAGGTTACGGGTTCGATCCCCAGCGGAGTACATGTTTAAGTACTCGGTTTGGTTGGTGGTAGGGCATTTTAAAAGTCCGCCTGGCTAGCTACCACAATCTTATATAAATCTGCCGCCAAGCAACAATGTTAATAGCATTGTTGTGTTCCGGTTGTCAGAGATAAAATAGCCAGTCCCCCAAGTGTGTTGGGGTTTCCGGGTCAGTACGCTTCCACCTTCGACCACATCTTCACTTAACATCAGGTGTGATTGAGGTCAAGAACCAAACCGTTGTGCCTAAAAAAAAAATTTCGTAGCATCGGAGAATATACTTAGAACTCCTGTAACTATTTTTTTTTAAATCGAACAAAAACTTCTTTCTATTTACCTATGATTTTTTATTGAAAATATAAAGTAGCCATTGATTAATTTTTTAGAAAGCAAGCCATAGAATGGTTAGGAAACATTTTTATTCTTTTACTGATGGATACTCTATCGTTCTACGAAAAATCAGTAACTTTAAGATTGTACGAAGTTACATCACAAAAATTACTAAGTTATTTAGTACAGACCTAAGTTGACCTATGAAACCTATGAAAGCACAATTTTAATTCTTTCCTAAACGTCAAACCGCCTTATACTCCTCACTGATCGAAAGTAAACATCTAAGTGTGCGTTCAGCCTTAAAAAAACAAGGTACACGGTGCACCTTAACCGATGTAAAGAAAACAAGGTCCATTGACGAGTATGTTCAGCACAGTTGTTTGTGTTTGCTCAGTTAAACCGTGGTGTATACTAAAACGTATATCTAGTGAAAATTTACGAGGTATTAAAATCGGTTTTACAGCTTAATTCTCTACGTATTGGTATTTTTATGATGTTATATATTGAATTGGTAATAAAATTTTATTTACGATCACAGATCTATACGACAATCTTCGAGGTCGTTATTTTTGCTAAGGGTAATGATTCTTAATAATTTTTGAAAAAGTTTAAGCACTTGTTGTTGTATCTGTTACTTTGAACGCGTAGACTGGGTCGACCACCATCTAAGTCTGCCGCCAAAACAGCTTGTGTTCTGGTTGTCAGATTTTAACCGCCTCCGTGGCTCAATGTAAACAACATTGGGTTTATCTTATCTAAATCTGCCGCCAAGCAGCAATGTTAATAGCATTGTTGTGTTCTGGTCGTCAGAGATAAGATAGCCAGTCCCCCAAAAATGGGGTTTCCGGGTCAATGCGCTTCCACCTTTGCCCTCATCATCACATCTATGTGTTTCTAGCGCCTGTCATGCATATCACCGTAAAACACACGGGACGGAGTCCCAAAATAAATGGATCAGAGATACAAGCATGTTAATAACCATTTTAGAATGGCCTGTTATACTTATTTTTTTTATTTTTTTTTTAATAAATAAGTAAATATTTGGGACACTTACACCAATCATCTAGTCCCAAACTAAGCAAAGCTTGTGCTATGGATACTAGATAACGAATAAACATACATAAATATTTATATAAACATCCAAGACTCGGGAATAAATGTTCGTATTCATCATACAAACATTTACCCCTCGCGGGATTCGGGGAACCCGCAACCGTTGGTTTCGCTGATAGGGTGACTATCCACTACACCAATCGGTCGTCTATTTTCTATATTATCGTCTATATTCCATCGAATAAAACATCCACTATTCGCAAGTGAAAAAGAGAAAGCATAATACCTACTCATTGTCAACAACTATGACAAACAGTGAAATAAACGAACAATAAACATGCTTTAAGAGATCTTAGCATCTTCAACAATGCAATGAAGTACACAGTGGTAACTTTAATTTATTATTGCAGGTTTTATAACTAAATACATATACTATACCTAAAGCAAGCTACAGAATTGTTAGAAAACATTTTTATTTGATTACTGATGGGTACTACTATTTTCTCTATTACCTTTTAGAAAAATCAGGAACTTTAAAATTATAGGAAGTCACACCACAAAAGTTGCGTATTTTTACTGGACTATAAAGGCTTTTTTTTGTGTTTCTGTGGGAATGCAATAATTGGAGTCTGGAACGCAAACTCATGCTTGACAATCTAAATTCGGTTATCCGGCCGGTATATTACGGCGACCTAGTACAAAACCGCCACAACTTTCGAGCATTCAAGCGCTTTTGCCATACCTACTATTGGCACTTTTACCTACGGTAGCCTCCTGGCTACCGCACCATCAACGCTCACTGCGGTCTGGCGCTGTCCGTGGTGTATTAAATTAGGGAGTCGAGCTTCACTCGACTCTCTCCCCCATAGGGTTAGCCGCTTTGGCTTTTTGCGTCACATTAGGCACACTCCCATTTGCTGGGGGGGAGGTGGGACTTTCTTTCTTTCCTACTTTTCACCCTTAAATTCTTTCTTTAATTAATCTGGGGTCCAAGGTAGCAATAGAGTCACGTAGGGCACCGTCTACCTTCAGTAGGCGCCGTGCAGAGTACCACTGTTGATCCTGGCTTACAGGAGTTACAGTGGGAGGAGAGCGGAGGTGGAATCTGGAATATAAAGATGTTGGGAACTGTTACACGTGGCCAGGCGACGTATTACATTCCATGTGAAAAAATGCCATCCTCAGATCAACGCCGCTGGCGTGAACGTGCGGTCCTGCCTGCGTCTTGTTGATAATGTTAGCTCACAGGATTCACTCATTTGAATTGTAAAATAACTATACTGACCACAATGATCATACCTATATAATGTATTGCATATTAACATAATACCTTACTTAGCAAAACCTATTATGCGGTTTGCTTTTTACTTCCCTATTCCGAAAAATAGCTACCTGCGTAGCATGACATCGTTTGTCGCGCGCGACGTTGGTGTAAGAGTGGGATAGTTGTATATTTCGTCCAAGTACATGAGCAGGACAAATATTATCTCACGCGACATAAACGTTTATCACGCCCGTCGTGGTACGGAGGCCGATTGTTTTCCAAACGTTGAAATAAGATTCCATTCAATATTAGCCCTTATTCAGACAGAACTACAGAGCTGAGAGGAGAAGGAACCAACAACCTATGAATGCAGGGTTTTGCCAGAAAAAAACCCGTCGTTTCGCTACGGCTAAGGCTGAAGCTGTAACCGTTTTCCACTCTTAAGCACATTTATTCAATTTGTTATTTTATTGTACATAAATATGGAAGTAAATTCTTCTCCATCTTCTTAAACCTCATAACTGCAATTTGGCTCATACCCCAACGCACCATCAATACCTAACCCTTTAAATAATACCTAGGCTTAACTAGTTTCGAGTTCACCAACCTGGTACGCACGCTCCATTTTTAATATCTACTTTTTTTCATTCGTTAATACTCCTAAAAGGCTTTAATTTAATCTGGTTTAAAAGCTTTCACATCTAATGGTTTATTCTCTTTTGCATTTTGTAATAAATTTAGAAGTAAAAGCTTCACTTTCCTTGTGGATATGTAGTGCGATATCGTCTTCAACCTCCAACCTCCTGTAAATCAAGATCAACAGTGGTAGGCACTCTGCACGTATTAAAGATGCCGGATGCGACTTTGCAATGAAGTAGGAATTCCCTTTTCATTCATTACTTTTTTTTAAGCACTACGGGTTAGTACCTAACCTCAATCACACCTGATGTTAAGTCGAAGGTGGAAGCGTACTAACCCGGAAACCCCAACACATTTGGGGGACTGGCTATCTTATCTCTGACAACCGGAACACAACAATGCTATTAACATTGCTGCTTGGCGGCAGATTTAGATAAGATGGTGGTAGATATTTTCTAACAGTTCTGTTCAGGAAGAAACTTGTTCTTTTACATATGTTCCGTTTAAATGTACATTATGAAGTGGGATGAAAGAAATTCTACCATGTTTCATCGGTTAAAGAGACCTAGAAAAATATGGCTTATATGAAAAAAACGGTAAGCATTCCAAATGTTGTAAAATTTAAACCCCGGAGGGGGCAGGCGAGCGTCAAGTAGGCAACATCCTCTTCATTTCTTCACACCGCCGATGCGCTCGAGCCCACCGCCGATGCGCTCGAGCCTACCGGATGGGGACCCCGTTCGGGGAGGCCCTGTGAGCGAGCTGCTATCGGCGGTGACGGTTTTTCCAATGTATTTCCAAACGGTTTGACCAATTTGAAAGTGCATGGTGTCGTTTGAGTCGTCTTGATCCCTGCAGTGTCATAGGATACATTTTATGATAAAAAATTCTACATGGCGCTTGCGAAATGCAAAATATGCTGTCGGGTTTTTTGGTTATGAATGTTATAGTGTTATTTACATATTTCATGTATATATTCATTAACAATAAAATCTTTTTGTTACAGGTAAAAAACGTCAGTTTCCATCGTCTTTAGTTAGATTGTAACAGGTATTGATAAATATTTATAGTTGTTAAAATATATTGTGCCATCAATTTTTATTTAATTAAAAGTCTGTGTCTCTCATATTTCTTTTTTGACAAATAGAGCCTTCAACATTAATATTTATTTGTTTTATATAATTTCCTCACTCTCTCTCTTACTTATCTTGATAATAAATTCAAAAGTGGAATATGTCAGGGAAATTCTTTCAAAGTAAACATTTGTCTATTAACTCTAGCTATAAAGAGCTTTACAATATATGTAATCTACATAAATGAACTTTTAAAATACCCTCTAAATGAAGTGAAATTATTTCCCTCACCTTTGACCTTCACACGGTACCCCATTAGGACTGGGGCAGCGCCCCAGATACAGCCTAAAAAGGTAGTACGGTCGTCAACGCAAGTTCGATCTTTATACAACATACACTTTGTTCCTTACCATATTATCTAAATCATTGGAAATTGACAAATATATGTTCAGTAGGTACAGATTTTTGGATGGAACTCGCTTATATATTTACCTAATGAACAATTACAATTGATTAAATAAATAAATATTTCGCACTTACACACAGCGCCATCTACTTCCACACTAAGCAATTATGCTTGTATTATGGATACTAGATGGTTGATAAACTACACAAATACATTTTTTTCGTAAATAAATACATGTATAAATGAAAAACACATGTCTGTATTCATCATACAAACATAATGTCCCTAACGGGATTCGAAGCCGCGAACTTTTTGTATAGCAGGCCGAGTTTCTAACCACTACATTAAATTAGTTCTTATTTATTGCCAATAAAATTAAATATTTTACAGCAACTAGCAATGCGACCGTGTTTGGTGATCGCATTTCACAATAGCTCTCGTTTTGGAATAAAATTTAGATAATTGTCGCTTTAGAAATGGATACTACAATTGTATTCCCTTAAAAACTCCTTTCCCTTAGCAACTCTGATCACTATACCAATAAGTTGCGGGTTTGAATCCCGCTAGGGGCATACGTTTGTGTGATGAATACAGACATGTGTACCCGAGTTATGGATGTTTTCATTTATAATAAGTATTTATTTACAAAAAAAAAGTATTGTAGCATTTGAACATATTCATAAGTACATACATACATAATGTCACGCCTGTTTCCCATAGGGGTAGGCAGAGATCACAGACTTCCACTTGCTACGATCCTGACACACCTCTTCTGCTTCCTTCATTCTCATAAGGTTGTCCATACATGCTCGTCGGTTTCTTTAAGACGTCCCCGAGTTGATATCATCATCATCATATTTATACCATGTATATATTTACAAAAATCTTTAATCTTTACTTTAATTACATGAAATATACTTACTAACATTAATTATAATATTTTTCCTATAATTACTATTGTAACTGACTTAAATACATTATTTAGTGGCAGCAGCTACTCTACTGAGTGGGGACTGAAAATCAGCAGTTTTGCTGACTCCGTACCCTTTCATCTCAACTTTTTCCTAGTTCTAATATACTTTTAGTTTGTTAATTAATTTTATTTATTTTGGGATGAATACAATCTAATTTATTATTTTATTAATAAAATAAAATGTCTTTGTGTAGTTTACAAATAATACAAGTCTAGTTGCTTAGTGTGGAACTAGGTGGTGCTTCGTGTATGTCCAAGGATATTTATTTATTTATGTTATTAGAAAAAATGAATGTTTTAATCTCGGACTAACACGACACGTGAAGCCTATGCCGTACATTGTACAGGCTGCCGGCGAAATATTTCGCATGTCATGCTATGCTAAAGTATTCTATTTACCACTTACTTTACGAGAATACTATAGAATATACATAAATTAAGGGTACTAACAAGGGTACTACTAGTATGTTTGTGTCTGCTCGCTTATTTATTACGAGGCATACGCCCGCGAGTTCGTCCGCTTGGAATGACCTATTTTTAAATTTCTGGAAAAAATACCCTAGGACATAAGTCTCTCACTGTACCAAATTTTAGTCCCCACTGTAACCGATAATCTAAAGTCATACCAAGGAATACAGTTGTGTCCACGAGGTCCAACTCTTCATGTTTTATTGTTATTTTGGTGGTAAAGGGTAGTAGTACCTATATTCATGGACAAAGTCGCAGGCAACAGCTAGGATCAAATAAACGTCTATCCCGATCTATTAGCCGACCAATTAAAACTTCGGAAACGCTTCAAAAGCATCGTGTCTTGGTTCAGAACCCGACCGACATTCAGATCGCTTTATTACTTAATACTTTCAATGGGAAATTATACGCATTTCGCCGCACTCGGTCGGTTCATTAAACGGGGAACTCATTGCAATTAGCTTTGTTCAGGTTTCTTAAGAATTTTATGCTCGTGAAAAGGAGCGTGATCTCAAGTGCCGATACAACTTGAGTTGGGACGACGCGATGAGTGTTTCGTACTATGTAGTATTCAATAATGTATACGGCATTAACATAAAACGTGGTTTCGGCATGTGAAAGAATAGAACCAACCCGTCTCCTCGCTTGGGTGCCGTTAAAGGTGACTAAGGGACTTTCCACCAAAAATACCTAGATTGCCTCACTTCCTGTCACGTGTGCAATTCTGTATATTTCGTAAGGTCAATAGTGGATGTTGTCTAAACATTAAACTCTTGTTTGGAATAAATTATAGTCGTTTATTACCAAAGCCTTCCAAAGATTGCTCATACGATGACTTTGTAGTACCTACACTAGGCATTTTACCAATTAGGCATTTGTCGAGTAAACATAATTATGTTTTTAATTTACCATTTAGCGTCAAAAATTGACATTTCATTTTCTTGGGCCTTCAATTTCTACACCTATAGGTACAAGTCTACGTTAAACACTAAGGGCCGTATTAATAAATCGATCTTGAGATTAAGATCGCGTCTCAGTCTCAATACTATTGTTTTGATAATGTTTGTCATCTCAATCGGTTTATTAATACGGGCCTTCGTTTCTCAGACGGACAGACGTCGAGGTGATTCCATAACTAGTTTTATCTGCTAGTTTTGGTATTAAGGACTAAAAAACGAGAAAATGATACTAAAACCCAATTACCGTAAAAAAATAATCTTTTTTTATCCCGTGTCCCGTTTTGTTATCCCGTGGGATGTGAAACAGTTCTCTAAATACTACATAGTTCTCACGAACTCCTACCTACTCCATTCTTTATCCTTTTTTGAGTGCAAATTCATATAATAAATTAGTAATGCAATAAAAAATATTCCCACCATATTTCATTGTTACCCCCATTCACAGTCATATACAGGATGTATCTGTACGTAAGTGGCCTACAAATTTTTCAGCGGGCGCCTCGTCGACTTTGTGTCGACACTCATTTGCTAAAACATCCCCCTGTATAGGCGTCTCTTATAGACTTATATATGCGTATAGAAGTGACAGACCGTACCTAAATTTAAAATAAACAGACTTTCTATGAAAAATATAGTTGCGTACATACAAGTGAGTAGGAGGTAGGAGGTAGGTAGGTAGGTGTTTCAAGAGATAAAATGAAGTTCACACACTGGTTAATAGTTGGCTACATTTACGAATAGTTTTGGACAATTTATTTCATTATCATGATTAACCTAACACTGAGGAAAACTAATGCCAAAGTAAAAAATGCCTTATTTTTATGGTACACAGACAACACTTAAAATAGTCAGATTTTGCATTTTTCAAGCTACTGCTTGTTCAAAAGGCAATTTTACCCGGAGAAAAACTAGTAATTCGAGGGGTTGTGCTTGTATCAGTTCTTCCATAGGGTGATTTGCAAGAAGGCTGATTGGTGATCGCCGACTTTTTAGGAGCTGCTAATGATGCTACTGGCACTACGGCAGTCACTGATCAATGCTGCTATGCTGTCATAAGACAAAAAATCGTGAAAAGCTATAAAGAGTATTTGTATGCGCTTGTATTGTAAAAATTTTAGCGTTTGATCACTAAATTTGGTACCACGTAAGCGCTCTATAATTTACTTCTAGTGCGCTTACGTGGTTCCAAGAGCGATCGAACGGAAGCGATCTAAACCACAAATTATTATTGATAGAATGCAAAAAGTCCCTCAGTCGCCTTTCACGATACTTACAAACAAAAAGTTAGTCCTATTTTACTCTGCTGGGAATAACACGCCACATAATAACACCTTTATTAAAGGAAAACAGGGCGCGGTCAGCATTACAGCATTATTTATTTATTGCTAAGTAAAAAAGTACTATTTCGCGGCATTTAAGATACTGTCTCTGTCAAAGTTTAGTCGGCCACCATCAGCCAGGTCCACAAAGTTCACAATAATCTTTATAAGTTTTTAACTCGTCAAAACATTTGTAACTCTACACACAGTCGCGGTGATGAATGCACCAAGTTTGTCCATGTCAAGGCGCGAGCGGAAAAAATCGCGAGCGCTACCGTAACGGAAATAAGCGACCGAAACCCTTCGCTCTGATTGGCAGCCGCGGGGACGCTGAAAATCGAACGCGGCTTTGAAAATAGAATGTCATTCAAATTCGTGTGTCAGCTCTATTTGGTTATTTTCTTTAGTTGACAATATTTTTCTTGATACAGAAAATTACAGAGTATTTAGATAGGTATTTGTTACAAAATAAAATTAGGTATTTTTGATATTTAAATACGAATGGATCAGAAACGTAAATGTCCGAGTTTTATACTCAATTTTACATCGTCACATAATAAATCCCAAGTGACGATTCACAGTGACATAAAAACGGATCGGTAAGCTTAAAGCAATCCGAAGTCTACGTTTACGATTCAACAGGCCTTAAACACCCCAAAGCGGTGTTGCCAGGTATTATTTTTGTTGCTAAATTTGTAGATTTTATTCTGTTGCTTAGTTTTTTCTTTTATATGTGACAGAAGATACATTTAATAGAACCCATATCAAACTGAAGAGATCATCAATTATACATACACCTATGTGAGACACACGAAAGTTAAAAACAAGGATTCACTACCTTAAGTCTAGATTTTAATGCTATATCAAACTTATGTCCAATTTCGTAATTTCAACATTTTAAGGATACTGGCAAATGCCTTAAAATATCACTTGTGCATTTCTAATGTTTAAACCGACTTCAAAAAAGGAGAAGGTTCAATCAATCAATCAAGTACACTTTATTGCACAAAAATTCTACAATACATAAATATAGCTTCAAAAAATAATAATTGTACAGCCAGGCGGTCTTATTTCTAGCAGACAACCTTAGGTTCTTAATTCGATTGTATTAAAAAATATAGATTTTCCGCGATATCTATGCCAGCCGTGAACCAATTTTAATAATTCTATAATTGAAAGATTAATTCCATATATTGATAAAAATGTAATAATAAATTCCGGTTAGGAAACGGAAACATTAATTTGCCAATTAAAAAAAAAACTTTGTGTACAATAGATTATTCGACAATAATTAATATTATATTCATTTATGAAATAAAATAATTCGAGTACCTATTTGATAAGTATTGTTTGTTAATATTTTATGAGGCAGTCCTTCTGAGCTTTCACGATAATAAAGCATCTGTCGTGTCGATCCTACAGTCAATTGTTACTGAGATATATTTTAGGCCGCCCAATTATTATAACTTACAAAAAAAAAACAATTTTCGTAGTAGTTAACAAAAATTGGAGACCATTTATTTTTTGTTCAAATGTTTTTATGTAGATACCAAATTAAGTTAAGGTTACTGTATTTCCATAAGATTGAAAATTGTTAATAATAGCAACCGCATCCGTGGCTCAATGTAAACAACATAGGGTTTACGAATCGGAGGTCGCGGGTTCGATCCCCAGCGGGGTACATGTTTAGTACTCGGTTTGGTTGTTGGTAGGGCATTTTAAATGTCCGCCTCGCTAGCTACCATCATCTTATCCCATTGTTGTGTTCCGGTTGTACCTGACACTGTAGCCAATCCCTCAAATAAGATGGGGTTTCCGGGTCAGTATGCTTCCACCTTCGGCCTCATCTTCGCTTAACATCAAGTGCTAAACCGTTGAGGATAATAAAAGCCTTAGAAAACAAACACACCCGAGGAACATTATTGTGTTGGTGTGGTGGATAGGGACCCTGTCAGCGAAACCATCGGTTGCGGGTTCGAATCCCGCGAGGGGTAAATGTTTGTGTGATGAACACGAACATTTATTTCCGAGTCATGGATGTTTATTATATAAATTTGCCACCAAACAGCAATGTTAATAGCATAGCAATATTTGGGTTTCCAGGTCAGTACGCTTCCACCTTCGGCCTCATCTTCACGTAACATCAGGTGTGATTGAGGCCAAGTGCTAACCCGTTGCGCATAAAAAAAAGAAGTTTCATACTAAATAGGATACTATAGTTGGCAACACTGCACAGTAGGTATTTACCGCGATGGCACTATAAAAACTCACATAATATCAGTAAGCGTTTGACGTCCAATCTACAAGCCATAAAATTGGGGTTCATGTCAAAACACTCGATTTGGTGTTTTATTGTTGACACTTATACAATCGGCAACACGTCGTGCTCCCCATCACCTTTCAGTTGAAGCTTCATTCAGGTTGATTCCGCTCAAAGTTATCAATGTATGATCGTTTGGTCGACTATCAAATGTTAGTTGTTCCACTAAGGATCACACAACCTACGCACTCCACACCATATCAAGCTGGTAACTACAGAAAAATGCCGCGCAGGTCACAACCTATAGGATCTTGTTTTAAAATTTAAAAAAACCGGGCAGAATGCCTGTTTGATCTTGCACTTTTGTGCTTTTGCCGTCAGAAGTCAGAAATCACTTACAGGGTTATTTAAATGGTTACGCTGTAGTACGAACCTAAGTTTTAAGGTTTATCTTTGTACACATTATAACTTATTAAATTATAACAACTTGGAATAATTACTTTTAATTTATCCAATATATATTGTATTAGGTCCTTACCTATGAAATTGGCATTTTGTATGAAGAATTTCATTAAGACTGTTTTCTCCATACTAACATTTTTGATTTTTTTTTGGGAACGGCAAATCCAAATTTAGCTAAACTTTGTGTGTATTATCGGATAAAATTAAGTTAAGTATAGGCAGCGTTAATTTTTAAAAGTAACCGCCATATAAAAGTTTCAGCGAATCTAAGAAATGATTATGGGAAGCACATGAAAAGAGCTCTGTTTAAATTTTTTTTATTATGTAATCTAGTCCAGAAATTAAAAAATATTTCATGTGAAACCTTGAAATAATATTTTATTTTCCAAATAAAAACAAATTTGGATATAGCTTTGAAAATAGCAGGAATCGGTAGATATGATTAACGAAGAAAAGAAACTCCAATTTCATAGGTATAGGCCCAATATTTATTTCCTTTAAATTCCCTCCTAAATCTATGCTACTAACTTAATAGTAATAACAGATCTCTGGCTTATCGAGTCAATTTGGATCCATATAAGCTTACGCACTAATCGTCTTTGTTCAGACAGTTAATTGTTTATAAGACTTCAGAAATAATTGAGCTAATACGATTGTGTAAGTCTCATACATTAAAGGTGAAATTCCGTTGGGATAAAAATATATTTCTGGAAGGCCTAGACATCGCCGCCTTGGGAATACAAGAAACGAGAAAGTAAATCGGCTTTTATATTGGCATTCAGTCGTAAGCAAAGTTTACTCAACTCTGACGTACGTTAACAACATTATTCAATCCCCCGTAAACCGGCGAAGGAGCCAAAAAATAGACGATAGTATCAGACAGAACCTGTGTATTTTTCAAACAAATCTCTCAGGCGAAAGTTGGAGGGAAACGTATCCACCGTCCGCCTTTTCCTACTATCTGAATTGCAAATCGCAGTGTGATGACAGCGTTATACAAAACTAAAAGTGTCGGGCAAACTTCGGATTAAACTTCCACAGAGCGTCGCAGGTACAGAAACAAAAACCTCACTTACAATTATGATAATTCCGTCGCATCTCACCGGATTGAATTTGCATGGACGCTATCCGTGGCTATGTCAACTAAGCTACCTTTCCCGATGAATAATGCAGCCGCAGTACGCCACTTACCTGAGATATTAACATATTTATTAATAAAATAAATATTAGACGTCCGCTCAGCGCGGGCGCTCCGCGTCGAATGAGCGAATTTGAGACGCGCGCGCGAATTGCAGAATTTGTGATTTGTTAACTACCTTCATGTTTGCCAGTGTTGACATTGTAGAGAAACTTGGAGAGTGAGACAGCTTATAGTGAATTGTTAACTATAACGACGTAATATATGGCATTCATTATATAAATTGAGTTAGGACGGTGGGAACGACGATGTTCATTTCATTAATGTGTACAGAATTAAACGCAAATATTCAGCGGAGGCAACGTTGGGGTGCGACGATTGTTTACCTTTATAGTGGGTTGTACGCGATTTGTCTGACAACTGAGTGTAATTAATACCTTACCTACGTACCTATTACCTTATATACCTACTTACACTTAACATCTCCAACTATGAAACTTATCTAATGGAATACAAACAATAAACCTCTCTCTCTCTCTCTAACTAACATTGGAACCTTCAAGAAACGAGCCTACACCTTCCTCAAAGGCCGGCAACGCATCTGTGACACTTTTGGTGTTGCGGGTGTCCATGGGCGGCGGTGATTACTTTCCATCAGGTGACCCGCATGCTCGTTTGCCGCTCTCTCATATAAAAATAAAAAAAAAATAAAAAAAAAACTCGTTTCCATATCGAATAAGTAATTCTTAACCTAAAATATAAATCAAAATTGTACCTACAACTACACAATCTAACTGATATTTATAAACGCGAAAGTTTGGATGTTGTTGTTTGTTTGTTGCTTATCACGGCGAAACAGATGAACGGATTTGGATGAAATTTGGTATATAGATAGAACACGGATTATAATATAGGATATTATTTATCCCGATAAAGTGAAAACAAATTTCCTCGATAAAGTTATTCCACGCAAGCGAAGCCGCGTACGGGAAACTAGTCTATTATATACTTTTATTAAAGACAAACAGTTGTACAATTTATATATACCTACTTCAATTTATTATTATTAAATTCTTTATTGCACACAAAAATAAAATACAAAGAACATTTCGTCGCTCGTATGACTAACTAGTGTAACTCAGTTTTGGCTATTTTTCAGAACAAGCGTTTTTCGGTTGATAGTAGTGAAAAATTAATTATATTTAAAATTCGCAAACTTGTTGTAAATTAGTTGAAATATATTTAAATAGAATAGAATGCTGGCTTTTAGGCTACGTATTAATTTATTATTGAATTGCAGTAATAAAATTATTTTTGCTCGTTCAAAACAGATACACGACTTTGTAAAAACTTTGTTTTACATTTCAATCCACTCAGGTGCTTTTGAACCGCTGTAGATATATGAATATAACGCAAAAATAAAGCCTTCTTGTAATATTTAATGACTAACATTACTTTAGGACCATAAGCAGTCTCATTAATTGAACACTTAAACACTGAAACATTCTCCATATTTAAATACTCGTGGTGACTCTCAACATTTAGGAAACATTTCATCTGATTCATACTAAAAGGATTACAGGGAAAAAGAACTTAATAAAACCAGACTGCCAAAATGAACACAATAAGTAACAATTAAATATAGAGAATTAAGAAAAAAATACAGGGGGTAACCCGTCAAGATTAAACACTTAAAAATCTTACTAACAATAAGTATAAATGTTTCATTAAAATCACAATAATTATCAATAAGTAATCTCAAGACATTCCTATTGCTCCACATACTAAAAGGATAACAAAGAACAAACTTAAAATTATAACTCCAAAATAAACATAACGCAGCTCTCATAATTTCTAAACACAGAGAAATATAACATATTGTGTTAAACCTTTTTCATATATAATGAATAAATAGAAAAAAAAAAAAAAACAAATTTCCCAAATCTTTATTTTTGTTTTCATGCTTTTCTTATCAAAGCGTTTTTCCTTGCGGTTTACTTCACTAGATTTTATACTTGAAAGAGGGCTCTTCAACTATAAAATCTTCTGGTATTTGGTTAGAAATACTAGAATCTACGTTATGGAATGGTAGATCAGGAGGTAACTCTTGATGACTGTCACAAGGAGAATCATTATCAAAGTGGTGCCAGCATAATAAAGCTAAACATCTCACGCATGCACTAAATTTCTCTGTATTACAAGCAGGTACACCGCAATACTGAGCTATGTAATCTTCTTTAATAGATCTTGTAGAAAGAATAGGATGATTTTCATGTATTTGTCTTGTAGAACTGTTGTGATTTGTGGTCACTTCAATAGGCATAGATGGTCCATCAACAAATCCAGTTAATAACCTTTCTGAACAAACTGTGTCCTCTCTTTTCGTAGAATCTGATCTACAATTATTTGGTAACACATTATGCTTTGTTACTGGATCGACATTAACGTTGGTTACAATATCATCAGCACGTACAGTTACATCGCTTGACATAGATGCTCTTCTAACATTGGCAAAATCTTTTATTCATCATCAATTTTAGTTAATAAACTTTCTGAGCAAACTGTTTCATCACTTTAATTGAATCCGATCCAGAATTATTAGGTAAGTATTGAGGAGACATGTACCCTTCTGGCATCATCGCAGGTTTGTTAACAATATTGTTTCTAATACCATCACCACAAACAAATATTTCGGTTGACATAGATGCTCTTCTGACATTAAGGGGGAAACTTTATTCATTTCTTGGCATCTTAGTACTGCTGTTTGTATGTTCACTAGATGTATGAATTACACGATGTGCATTGTGTTCCAAAAGTTTTTCATTAAATTCATTGACTGGGTTGACAGAAAGGCAGGATTTTTTTTTTTTTTTTTTTTTTTTTTAAATATGTCGGACACTTACACCAATCATTTGAAGTAAATATTGGGCTATTTGAAAGTTTCTTGACTAATTTTGACTGAAAACTGGTGGTTTGAGCACAGCATCCCGTGACATTCACACCTAAATAAGTATACATTGTACGTATTAAAATTACGAAAATTAGGAAGCGCATGCATCCGACAACCCTTCATACTCTTGCGCGGCCGTCAAATCTCGTCTGACTTTATGTGTATAATGGGGATCTGACACGGTACTACATAATGATAAAGAAATTGTACCCGGTACCTATTAATTGATCATTTATAGCAATTAGATTAGCAGGCAGTAACCATATGAAAACAGTCTTCTACACTCTTCGTCAGTTTAGCTCTTCATCAATGACGAAGAACAATATCAACATTTTATACTGTACATCGTTAGTAAATTAGTACGCGTCAACTCAAAACAAACCAAAAAGTGCTCACCATCGATTTCCATAGATATGCACATCAATACTTTTGCGTTTCACTTCAATTGAGTAACGTAACAAAAAAATCTCCGCACACTTAAATAAAAATTGAAAATTTAGAAAACCCCCGATAGGTTATGAAATCTTCCAAATACACCAACTGCGTTTAAAGTTAAATATCTACAAGGCGGCCTAATCGAAGTTCATCAATACACGGACCACGCATTACTACAGAATTAATATAGTAGCATGGCCAATCTCTGTCGGAATATACATTCGAACAAAGATTGGCCACATACAACGCCGTCTAACAAATGACTGGTCGTTTTCGTCGCAGGTTAAAAATATACATACTCGACCCTTCTTTTTTTGAAAACGTTATTTTTGTAAGTCGTTTTTTGTCGGGCTTTAAAAAAAGAAAACAACGGCAAAGTTTTCCTTACGTCGTCTTTTTTCACGTCGAATCTTCCTCCGGGGATCGATATGTTAGGGCGAGTGGACACCTTTCTTGCAATGACCGGCCCTTATTTACCTCCAATCCACGTATTTAATTTAGCAATATAAATTTACGACTCCGAATGCATCAAGTCTCGTGAGTGTTTGCGCTTTTTCCTGCGCATTTGTGATTTTTACGACCTCCTCACCGCTCAGGGGAAATCTTTGATTAATGCCGCTGTAAAGGTTATTGCCCAGACATTTTTGGAAATGTAAGGATTCTATTTATATTACTAAAGAAACCAAATAATATGCCGTTTTATTTGACTATGCAAATTTAATAAGTAGTTCGACGGTTTTTTAAAGATCCGAAATTAAACAGAGTTCTCTTTTAATTTCATGATGAAAACTGTCTTACAGATTGGATAGATGTTTTTCATTTTAACAAAATAAATTCACAAGCTACTACTATCTAGTCGACCTGTTTACCAAAAGGTCGCGGATTCGAATCCCGCAAGGGGCATATGTTTGTATGATGAATACGGACACGTGTACCCGAGTTAAGGATGTTTTCATTTATAATAAGTAGTTATTCACAAAAAAAATGTTTTTATGTAGTATATCAACAATCTGGTATCTACGACACAAGCCTATAGTTGCTTAAAGTAGAACTAGATGGCGCTGTGTGTATGTCCAAGGATTATTATTTATTTATCTCCTGAAGATATTTAGGTACAAGAATGTTACGTTGATTGCGTAACTTCATGGTTAAAGATCCTTTCACATTGACCGATGAAAAAATATCAAATTCTTAAAACAAAAGTGATAACACGACATAACATATCAGCAGACAATCTATAACTTTCAATTCTTCCCGCCAAATCAACAGGGCAACGTCTTAAATTCAAACAAGAAAATCACATTCCACAGAGTCCACGGTCATTTGAAATCTTAAATTTCTAACACCACTAACCGCTTCTACTAAGGCTCATTTGAAATCACTTTTTGCAACGACTTATTACAGGATAATTGCTTTTCCATAAGAAAATATAAAAAATAGTTTTGTCAAGCGTTGATACAAAATCACCTGTCAAAATCATTTTATAATGTGTAAGGTTTTTGGCAGGGTCTCGGCGAGTGAAGTTGCATTTTTCTTTATAATTTTTATAATTTGTGCATTCTGACTTTTGAAGCTTAATAATGGCAGAATATTGTGCAGCAAAAGTTAGTGATGGTGTACAAGTGAAGGAAAGTGTAAATTAAAGTGCGTAACGAAGCTTTCGAGTTCCCACAAGAAGCCGCTAAAAATATTTTTTAAAGCATTCTGCTACTTTACTGAAGAATGACTTGACCGTGACTAGACTCTGTATACCAAGTATACGACGAATTACTTATTTTGGCTAAGACTGACTTATAAACTGAAGAAATAAGAGAAATATGGCATGGCTGTATGGGCTTAGATCCCTTTGCCTTGTCCGAGAGGAGTGAATAAAACGAAAAAAAAAACTATAATGTGTAAATAATGAGCGCTGTTTTTGCGATTGACACATAACTTCAGTGCAACGCCATCTAGTTACAACCTTGTATTTTAAAAAACTGTCGTCGCCCTGAAATACCTCATTGACACAGCTACGAGGTGCGTTCGGAAACGAAGCAGGCGCCGCATAATGCGCTGCTAATACCACGCCAAGTTTCTGGGCGATGTGAATTATGCATGTATTCCCCGCACATTAAACCGATGCGACCGCAGCGCGAAAAATTAAATATGGACACCCTGTTTAGTCATTCAGTCGTACTAACTACGAGGTGAGAATGTATAGGGGGTTACTTATTGTTGTGTCTTATACAGGATGGCAATGATGAGTAGACGTAAGTACGTATTCTTATTACAATAAAGATTTAATAATAAAAGACGGACGGACATTTTTTTTTATGTACGGACCCGACGTGCATAAAAAAAAAAGAATTCATTTATTGTCAGATAACAGAGATCCATCAAAACAAATTAAATTGTTATATTCCTATTACGTATTCAATTGTTATTATACTCGTACTATACATTGTTATCATCTTTATCATAAATTTATTCATATACCTATGAAATATTTATTATTGTAATAAAATTGACAAATTTTATTGCATTGAATTGTATTCAAATTCTTAAATTCCGTTACAGTAAAAAAATTGTAGTCAAAATTTTAAATTATAATAATATTAATAATAAAATCGTCAAAAGATAAGTAAACATAAGTGTTTATATTCTTATTACGTTATCAATTGTTATAATACTCGTACTGTCGTACATTATTATCATCTTTATCATAAATTTATTCATATACCTATTAAATATTTATTATTGTAATTAAATTGTATTAAAAATTTTAATTTCCGTTACATTCAAAAATTATAGTCAAAATTTAAAATAATAATAATATTAATAATAAAATCGTCAAAAGAGGCTTTAATTAAGTTAATATTTCCTCACACACTCATGGGAGAAAATGCATTTGTGACTAGGACTTGAGGAAATGACTGTCAATTGCCCGCCCTAACTTTTAGGACATTACTGCCCCGGACTCTGTTCATGATGGAAGCGACTTCTTTTGGATATTATGGCGTGAAACTGCACTGCAGAACCTACAGTTTAAAAGTCTTCATATTGAGTATAGGAACTACATCGCCAAATTTACTTTAATAATGTTCAAAGAAAGGTATGTTAATAATTATGCCTTTTGCCACTCTCATACTTTTGCTTTTAGTATAATATAAATAAATAAATAATGAAAATATTCTTGGACATACACACAACGCCATCTAGGTCCACATTAAGCAACTATAGGCTTGTGTTGTGGATACGAGATGGTTGATATACTACACAAATACATATTTTTTTCTAAATAAATACATATATAAATGAAAAACATCCGTAACTCGGGAACACAATGTCTATATTCATCATACAAACATATGCCCCCTAGCGGGATTTGAACCCGCAACCTTTTGGTATAGCAGTCAGAGTTTCTAACCACTATACCAAACAGGTCACATTATATATCAGTTATTTATCGACCAGAGTTAAGCAAGCTAGTGATAGATATATTGAAGCGAAACGTTTAAACTTTTTTTGGTGTAAAGACCCATAGTCGTCTTTTACGACACACACGGGAAGAGACGGATTAGTTCTTTCCTTTTACGTCGCCGTTTGCCGAAATCACAATAACGTTTCATTTTTAAATATATGCAAATGTTTTACTGTAGTTGTGTTATATGTTCAAATAAATACCTATATGTCGATGTCGAAAATGCCTATCCAATAGCTAAAACAGAACGCTTCTCTTCACTTGTAGTTATATTGGGTCTTTACTTATGAAATTTGAGTTTTGTTTCTTCGTTTATCATTATGTACCAATTCCTGCGATTTTGAAAGCTACATCCAAATTTGTTTTTTATTTGGAAAATGGAATATTATTTCACATCACATAATAAAAAAAAAATTTACAGAGCTCTTTTCATGTGCTTCCCATAATCATTTCTTAGATTCGCTGAAACTTTTATAAAGCGGTTACTTTTAAAAATTAACGATGCCTATACTTAACTTAATGTTATCCGATAATACACTCAAAGTTTAGCTAAATTTGGATTTGCCGTTCCCAAAAAAAAAAATCAAAAATGTTTGTATGGAGAAAACAATCTTAATGAAATTCTTCATACAAAACGCCAATTTCATAGGTAAGGACTTAATACTTAACCAACTGAAATAAGTTTTAGTAGCTATGTCTACCAGTCGCAGAACTTTGATTAGACTGCATTTTTCTTTATCTGTTTGTTAGATTCTAACATTTTCACTATTCCCACCACATTTATATTTCCAAGTTTTGCTAAAGTACGTTACTATTTTTATATTGGAAAACTTTACCAATTTGGATTTGTTAAATATACTAGCTTCCCGCCTGCTGCTTCGCCTGCGTGGAATAGCTTTATCTTTATATTAATTTCATCCAAACCGACTTTAAAACATCGACGGTCAGGATCTCTAGATTGGGGCTTCAAAACTGCCCCAAGAGTTGATACGTAAGGTCGATGATGTGCATGACATTATGTATGGATCTTGCTTATCTACCACCAAAATACAGTCGGCAGAGCCAAGATCTTCGTGGAATCGCAACTGATCAGTTGGAAAGTTGTGCCACACAGACAGACGTTGTGTAATTTTTCAAACAGGTGCTTCGGGTAAACTATAGTAAATCATAGCCATTTTCACGTCAGCAGTGTTGGGTAGACGCACCTGTAGTTCACCCTTCGCAAGGGCCGTATTAAGGAGATTGAGACGCAATTTAAATTAGTGTGCAATAGAGTTGTTGAGTTATTTTGAGTGTGAAGAGCCAATGAGAATATATTTTAGTTATTTCCATAGCCTGACGTCTTACGGTATACTGCTGTGGGAAAATGCCGCGGATGTGAATACTTTGTTTTACAGAAACAAGCCGTTCGTGCAATCAATTTAAAC